>CAKNYM010051445.1:143368-160933 GCA_932195095.1 Andricus curvator | reverse complement strand
ACTAGATGGAAATATTAATTAAAAAATTATTTCAATTAATTTTTTTTGTTTCTGGAAAAAGATCTTCTCCTTTCGCTCCGCTGGGAATAGAATCGCAGAACTTCCGATTGCCGGTCGGGTGCTTCCCCATTAAGCTACTAGAGAGATCGAGAGAAGAACCTTTTTTCAGAAATACACGCATTATTTTTCTAGATGGTACTTATCTAATTTCTCAAGGAATCTATATTATCATCAGGGAATAACAAAAAATTTTAACGTCTTCTCAGACTAGATGGCAATATGAATTAAAAATTATTTTTAGTAGTCGGCTGCTTTCCCATTAAGCTACCAGAGAGATCGAGAGAAGAAACTTTTTTCAGAAAATACACGCATTATTTTGCAAAGTGGTACATCTAGAGTTTTTCAAGGGATCTGTATTATCATCAGGGAATAACAGGAATTTTCAACGTCTTTTCAGACTAGATGGCAATATGGATTGAAAATTATTTTAATTAATTTTTTTATTTTCTGAAAAAGATCGCCTCCTGTCGCTCCGCTGGGAACCAAACCACAGAACTTCCGATTTCCGGTCGGGTGCTTTTCCATTAAGCTACTAGAGAGATCGAGAGAAGAAACTTTTTTCAGAAAATACACGCATTATTTTGCAAGGTGGCTCATATCGAATTTTTCAAGGAATCTGTATTATCATCAGAGAATAACAGAAATTTCTAACGTCTTTTCAGACCGCCAGAAGCCCAACCACCTGTGCTACCAGATTGGTTGCAGAATAGACCACAAACCCCACCACGCAATCCCTAAATCTAAAGAGAAAACAATATGAATATGATAAAATTATGTAATTTCACTGAAGATAAACTGAAAATTAATTTTTTACACTCTTACCTAATTTAATAAGCTAACCATGCGAAGACATGATGAAGGATCTGACTTTTAGTACTACTGGCAGGTACATAGCGACAAGACACAGTTCAACTTCGTTCGGCGAATTTAGCAATGCGATCCTGAACGAACAAGAGGCTAAAACCCAAGGACACCAAAAAAAACCGATCTTAGGTCTCTATACTTCGGACACTCCGGTAACAGATGAAATAGGTTCTCGTCCACTTCCTGGTTGTAGACTGAGCAGAGCAGACTCTTCACAAAACCAAAACTAAGATCCCCTAACAGAGATCTAAGAAGAGATCCAAGATCTCCTATGATGTACCCCTAAAAGATCCTGTGAGGCGAGCCTGAGCAAAGAGTCTGACAAATTTGAAGGGAATCACGAAAGAATATAAAACTGCCGCTCTACACCAGCTCTGCCCAGATGGGGGAAAACTGCTCATTCGCCACATGTTCGAGTTCCACCACCACTTCCCTCTTCTCAGGTCCAGAGGTTTTGGAGGTGGTCGCTCTCTTGAAATTGAATGAGTAGAGGTCGATGGTGGTGTTAAATTCCCATCTGGCAAATGAGCAGTTTCCTCCTGTCTGGACAGGCCTGCTCTACACAGTGCCATCAGATGTTTAACCAGTTTAGAGCTATCTTCAGGATGTTATGCGCAGTTGAGATTCGACTACACTCTAGTCTAAGTGCATACCGTGCACATCTGTGTAGGGTATCCTAAACCTCTGTTGAAGAAGGTAGTGTGAATTATCTCCACCTCTTTACAATATCTAAACTCCCAGATCACTATATTATAGCAAAGAACATTTAAGACTATGTTCTTGTGCAAGATTTGTTTGCTGTGCTCAGATTTCATCTTGAAGTCTCAAAGGACATGCAACTTCGATCTAATAGCAATCTTTGCAGCAGCCACTCTTTTGGCATAGGTCAGAGCAAAGGTCCCTGAACTCACTAATAACTTATCAACCAGCAATTACAACCGTGTCATCAGCATAGACCAGTAAGGGAATCAGAATGAAATTATCAATTAGGATTTCTCTCAGTCCTTAGCTTAAGAGGAAGTCTTTCAGGTCACTAATAGTTAAAATAAAAAAGAGCCTTGTGAATGGACACCCTAGCTGAAAAGTGCGACATCCCTGTATGAACTAGTATCATCTTTATCTCTCTTCTTGTAGATCATGCACGTAAGGATATCCCCCCAAAAGAGGGAACCTCCTTATTCTCCCACATCCTTCTGAAATGACTTTCCAGTTAATCCAGACCTAACTCTGAAGAAGCTTCATAAAATTCCACCAAAACACGATCCTGACCAGGAGGTTTCTTTGGATTAAATTTACTAATAGCATCTGTTATTTCGTGTCTGGTAATCGGATAATAAAAAAGAGTGTAACATCAATTTGTGATTTGAATGAGTATGAATTTGGTGTCAATCTCATCTGGATAGTACGCATATTAAGATATGACGAATCATAAATTTATCAAGAAGTCAGGATATATTTAGGCGACTTTAGAGAAAGGTGATATTAGGGTTCATTACATACTCGTGAATTTTTTCCAATTTCTGATACCAATTTTTTCACTTGTGGAGGACTTCAAAGTCAGCATTCAACATTTTCAATGTCAAAGTTCAACATTGAACTTCCAGAAATTTGTAATTTTATAATCACCCTAATAAATATTTAAGAATGTTCAGAGAAAGTCGAAAAAATGTATGTTGATTTGCCAGGCTTTTTCTGGTGTCTCCCTTTGAAAATCCAATTTTTATAATAGAATGGAATAAATAAATTGAGTTGATGAATCAGCCTTAAAAATCCCACTTATTTTTATAATTGGCTATCCAATTTTTTAAAAAATATTCCTAAACCGACATTCAAAATTGAAAAGTTTTACACCAGTAGCCTAAAAAATGATATGATTTATAATTTATCGTTTAAAAAATTAGAAAATGTCCAAACGAGATTCACTTTGAATTTTATGTTCTTTCAAACTGGTATCCATCCAAATTTAAACAATTTTTATTGGGAAGCTTTCCATCAGAAAAAATTTCATTAGCATGCAAAACTGAAATATTTGTTATCTAGAATGTCTTCTTTCTATCAGGTTTATTTAACGCTTTATCTATTTCGAGGACTTGAGCGATAAAAGATAAGTAAGATAAGACCTTCTAACTTGGTTAACAAACATAAAAGAAGTATACCTATTACTTTTACTTTTAGTGACCTGAAAGACTTCCCCTTAAGCCAAGGACTGAGAGAAATAATAATTGATCATTTTATTCAGATACTCTTACTGGTCTATGCTGATGACTGGATGGTAATTGCTGATTCTCATGTTCATCTCTTTAGGAAAATTGAAGCTTTCGCTGAATACTGTAAAATTGATCATCAGGAGGTCAAGACATCTAAAATGAAGACCCTGGTTCTTAATTAAGGAAGGAACACTGCGTTTCTAAATTTCTCTTTAGATGGAACCCAATTGGAGATGGTTACCAACTACCTTGGTAAGTTATTTTTGAGTTCAGGTACCTTTTCTCTAAACTATTCCAAAAGAGTGGCTGCTGAAAAGATTGCAGTTCAGGTGCTTGAAATACATTTTCCCTGGGTAAGATGTGTTGACGATAGAAATTTAAGATTCTTTAATCGTTTTTCGAAGGTCTAGCCAACCTGAAGGGTAAACCTAGTAGTCTTGATGTTCAAAATATATCTTCGAGGATGGTGTGTTTACAATAGATATTTGAAATTCCTCGACGTTTTCTCCAAGGTCTCGTCCCTCTAAGGAGTAACCTTGGTCCAGGTTTTCAGAGAACATCTCCGAAGAAAGTGTATTCATAATAGAAATTTAAGATTCTTCAACCGCCTTTCGAAGGTCTAGCCATTCTGAAGAATAAACCTGGTACTCCAGGTGTCTGAAATACATCCTCCTCTAGGTAGTTGTATTCATAACTAAAATTTAAGTCACACTGATTTTTTTCTTAGTTTTCTCGTCATTCTAAGAAGTGAACCTGGTAGTCCAGATTTTTAAAATATGTCTTGCTCGAGAAAGTTGTGTTCATAACTGAAATTCAAGACACCCTCATGTGTTTTCGAAGGTCTCGTCATTTTTAGAAGTAAACCTTGTAGTCCAGGTGTTTAGAGTACATCTTTCTAGAGGAGTTTGTAACTGAAATTTGAAACATTCTAAAAGGTTTTCGATGGTCTCGTCCTTCTAAGCAGTAAATCTGGTATTCTAGGTATTCTGAATACATCTTGTTCGAGGAAGGTGCGTTCAGAACTGAAATTATATTCAGCTAGACCGTTCTTTCAGGGTCTTGTTGTTCTAGGAAGTGAGCCTGGTGGTTCAGGTTTTAAAACACATCATCACCAAGGAAGATGTGTTCAGAACAGAAGTTTAGGGCACCCTAACCGTTTTTTTAAGGTATCGTCGTTTAACGAAGTAAGCTCCCTTCAAGTCGTTTAAGGAAGGTGTATTTGAAACATCTGGACTACTGGGTTTAATTCTTAGAATGACAAGACCTTCGAAAAACGATCAAGGTGTTTGAAATTTCAGTTACGAACACAACATCCCTGAGGAAGATGTATTTCAAACACCTGAACTACCGGGTTTAATTCTTAGAATGACGAGACATTCGAAAACCCATGAGGTTGTCTGTAATTTTAGTTGTGAACACAACTTCCTCGAGGAAGATGTACTTCAAACATCTGGACAAACGGGTTTACTTCTCAGAGTGACAAGACCTCTGAAAACTTATCAGCGTGTTTTAAATTTCTGTTACGAACACAACTTTCCTGGGGAAGATGTATTTTAACCACCTAGACGACCGAGTTTACTTCCTAGAATGACGAGACCTTCGAAAGCCCATGAGCTTGTCTGAAATTTTAATTATGAACACAGCTTCCTCGACCAAGGTGCGTTTTAAACATCTGGCCCACCGGGTTTAATTTTTAGAATGAAGAGACCTTCGAAAACCGATCAGCGTGTTTTGAATTTCAGTTACGAATACAACTTCCCAGAGGAAGATGTATTACAAACCACTGGACTATTGAGTTTACGTCTTAAAATGACAAGACCTTTAAAAAAAGATGAGCGTGTCTTAAATTTCAGTTATGGACACAACTCTCTTGAGAAGGATGTACTTCAAACACCTGGACTACCAGGTTTAATTCTTAGACTGACGAGAACTTTGGAAAACGATCAGCGTGTTTCAAACTTCTATTACGAACCCAAGTTCCCTCAGGAAGATGTATTTTAAACACCTGCACTATTATCAACGCCAGCAATCACTTTATTATTTTAATAATTATTTTGTCAACCCTAAATAAATCTCTGTGTTCAGAATAACATTTAAAAAAACCGCTTCCTTTCGCGGTCTTCTTTCACAAACCCAATCTCGTAATTCTGTTTTGCATACTGATGCTAGTACGCCCTGCAGTTGTGCTCAATAATTTTTATTGATCCTCTAGAGCGAATCATATCAAGTTGAAATCCTTGATAAAAATATCTGCAACAATTCGATACCCCAAGTTTTAGTCTTCGAAACCTCTAGATGAAATCTGGGCGCAGCAAACAAATCTTGTGCAAGAACCTTGCCTTAAATGTTCTTTGCTGTAAGATAGTGATCTGGGAGTTGAGATATTGTGAAGAAGTGAAGATAATTCACACTACCTTCTTCAAGAGAGGCTTAGGACTCCCTACACAGATATCCACGGTATGCACTTAGACTGGATTGTAGTCGAATTTCAACTGCGCATAACATCCTAAAGATATTTGTTAGACTCCTTGCTCAGGCTCGTCTCAAAGCATCAGTTAGGGGTACATCTTAGGGGATCTTAGATCTCTTCTTAGATCTCTGTTAGGGGCATCTTAGTTATGGTTTTGTGAAGGGTCACCTCTGCTCAGTCTACAACCACGGAACGTATTTCATCTCTTAGCGGAGTGCTTGATGTATTCAGACCTAGAATCAGATTTCCTGGTGTCATTGGTGTTTCCTCAGCCTCTGGTCCGTTCAGGATCGCATTACTAAATTTGCCGAATAAAGCAAAACTGTGCCTTCTCGCTAGGTACCTGCCAGGGATACTAGAAGTCAGATCCTTCATCATATCTCCGCAGGGCTCGGTTATTGAATTAAGTAAGAGTGAATAAAATTAATTTTTAGTTTTTATTTAAAGAAACCACATATATTATTCATATTTATATTAATTTCTCATGAGATTGAGTGATTGCGTGGTGGGCTTTGTGACCTATTTGGCAATCTATCTGGTCGCACAGGTGGTTGGGCTTCTGTCAGTCTATGAGGTGGCGGTGTCAAACTAAAGTCGTATTGATCGAGTCCGCCTGTTGGTCGTCTCAAAAAGAGGTGTAACTTAGTCCGTGCGCCAGAGTGTGGATCTAATTCATAGACTTCAAACGGTGCTACGATAGAAACAAGATTTTCCATTTGTTCATGTCCTAAACCTCTAGGTGGACGATTCGCATTATTTCGTTGTTGATTGTTATTGTTGTTATTTCCTGCAGGACCACTTGCTCTTGATTCTGTAAAAATGATTTGTGACGCTTTCAGAGATATATTCGAGAAAAATATTCAACTCTGATGTTTTCAGATCTTTTAAATAATGAATAAAGGTCACTCAAAGTTATTCTTTTCAGGGTAGCCGCAGTTTAGGAAAAACCTGGAAATAAGGGAAAAGTCTGGGCATTTTTTTGTCAAAGAAAGTTAGTTACCAACAGAATGAACCAAGAGAACTACGATTGTGAATATTAGAGTCCCAGTGCCAATCTTCATTTTTCCTATCGAATGATTTCCTAAGCGTGACTGATAATTTTTTACTAAAATCACTACTTCATACTCACGATTACTAAATATTTTAACGAAAATTGACCCAATTATGAACATGTACGTAAATTTTATAATAGACGCAATCAAACAATTTAAAAGATACGCTGATGAGATGATTATCGCACTCGTCACATATCCACTTAGAAAGTACAACATTTAACAAAATATGAGGAAAACATTCATTCGGATTCATCAACTTTGATTAAAAAATTTGTTTATTTAAAATGAACAGAAATTATGATTTAAATTTGAGGAAAAATGATGAAATTATTCGAATCCATAAATAAGCATTCATTTGATCCGAGAAAGAAAGGTGTGGTTTGACCGCATCTTATTTCTTTAAACAAATCACTATTCTTCTGTTAATATTTTTTTTCGTGCAATTGTCCGGAACTATTTCTGAAAAATTTTAGGAATTAAAAAAATATTCTAAATCTATTCAAAAGTAGTAACAGCATAAAGATCTTGACAACTAAATTTTTCAAGCTTTTCGGAAATATTATTTTTAGTTTGTGGAAATAAAAATCCGTACTTATTTAAACATTTACATTCTGATATACCCTGGAATAACTGTCATTCAGGCAAATAAGAATCTTATTCGTCATATGAAGAAATAAGTTTTTGCGAAATATAATTTTATTATTGCATACGAGTTTCCGAACCTTGGGTAGTGTTAATTAACACTCGTTTCAAATTACCCAATCTCTGTCCAATCTAGTTCTCTTCTCTGGAACACGTGAACGGTGACAAAAATGTGTATAAGCAGTAATTTAAAAATTTGTAAGAAAAATTTGTTTTATGGATATTTTTCTACAGAACGATGAAAAAAAAATATTAAAAAATCTTATCAGACCGATAAGCTTTGCTGTCCTCATCATCCGTTACTACTTTTCTTCTTTCTCCCTTTACCCTATTTTCGATAACCCCTAGCAGAACCTAGAAATACTTTGTCCACTCTTTTATCTCGATTTCTTCATTTTTGCCCTTTCTCCACCCTCTTTTACTGTTTATCACTTCCCACTCTCGCCCTTCCTTTACCGCTTTCTCTACCGCTTCATTTCTTCTTTTTCAATTTGCCCTTTTCTCCATTTTCTTACATTATCCTCCATCCTGTCTATACTTTCCCTACATTCATCATCCCACCAGCCTCTCCTAACCCCCTTTACCTCTTCTCTTGGTCTCACATCTTTCCTTACCTTATCAATCACTCCTTAAAGTTTTTCTAGCAGCTTGTCTACTCCTTCCTCTTCCATACTCCCTATATCCTCGTTTTCTATCTTTTCTTTCAATTATCTTAACTTCCCCCCCCCCCCCCCGCCACCTTCCCATTTTTAAGTTACTTTCGCTCTTTCTTTTCTTCTTCTCCCTACCACGCTTTGGACCTCCACCTTTAAATGTCGCGATCACCGGAAAGTGCTCTGAGCCTATCTCGTTGCTCACTTCTATTCTAAACATCAGCTTTGTTATTCTTTCTTCTGCCGGAATGTATTCTATTCCGGTTTTCCGTATACCCGCGTACGTAAATTACCCTTCATCCGCCCTTCTGTTATTGCCGTTACAAATAAACCACCCCAC
Organism: Andricus curvator; assembly: GCA_932195095.1. Taxonomy (NCBI): domain Eukaryota; kingdom Metazoa; phylum Arthropoda; class Insecta; order Hymenoptera; family Cynipidae; genus Andricus; species Andricus curvator. The sequence continues at coordinate 152,642 of CAKNYM010051445.1, read as the reverse complement.
CTCTCACAGCAAGTCCAGTAGCCTCCTACCCTTCCGATCAGTTTCCTTGTGTTTCGAGTTTCTTATGAAGCCCTCATTTTCTGTATCCCACACCTCTCTTCCTTGTTCCCCAGTCCACGCACTCAGGTCCCCCCTTATCAGCACCAACTTCTTCTCCTTTTTCTCTGTCCATTACCTTATTGTCCTCCATCCTCCCTATTCTCCTCTTCTGTACACGCATACAACATCCACAAGCACTTTTCCTACTTTCATTCTTCTCACCATAGTTCAGTCCTCTTCTTCTATATACTCTCCCTTTTCTTCCTCTACCACCACTTCTTTGAATACCCCTGACACCATGCCACCCAGTCATCTCCCTTTAACTTGATACTTTCTCGCTGTATGCATCTTCCAATCATATGCTTTCGACAACAATCTTTCTATGCCCTGCCAATCCTTCTCATCTCCTCAAGTTTTGCTCATTACTATTACGTCCCATTTTGTTAATCCCCCCCCCCCCCCGAAACCCTTATTCTTGTTTTTCAATCCTAAGAAATTCAAGAACGCCACTTTAACGTGTCTATCTTATCATCCAGCTCCTCCCATCCTTGTCTTTAGCTCTTTTTTTTATTTCGCAAAATCCCCGAATCGCTTTCTTCCTTCTTATTTCCCTTTTCTTTGTCCTTTTTTTTCCTTGCCTTTTTGAAAAGCTCTCAATTCTTCTATTTCTTCGTCCCAGATCCACATCTCTCCATTCACCCAAATTCTATCCATCCCTATTATTACCCTGCTACATCTCCTTCTTTCCGCCCATGCCATCCGCGCAGTCAGCCATTTTCTTCTCCTTACCTGCCAGGTCAGATCTTCTTCTATTACCTCTGTTCTTCCTTTGAACAACTTCTTTTTGCCCATTATTTCAAACTTCTTTGCTCAGCGCCTAATCCTAATTTACTCACTCTCTCTTCTATTACATTCATCTCCCTTCTCCTATTTTCATCATATTCTCTCTGCTGATTTTCTATGCTTTTAATTTTTTCCCAAACTTTCTCTCTTTCACCTTTCCATAATACTTCTCATGCTTCCCATTTCTTTCGTATTTTTTGTACCTCCTCCTAGAGTTCCTCCGTCTTGCCTCCCCATATCCTCCAGTATCCCGCATGTCTCATCTCTGAATCCTGTAAACATTGCTTGAATCTTCATTAGCAAGTTCCCCTCAACCTTCTCTCTTTCCGGCGTTTTTCTTTTTATTATTTTCTTGCAATTTTTACCCTAGCCTTACCATCTACAGATACGACAAACTGGGTCTGACCCTAATTGTCCGATATTTTTTCAAAGACTCTCAACTGTTACTAAAAACTATTCTTTCAAGATAAATGTATCTTACAGGCCCTAGTCTGTACAGATACGACAAATTGGGTTTAACTGAAATCATGAGATAGTTTTAAACAGATTCTTATCCGTTACAAAAAATTGTTTTTTTAGGATCAATATATCTGGCAGGCTTGAGCTTGTATAGAAACGATGAACGGGATTTATCACAAATTGTCGGACTCTATTTGGAATGACTTTTACTTCATAAAGAAAATTGGCTTTCTTAGATTCACACAATCTGTTTGTTTAATGAATCAATGATTCCAATGATAGGCCTCGATCTGGCTAGATACTAAAAGGAAATACTCTGATCCTAATTGTATAACAAGTTTCGGAAAGGCTCAAAACTGTTATGAAAAATTATGTTTTTTCTTTGGACCTTGTATTTGACAGGATTTTTTTTGTAGTAGGAGGGGGGCTAGTTCGAGGTCCAGGTCCTCGACCTCGATGCGGGTGACGAGCTCGCTCACGCTAACCTCGGCACCAACTGCCTCCTTAAAGGCAGCGGACAACTTGACTCTCCCATCTGCTGCAGGTCCTACCTCAACTAGGACCTCTCCTCTGCGTGTTTCCCTGACACCCTTGATTTTAACACCAAGGGTGTCCGCCTTCACCTTCTTCTTGAGGTCCCTAAGGACCTCCGCGTAGCTCGAGCCCTCGACCGGTCTTATGAGGACCGCTTCAGGTCGAGCTCGCCTTTATAGCTTCGCCTGCTTCCTGGCCGTTGAAGGCTTCTCTTCATCTCCTTGCTTAGGTGACGAGGTCACTACAGCTACAGCAGTGCGGGTTCTCGGCCTTTCCTTCATCAGCTTTAAAGAATTCGCCTCTATGGGACTCAAGATGGGCTCCCGTTCGCGCTTCCCAAGCTTTGGAGTGGGAGTTTCCACGGCTTCTTCTGTCTGACTACCAGTTTGGCTTGTGTCCTTCGTAGTAACAATGGGCCCCTTCAAAGGCGAATACGGCTCCACACGCCATTGTCTGCGCTTCGTCTTTTCCACCCCTGAATGACATGAACATGTTTCTATTAGTGTCGCGAAAATCCTTCATCTTTTTTAACAACTCCTTCAGCTTTACCATGTGTTCCAGACCATCTCACATATAGTTTTGCACCCTCGTCATGTCTCGCCTAGTCTCTGACTTTTGGCTCATGTCAACATCTTCCATTACGTCTAAATCTCCTTCCAACTCCTCAAAGATACTCCTATTCAATTTCTGTTCAGTGTTCGCAATGCTGTTCTCAAGAGAAGCTATGGAAGTATGGGTCCACCCCCCACAGAGCCTCGCATGCGTGGGTAAGGTCTGAATACTCAAGGAGGCGACCTGATATCCTAGAGACACCGTTTAGAACACCATACCCTGGTGCCATTCAGTCTTCGACACGGTTGTTAACGCCTTGACTTGGGCGTTCTTCCTTCGGTACTACACCTGGACCATTGTCCATGATTGCTTATTGAGCTTCGTAACCGTATTCAGCAGAAACCCTTGGTACAGGCTCCCCCTATCCGCAACCCTGGGACGCACCCGGTAGTCTGGTCAAAGGCGCTCGGGTATTTGACAGGCTTTAAGCTGTCTTTATGGTCAAAGTGGCTATGACTAATCCAGCTAACAACATTACTTTTCTTGCAGACCTACATTTTGGGTGAGCTCTTGTAAAACAAAGATTTAACTGGCCCTAAAAGACAATCCTAACTAACCTAAAACGCTGAAAGTTTATCCATCTAAAATCAGATTTTAGGAAACTGGTAGGTCCTTGATCTTGATTCATACATACCTTTGTAGAATATATGCCAAAAAGTAAATATTGAAAATTGTCTAAAGGCGACATCTTTTGGGAAAATATATCCCATTCGGTAGGCGAGTAAGATTCACCGATTTAGCAAACATCTATACATTTTAAACTGAAAAGAAAATTTGTCTAAATGCCTATCTTGAAGCCGTTTCAGGACATTATTATTGCCGTCATTAGCTTTCAACGCCTCCAAGTTGATCTTGAGAAGGAGACGCGAAAGACAATTATACAATTGATTCAACTTACCTGTGAGTGAAGTTCCAAATCTGCTGGAAGAAGGTATTAGTTCAGACTTTATTCAAAGTTGTTGATTTCGAGTTTTTCGAAGGTGTCGGTTTGGAACAAGGCTTTCGTAGTGGTTCTCCTGGTGCAGCGAATAGAAATGATTCAAAAATATAGTTTCCTTATTTTTATTTAAGCTTCTCATTCATTCTATACCATGCAATTTGGTTAGTAATGAATGAAATAAATTCTCTATGAACCGATTCAAATAATTCAAGTTCAATTCCTCCGCTTCAATTGAACTGAACACTGAATAGCGATTCAAATTCACAATAAAGTTAGTTTGAAAATGATATTAATCGGGATCATTTTCTCAATAAATGTATGTTTTTTCAATTATTGTAACTTGTAGTTTATTTTAGGTAAAAAACACAACATTTTACAGTTAAATACAATACATTGTAGAAGTAAATACAATTAACGAAATATATTATTCTTATTCTTCCAAATGACAACATTTGTATCTACAAAATGTATCGACGTACCATGATAACTTGGCTAGATCTTCAAAGGCTATACAACTTAAATTGCTAGACTTTTAAAAATTAAGTCATTAGTTTCACACCAATGATGACAATGGATAAGTAACAGATAATTAGAAATACTTTTTTGACAAATTTATGGACTTAAAATTCATTATTTCATGTACAGACAATCGTTAAACCTCTCCCGAAAAATTGGCCAACTAGCCCCGGGTTCAAGGCTATTTGGCCAGGATGGAGCTAGTGGACGCAGTTTGGGAAACCCATTTTACATAAAAATAATATTCTATTCCTTCAAAAAAATTCATTCACGAACTCGAAAACAACAGGATATAGTTTTAGGATTATTTAACAACAATGAAGGTCATTGGCCACCATAGTGGTTGGGGTGTTGCACAGCTCCATATGGTCTTGGGTGAGGTGGTGATTTTTGTGGAGAAGATTGTTGGCCTTGTTGTACAGGTTGCTTAACTTGTGGATGAAGGACCTGGCTCATTGAAGTCACTGGGAAGCCTCCGAAAGTTACCATTCTTCTGTTTGGATTTTCCGCAGCTACCTTGTATTGGATTTCATTTTCTCTAGCTAGTATACCGCCTCCTCCAAAATTTGTCATAGGTACTTGGTAGAAACCATCGAATAACTTGGCTTCATCTAGAGTTGGAGTCTTTCCTCCAGTATTGCTTGGTCTGGATTCTGTGAAGAAAAGAGGATTTGTTACGTTTCCGCAGATGTATTAGCAAATAGCTATATTTTTAATTATTCATATGTTATTATATTATATGTTTTTTGGGTCGCTGAAACCGAATCCGAAACCTTTTTTGCCCCATCACGTCAGCGTTTTTTCCAACCTCAAAAAAACAGCTTGAAACTATAAAACCCAACAATATCAACCCTTAAGCCATATAACCCTATACCTTCAAAGCACAATAACCTTGAGATCGATATAACCTATAACCCTAAAACCCATAACCTCACAATTTATAAGAACAAAACTTATGAATCTCAAATTGCAATAAACTACAAACCCAAAATGCATAAAAAAAAAAACTTACACGCAAATTTCAATCCTCAATCTCGGAGAGTTTTAGCTTTATAATTCCATACGTCCATCAGTTCATAAACTAAAAACCCATAAGCTCCATAACCCTGAAGTCCCATAACACTTAAAGCAAGATTAGAGTTCCAGCCACTTAAGGCAAGATCAGAGTTCTAGGAACTTAAGGCAAGATCTAGTAGTGATTCAGACACTCAAGGCAAGATCAGTCAGAGTTCCAGCCACTTAAGGCAAGACGTAGTGGTGATCCAGCCACTTGAGGTAAGATCTAGTGGGGATCCAGACACTGAAGGCAAGATCAGTCTGAGTTCCAGCCACTTAAGGTAAGATCTAGTAGTGATTCAGACACTTAAGGCAAGATCAGTCAGAGTTTCAGCCACTTGAGGCAAGATTAGAATTTTAGCCACTTCAGGCAAGACCTAGCGGTGATCCAGCCACTTAAGGCAAGATCTATTGGTGATCCAGCCAGTTGAGGCAAGATCTATTGAATATTCAGCCACTTAAGGTAATTGGCTGGAGAGCTAAGATCTTACCTTAAGTGCCTGGATCACCACTAAGTCTTGCCTTCAGTGGCTGAATCGCGACCAGATCTTGCCTTAAGTGGCTGAATCACCACTAGATCTCCACAACCCTGAAGTCTCATAACACTTGAGGCAAGCTTAGAGTTCCAGCCACTTAAGGGAAGATCAGAGTTTTAGCCACTCAAGGCAAGATCTAGTGGTGATCCATCCAATCAAGGCAAGATCAGTCAGTTCCAGGAACTTGAGGCAAGATCTTAGCTCTTAAGCCACTTAAGGCAAGATCTGAGTTCCAGCCACTTGAGGTAAGATCCGAGTTCTAGCCACTTAAGGCAAGATCTAGTGGTGATACAGCCAGGTATGGCAAGGTCTAGTGATGATCGAGCCACTTAAGGCAATATTAGTCAGAGTTCCAACCACTCAAGGCAAGATCTAGTGGTGATATAGCCAGTTACGGCAACATAAGTCTGAGTTTCAGCCATTTGAGGCAAGATCAGAGTTCTAGCCACTTAAGGCAAGACCTAGTGGCGATGCAGCCAGTTAAGGCAAGATCTAGTAATGATCCAGCCACTTAAGGCAAGATGTTGTAGTGATCCAGTCACTTGAAGCAAGATCAGTCTGAGTTCCAGCCACTTAAGGCAAGATCAGAGTTCCAGCCACTTTAGGTAAGATCAGTCAGTTCCAGACTCTTGAGGCAAGATCTTAGCTCTCCAGGCACTTTAGGCAAGATTTATTCTAAATTCAACCACTTAAGTCGAGATCTAGTGGTGATACAGCCAGTTAAGGCAACATCTACTGGTGATCCAGCCACTTAGGGCAAAAACTTTTTGAGTACTAGCCATTGAAGGCAAGATTAGAGTTCTAGCCACTTAAGGCAAAATATAGTGGTGAGTCAGACACTTAAAGTAAGATCTAGTGGTGATCCAGCTAATATAGGCAAGAACTAGTTGCGATCCAGTGACTTAATTCAAGATCAGTCTGAGTTCCAGCCACTTAAGGCAAGATCAGAGTTCCAGCCACATAAGGCAAGATCAGTCAGTTCCAGGCACTTTAGGCAAGATCTTAGCTCTCCAGCCACTCAAGGCAAGAATTATTGTGAATCCATTCACTTAAGGCAAGATCTAGTGGTGATACAGCCAGTTAAGGCAAGATCTAGTCGTAATCCAGCCACTTAAGGCAACATCAGTCTGAGTTCTGGCCATTTAAGGCAAGATCAGAGTTCTCGCCACTTAAGGCAAGATCTAGTGGTGATTCAAACACTTAAAGTAAGATCTAGTGATGATCCAGCCACTTGAGGCAAGATCTAGTGGCGAACCAGCCACTTAAGGCAAGATCTTAGTTCTCCAGCCAATTGCCTTAAGTGGCTAGAACTCTGATCTTCCCTGAAGTGGCTGGAACCCTAATCTTGCCTTAAGTGGCTGAAACTCAGACTGATCTTGTTTTAAGTGGCTGGATCACCACTAGATCTTGCCTTTCGTTCCTAGAACTCTGATCTTGCCTTAAGTGGCTGGAAATCAGACTGATCTTGCCTTAAGTGTCTGGATCACCACTAGATCTTGCCTCAAGTGGCTGGACAACCACTAGATCTTACCTTAAGTGGCTGGATCACCACTAGATCTTGCCTTCAGTGGCTAAATCACCACTAGATCTTGCCTTAAGTGGCTGGATCACCACTAGATCTTGGCTCAAGTGGCTGGACCACCACCAGATCTTGCCTTAAGTGGCTGAATCACCACTAGATCTTGTCTGAAGTGACTAGAATTATAATCTTGCCTTAAGTGACTGGAACTCAGACTGATCTTGCTGACCAATAAAGAAGTCAATTTTCAACCCAAAAGTTAAATTCTGCTCTAAAAAGCTGAATTTGCAAAGAAAAAGGTTAATATATTACCTAGAGAATATTTTTATTTTTATCAAAAAACAGTTAAATTTTAAACCGAGAAGAATAATTTTTTACAAAAAAAAAAGTTATTTTTAACAAAATACATCAATTCGGAACCAAATATTTGAAGTTTAAAATAAAAAAAGATAAATTTTTTACCAAAAATGAACTATTTAAATTTCCATGAAAAACAAAATTATCCACCAAAATATGAATTTTCAGAAAAACGTGTAATAGATGATATTGCAAGGAGAACATATTAAAATTGTAAAATTATAACATTTTTTTTTAACAAATCAATATTTTTCAATATGGATTTTTAATTTTTAAGTTGTGAACAAATTGTCTCTAGCTCCGCTGGGATCCGAACCCAGGTCTTTCAGATTGCCGGACTATGCTCTTACCACTAAGCTACGGAGAGGCGAGATTAATTTCTTCACAACTCCTACAAGTTGAATTACGCAGTAATTGCTCATACTTGTAAGACTAATTTCTCGAACAAGAAGTTATATATATATATTTTTTATGTTATGGTTGAAAAGATAAATTTATCAAATGAATTGATGTTAAGTGTTTTTTGTCTACTGGTCAGAAATAAATATTTTTGAATATTGATTTTTAATTTTTAAGTTGTGAAAAAATTGTCTCTAGCTCTGCTGGGATCCGAAGCCAGGTGTTTCAGATTGACGGTCTGATGCTTTTACCCACTAAGCTACGCAGAGATGAATCGTGATTCAACTTGTATCGGTTGTGCAGAAATGATTCTCGTCTCTCCGTAGCTTAGTGGCAAGCCACTAACGTAGCTTTGTGGCAAGCCACTAACGTAGCTTTGTGGCAAGCCACTAACGTAACTTAGTGGCAAGCCACTAACGTAGCTTAGTGGCAAGCCACTAACGTAGCTTAATGGGAAGCCACTAACGTAGCTTAGTGGCAAGCCACTAAGCCGCACAGTATCAGACCGGCAATCTGAAAGACCTGGGTGCGGATCCCAGCGGAGCTAGAGCCAATTTTTTCACAACTTAAAAATTAAAAATCAATAATATATATATATACCATTAAGCCATTTCCCTTTCGGCGAGCCTCAAGGGGTAAGCGTGACACTACCCGATTCGGGTAGTGTTTCTAGTTGGATAGTTTCTTGTAGTAAATAACTACAAGTGTGGGCTCACCACATCCACCACCGCCAACAGCAACGCAGTAGTATCAGACGGTCACCCATCCAAGTACTAACCGCGCCCAACACTGCTTAACTTCAGTGATCTAACGGGAACTGGTGTTTCCAGCGTGGTATGGCCGTTGCCATATATAATTTAGAGAATTTAGAAAGTTGGAGAATTTCGGGAATTCAAAGATTTCCATTAATTCAGAGAATGCAAGGAATGTAAAATATTTAAAGAACTTAGGAATTCAGGGAATTTAAAGAATTCAGAAAATTCAAAGGTTTCAGGGAATTCGGAGAAATTAGGGATTTTAGAGAATTCAAGGAATTCAGGGATTTTCAGGAATCAACTGAATCTGCCAAATTTTCATTATTCTATATATGAAACTCTTAAATTTTCAAAAAAGTTTGAAATTCATATTTTGGTGTTGAAAAGTCAACTAATATCTTTTTTGGATGAAAATTCAACTATCATTTGGAAAATTTCTCTTTTTCATTCAGAAAATCATCTGTTTTAGTAGAAATTTCATCTTTATTAAATAAAAATGCAGCTATTCGGCTGAAAATTCAAAATTGTTTTTATAATGTCATCCTTTTTGGTTGAAAATTCAACTATTTCGTAGAAAACTTATTTTTTGTTTAAAATTCATATTTTTCTATTGAAAAGTTAACAGAGATTTTTTTTGAATGAAAATTCAATTTTTTTTTTTTATTTAAAAACTCATCTTTTTTAGTAGAAATTTCATCTTTATTAGATA
>CAKNYM010051445.1:90508-143358 GCA_932195095.1 Andricus curvator | reverse complement strand
TTTTTGCATAGAAAGTTAACTTTTTTTTTAATTTATCATTTTTATTTGAAAACTCATCTGTTTTAGTAGAAATGTCATCTTTATTGAATAAAAATTCTATTCGGTTGAAAATTCAAAATTGTTTTTATAATTTCATCCTTTTCGGTTGAAAATTCAACTATTTCGTAGAAAATTTAATTTTTGTTTAAAATTCATATTTTGCTATTGAAAAGTTAACTGAGATCTTTTTTGAACGAAAATTCAAATATTTTTTTTTATTTGTCTTTTTAATTTAAAAACTCATATGTTTTAGTAGAAATGTCATCTTTATTAGATAAAAGTGCAGCTATTTGGTTGAAAATTCAAACAAATTTTCATAAGGTCATCCTTTTTCGTTGAAAATTCAACTATTTCGTAGAAAATTTACTTTCTGTCTAAAATGCATATTTTGTTTAAAATTTTATTTGTATTTATAAAGTCAAAATGAAATCTTCTTTGGATAAAAATTCAACCATTATTTTGAAAATTTGTGTAATTTTTGTTTGTTAAAGATTCATATTTTTAGCTGTAAGTTTATCTTTTTGTTGAAATTCGTACTAATTTGTTGAAAATTGATTTTTTTTTAATTATAATGTTAACTTCATGGGTGAAAGTTGAACTACATTGTTAAAAATTTATTTTTTTGAAGGATGGTTTATTTTTTTTAAGAATTTATCTTCTTTAGGTTGAAAATTTAACTACTTTATTGAAAATTTAATTATTTTGCTAAATATTCAAGTATTGTGTTAAGAAAGTCATCTTTTATGGCAGAAAATAATTTTTTTGGTTTAAAATGAATAAGTTAATTAAAAATTAAAATTTTGTTTCTAAAACATTGTTTTATTTTGTGTAAATGTGTCCGAATAATAGAAAAAATAGTAGTTTGTTGCAGACATATTTTCAGTTTATTTTTTCGTCGAAAACTTAAAACAACTACTTAAAAATAACTTTACAAGTTATTAGCCATTTTTTGGATGAATTACAATTGGTAATTTATTTTATTTATTATAACTTGTATGCACTTATTATTAAATCAAAATGATATAATTCGTAGTTTTAGAAAAGTTTCTGAAAAAGGCTACTCAAACACGTGCAGAAATTTCCCCAACTTTCCCTATTTGAACCTGGGTTCTGATAGGGCCCCTACCGGAATTCCTAGTCTAGACAAAACTGATAGGGGCCCTATTAGAAGAACCTATAAATCTAATAAATAATTAATGTTCCCGTTAGTGAAATTTCTTATATTCCAACAAGGCCTTAGAAAATAATAAAAATTAATTTCTTTACACAGTATTTTTTAGTGAATTAAAATGTTTCTGAAAATTAACTAGACTCGTATTTTGAATGCCTGAATGCTCTAGGGATGTGAAAGGCGACCCCAATAGTACCCTACTAGAAAGTCTGTTAGGGCCCACGGCGGCAAAAGCGTTACGTTACCGATAGGGCTTCGACTAGTTCTCCTCGCCAGAGCCCGATTAGAAATAGGGAAAACTCGTTAGAGCCCCACTAGAAACTTTTTTGCTGGGATTTTTGCATTTTGCAAACTTTTTTTTTTGAATAATATATAATATTATAAATATTGCACTTACCAACAGAATAAAGCAGGAAAACTGCGATGATAAGGACTATAGTTCCATCAAAAATCTTCATTTTGGAATAGAGGGATTTTGTTAATGTGACTGATAAATTTTTTTTGAAAATCACATCTATTTATACTGAAGATGTTTTTGTTTCACCAGGAAGATCGTTACGGATATGACCATTTACCTAACCTCATTGACGGAAGCTATAAGAGGTTTGAATAAAAACTAGGTCTTCCGGTTCATATAGAACGTGTTATTATTGTTTGCTATATGCATATAAGGTGATGACGGCGCACTTCCTACATCCGTATAGGAAGTAAACAAATTTTCAAATATGAAAAAATATTTTTTAGAATATATTATCTTTGATTTTATCAAATTTTAGTTTTTAATAACTAAATATTATCAGAGTGTCTAGCCTACCTGGAAAACCCCTGGGAATTTTTTCGAGAGCGTGCTACGTTTTTTTTTAATTGCAATTTAAAATTTAATAACAATGATTCTTCATTTGTAAAAATAGCTTTTGATTTTTTTTCTCTTTCTTGACTGAAAAATCTTTCTTATTTGAAAATTGAACTCTTTTGAAATGAAAATTTAATTGGTTGAATGTTAAACTCTTTTGCTGAAAATTAATTTTGTTGTCTGAAGATTCATAATTTTAATCGAAAATTCATATCTTTCGTTGAAAAATAAACTACTTTGTTGACAATTTTTTTTTATCTGTCTGAAAATTAATTTTTTTTTACTGATAATTTAACTATTCCAGTTAAAATTGTAACTATTTCCTTGAAACTTTTTTTTTTCAATTAATTTTTTTAACTGAAAATGTTATTATTTTGATTGAATATTTCATCATTTTTGTTAAAAATGCATTTTTTCGGTTGAATATTAATTTTCTTAAATAAACATGTATTTATTCAACTCTTTGGTTGAATTTTCAACTAAAACAAAACAAACCATTTTTAACAATTTAGATAAACTTTTAACTAAATAGTTTAATTTCCAATCAAGAACATTAATTTTCTGCAAAAAAAAAATTTCAACGAAAGAAGGTAATTTTCCAACCAAATAGTTCAAAAAAATTTTAGATTAAAAAATATATATTTTGAACGCAGAAGAATGATTTTCTATTGAAAACAATTAATTTTTCAAGCCAAACAGTTGAATTTTTAAATAAAAAAGATCAATTTTCAATTGGAAATGTAAAAGTTAAATTTTCATTAAAACAAAAATAAATTTTAACAAAACAAGAAAAACATTTTCAACAAAATAGTTAGATAATAATAAAAAAAAAATCAATTTTCAACTAGAATGAAGAATCTTGAACTGGAATAGTTGAATTTTCAGTTGCAAAATACATTTTTAACCAAGAAACAACGATTTTTCAAAAATTAGTAAAATTTTCAAGAAAAGAGATGAATTTGCAACTAAAATTATATTAAGAATCTTCACAACAAAAAAATATTTTTAAAGTCAATGAAAAAAGAGACATTTTTAACAAAAAATTTCATCATTTTATTTAAAAATGCATCTTTTTTGGTTGAATATTAATTTTCGTAAATAAAAATGTATTGATTCAACTTTTTGGTTGAATTTTCAACTAAAAAAAAAAAACAAACAATTTTTAACAATTTAGATAAACTTTTAACTAAATAGCTTAATTTCCAACCAAGAACATTAATTTTCTGAAAAAAAAAAAATTTCAACGAAAGAAGGTGATTTTCCAACCAAATAGTTCAATTTGCAAATAGAAAAGATAAAATTTTCACCAAAATTGGAATAGTTGAATTTTCAGTTCAACTTAAAAAAAAATTTCAGCGGAACAGTTGAATTTTTAAATAAAAAAGATCAATTTTCAATCTGAAGTATGAAAGTTTAATTGACATTTAAAAAAAATTTCAACAAAACAAGAATAAAATTTTCAACAAAATATTTGAATAATAAACAAAAGAGATAAATTTTTAACTAAAATGAAGAATCTTCAACTGGAATAGTTGAATTTTCAGTTAGAAAATAAATTTTTAACCAAGAAACAACGATTTAAAAAAAAATAGTAATAGTGAATATTAATTTTCATAACTAAAAATTTATTTATCCAGCTTTTTGGTTGAATTTTCTACTCAAAAAAATCAATTTTAAACAATTTAGATAAACTTTTAACTAAATAGTTTAATTTCCAACCAAGAACATTAATTCTCTGCAAAAAAAAAGAATTTTCAACGAAAGAAGATAATTTTCAAACCAAATAGTTCATTTTTTTAAATAAATTTTTACCAAAATTGGAATTGTTGAATTTTCAGTTCAAACCTTAAATTGTAACAGAAAAACGAATTTTTCAAAAATAGATAAATATTCAACAGAAGAGATGAATTTTTAAATAAAATTAAGAATTTTGAACTGGAATAGTTGAATTTCCAGTAAGAAAATAAATTTTTAACCAAAAACAAAGATTTTTTTGAAAAAAAAACAGTAAAATTTTGAGCGAAAGAGATGGATTCGCAACTAAAATAAAAAATATTCAACCAAAAAAATGTTCTTTTTTTAACATTTGTTAATTTAAAAAAAACATGCTAAATGTTTAACATGAAAAATTAATTTTTGAGAACGAAGAATAATTTTCTACAAAAACGATGAAGTTTCAACAAAAATCTGTGAATGAATAGTCAATTCTTTAGATTAAAAAATAATTTTTAATAAAAAAAATGAATTTTTAGCAACATAGTTAAATTTTGAACCAAAGATATGAGTTTTGAACTACGAAGATGAATTGTCAACTGGCAAGATTAGTTTTTGCAAAAGGTAAATTATTAACAAAATACAATAATTTTCAACTAAAAAATACAAATTTTTAACAAAAATAAAATTGGTAAATTTTCACCTAAACTATTTTCAAGTAAAATCAAGAATTTTCAACCAGACAAATGAATTTCAACAAAGTAGATCAAATTTCAGTCAAATAGGTGAATTTTCAACTATGAAAGATCAGTTTTTCACTGAAACTGAAATAGTTGAATTTTCAGTTGAGAAAATTAATTTTTGGCAAAAAATACAAATTTTCATACATATAGTTAAATTTTCTGCGAATGAAATTAATTTTTTTACCAAATAATTGAATTTTTAATGACAAAGGTTATTTTTCTATTGAAAAACACAAATTTTCATCAAAATACATGAATTTTTAACTAAAAAGATCACTTGTAACAAAAACTAGAACTGTTGAATTTTCCAATAAAAAGTAAATTTTCAACAAAAAAAAGAAAACTTTTTTTTAGCTAATATAGTAAAATTTTTAACAAAGCAGATCTTTGATTTAATCAAATTTTATTTTTTAATAACTAGATATTATGTTTAAATCGAACAAAAATTTGTTTAAATTAATTTTCAATAAAAAAAGAATTTGCAAAAAATAGTAAAATATTCAAAAAAAGAGATGAATTTCCAACTAACAATTATTAAGAATCTTGAACTAAACAAATTATCAACAGCAGATTTTAATTTTGAATAAAGAACAGTTGCAAAAAGTTTAATTCTTAGATAAAGAAGATCTATTTTGAACAAAAAATGATGAAGTTACATTTTAAGTTCAAAAAACTAATTTTTTAACACAATAAATAAAATTAATTTATAGTTGAATTAAAAAAAAAAAAATTTTTAGAGCAGAAGAATAATTTTTTGTCGAAAACGATTAATTTTTCAACAAAATGTATGACTTTTTTAAACAACTAGTTGAATTATCAACTTATAAAGATTAATTTTCAACCAAACAGTTGAATTTTTGAATAAAAAAATTAAATCTACAATCTGAAATATAAAAGTTGAATTTTCAATCAAAAAGATACATTCTAACGAAACAAAAAAAGAATTTTCAAAAAAAAAAAAACGATTTTTAAACAATATATTTGAATATGCAACAAAAAAGCTGAATTTTCAACGAAAATGAAGAATCTTCAACAAAAAAAAAATTATTTTTTTAAAAACTAAATTATTGATTTTGCTTCAAAGTAAATTAAGTATTTACCAAAAGGAATGAAAAAAAGTTAAATTTTCAACTGAAAAGATCTATTTTTAACAAAAAAATGGAATATTTACATTTTGAATAAAAAAACTAATTTTTTAGTCCAATAAAATAAATTTTCAACAAAATGATTTATTTTCAACCAAGTAGGTTAATTTAAAAAAAATAGTCAAATAAAAAAAAATGTTTTCAACGCAGGAGAATAATTTTCTATTGTCAAAAGATCAATTTTCAATCTGAAATCTGAAAGTTAAATTTTCATTAAAACAAAAATAAATTTTAACAAAACATAAAAAATAGTTTCAACAAAACAGTTAAATAATAATTAAAAAAAAAAATTTCAACTAGAATGAAGAATCTTGAACTGGAATAGTTGAATTTTCAGATAGAAAATAAATTTTTAACCAAGAAACAACGATTTTTCAAAAAAATAGTAAAATTTTCGAAAAAAGAAATGAATTTGCAACGAAAATTATATTAAGAATCTTCACAAAAAAAAAAGAAAATTTCTTTTTAGTTAATGATTTGGCCAAAAAATAGATTAAATTTTTACCAAAAGGAATGAATTCTCAACGAAAAATTTAATAGCAGATCAACAACAGATTTTAATTCAACAAATAGTTGAATTTTAAAAAAATTTAACGCAAAAGAATAATTTTCTTTTGAAAACGATCAAAGGTCATTTTTCAATCCAAAATAAAAAAGTTAAATTCTAAATTAAAAAAATTAATTAAAAAAAAAAGAAAAAAAAAGAATTTTCAACCAAGGAGATGAATTTTCAACTAAAATGAAGAATAGTTGAATTTGCATTCAGAAAACAAATTTTTAACCGAAAACCGATGATTTTTTTCAAAATATAGTAAAATTTCAAACAAAAGAGATGAATTTGCAACTAACATTATATGAAGAATCTTTAACAAGAAAAAAGATTTTTTGTAACAAAATTGTTGATTTTGCTGAAAAGCAGATTAAGCTAACAGATGAGGTCAATCAAAAAAGAAAAATTTTTAACAAAAAAGGTTAATTTTCAACTTTGCAAGTTCTACTTTTAATAAAAAATCGAATAGTTACATTTCAAATTCAAAAAACTAATTTTTTGACTAAATAAAATAAATTTTCAAAAAAACCATTTTATTTTCTACGAAGTAGGTTAATTTTCCAACACATAATTGAATTTTCAATCACAAAGAATAATTTTCTACAAAAAAAGTAGATTTTCAACAACAAAAAATACTATTTTTAAACAAAACTGTAAAATCGTAAAGAAAAAAGATGAATTTTCAACTAAAATGAAGAATCTTCACAAAAAAAAATAATTTTCGAAAAACTGTTGTTTTCGATACAGAGGAGATTAATGTTTACCCAAAGGAAAAGATTTCTCAACGAAAAATGTAATAGTTGATCAAAAAAAGCATATTTTAATTTTAAATGAAAAACATTTTAATTAAAAAAAAAAGAGCAAAAAATTTTGTACAAAAAGGATACTTTTTAATGAAATTGTTTAATTTTCTACTGAATAGAGTAATTTTCAAACAAATAGTTGAAGGTTTGAACATAAAAAAATTAATTTTTGACCAAGTTGAATAATTTTCTACCAAAAAGACGAATTTTCAACCAACTAGTTAAATGTTTAACCAAACAAAAATGTTCAGCCAATTAATTTAATTTTAAACCAAAAAAAATTTATTTTCAACCTCAAATGAAATAGTAACATTTTCAATTAACAAAACTAATTTTTTTACTCAAAAAATAAGTTTTCAAACAAATTGTTTGATTTTTAACAAAGTAGATTAATTTTCAATCAAGTATTTGAATTTTTTATTAACAAAGATCAAGTTTCCACGAAATGTGAAATTTTTATTTATGAGAATTAATTTTCAGCAAAAAGAACGAATTTCCAAACATATAGTTAAATTTTCATACAAAGGAATTAATTTTCTATCAAAATAACTGAATTTTCAACACAAGAACGAATCTTGAACGAAAAAAATGAAATTTTAACAAAATTGTTGCCAAAAATTCGGGACGACCAGACAAAATTGAACAAATATTTGGGATTAATTTTTTAAACAAAAAGACAAATTTTCAACAAAATACATGAATTTTCATATAAAAAGAATCAACTTTTAACCAAAAATAGAACAGTTAAATTCTCAGTTGAAAAAATTTATTTTCAAACAAAAAAAAAAAAAAACATATTTTTATCAAAAGTGTTCAAAACTGTTTTGATTACCTATTAAAATTACTTGAAATGATCTGGATTTCAAATTTATTACTTGAAATTAAATTAAAATAAATTATTGAATAAATTTAATTAATTATTTAATCAATTACTAATTTAATATTTTTAATACAAAAAAGAAGAAAGGAAGGAAGTAAGAAAAAGGAAGAAAAAAAAAACGAAAATTTTATTCATTTATTATTATTTATTATTATTATTCATTATTATTAATTTATTTATTATTTATTTATTTTATTTTTTCATTATTATTTATTTTCATATATTTATTTTTTATTTTTATTTTTTTTGTTATTCTTTTCTTTGAAAAAATTTAAAAATGAAGTTTTGTAGACAAACGCGGAAGTCTTATTTTTAAAAATCATCAATTGTCTAGTTTCCGTGTTGTAAAGTCAAATTTCACCAGGGTCATAAACAAGTCTAAAGCAAACTGACGAAACTCTAAAAAATGCTATTCCTTCACACAAGCTGGCCGGATTATTATTGTTCAAATAAACAAATGTATTTTTATTTTAGACAACTTCACACTTTCTGGCATAGATTTATAAAAATTTGTTTCCTCTTAACTGAGAAAGTTTACATTTCTGCATTGTTTCATTAACAAATTATTTTTTCGTAAAATATTTATGAAAAAATGTTCCAAATTTTAGGGAATGGTGAAAAATTAATGCAATTGACAATAAAATTAGCAAAATCGTGTTTTTCATTATTGTTGCTAATTTATATAATTTTTTCATAAATAAATGCTGACTTTACCCTGTTCTGCACACGAAATTTAAACATTTTTTTAAGTTGTGGGGAATCTATATAGTGGCTCCACTGTCTAAAAATGTAAAAAAATTAAAATTCAAACATGTGAGAATTTTGGGTTTTTTTGGGGATCTTGAACGCACCAACAACCAATTTCCAACAACCACCCCTACTAAGAATAAAACTACCCCCTATGTAAAAATTCAAATTAGGAAAAAACAAAGTACACCAGAATTTTCGTCTTATTTTGTACTTTCGAATCCTCGAAAAAAAATACAAAAAGCACCCCCCTATGTGTGAGAAACCACCCTTTTGCCAAAAATAAAATCTGCCAAAAATTAAGTGCATCAGAATTTTGGGCTCATTTTGGGCTCTTGAATGCACCCACAATTTTTTTCAAAAACCAACTTTATGTACAGAAAACCACCCCCTTAGTAAAAACTCCAGCATACCAACAATTAAATATCTAATTTTTTTAATGGAATCGTTTGGTCATCGTTTGGCCATGATTGGAAGCCAAATTTTTTCGATTGGACGGCAAAACTCAAAAAGATATTGAATTTTCAAAATTTTAGTGCTGACTTCACGCTGAAGAACAAAGTTTATTTTTTTTTCAAAAATGTCTACTTATACTATTACATAATATCTATATGTAACTACTTACAGATATTTACGCTTCTAATCTATGCGACTTCCGTTTCCTTTTTCCTTCACTTGCACTTCTCTTCTATCTCAATCTCTTTTTCCATTTTTCCATATCCATTCTTTCATTCTTTCTGATTCGTCCCTCTAGCTCCCTCCAACTCCTTCATCCACTCCTCACCCATTCCATCCTCACCTAGAATATTTACCACATTCTCTTGCCAGCTTCCTTTATCTTCCATTCCTCTCCTACATCCGTCCCATACATGCTCCCATGTTTCCTCCTCCCATTCACATATTCTACACTTTCTGTTCTCTTCATTTTCCCAATACATCCCCTCCCTTACCTCGTTTCCCAATCTAAATCTTGCTATTCTGGTCCATCTTCTCTCTCCCCATCCCTTTTCTAAATACTTTGGTACTCCATCCTTTTTTATGAACTTATACCATTAATTATATTTTTATTCCTCAATCATTCCCCATCTTTCCATTAATTTTCTTTCCCTGTCCCTTCTCTCCAATTCTTCATAGCTTACTACATTTCCCTCTCCTATATCTCTAGCACTAAAAAACGCCCTCCTTTCTTCTTTCCATCTTGTCAGTTCTACTTCCCTCCCTCTCCTTTTTTCTACCTCCTTCAAGCACTTTTTGGCTAACTCCTCTCCCTTCCCCTCCCTTAACTTCGTCTCAAATTGCCATGCTCACCATATATCCAGGCGTCCTCCAGTCTACTCCTAGCGTCCACCTTATATACCTTTCTTGTAAACTCTCAATCTCTTTCCTTTCCTTCCATCCCCATATCTCCGCTCCGTAACCTATTACCGGCCATACCAGCGTGTCAAATAACCACATCCTCCTTCTCCAGTCTATCTTGAACCTTCTTTTTCCTATTCCCCATATCTGTTTCATTATCCCTGTCGCTTTTTTATCCTTTCTCTTATATGAACTCTATGATCTCCATTCACTTGCAAGGTATATCCCAAATATTTAAACTCCTTTACTTATTCTAACTTTTCTCCCTTCCATCTCCCAGTCCATTCTTTCTTTCTTCCCCATCATTTTCTAAACCTCATTATCTTTGTCTTTTCTACATTTAAATTCAATTTTTTCCCATATAAATATTTCTCCAATCCTGTAATTAAGCATGTCATCCCTTCTTCATCCTCTGCCATCAACACTATATCGTCCGCGTATGCCAGTGTATATATCTTTTATTCTCCCATTCTAACTCCTCCCCATCCCCATCCCTTTCTCTTCATTTCTTCTTCTAGGTCTGAGATTATAATATTAAATAAAAGTGGACTCAGAGGACATCCTTTCCTTACTCCTCTAACTAACCAGAAACTGTCTCCTACTTGCTCTCCTACCTTTACCCTGCTTTTTGTCTCTCTGAAGATTTCCAATACTCTCTTTATTAAGCCCTCTCGTATCCCCTTTTTCACCATAACATTTTCGATCTCGACTCTGTCCAATGATATTCAAGTCCATGAATATTGCCATCATTATCCCTTTCTCCCTTTTAATCCTTCTATTTATCAGATAATTCAGAACATATATGTTGTCCATAACCCCCATTCCTTTTCTAAACCCTGTCTCATTCGGTGGCTGTATCTTTTTTTCCTCAACTTCTTTCTTCAATCTCTCCGACGAAACAGTTACGTATACTTTATACAATGTTGGCATTAGCGTTACACTCCTATAATCTTCAACCTCCTCCCCTTTGCCTTTCTTCACTATTGGTACCAATACTCCTTCTTTCCATAACTCTCGCCACCCCTCTCCTCTCCATACTATATTACACATTATCCATGCCCATTCCTTTAGTTCTGTCCCCCCATATTTCCAGACTTCATTAGGAATCTCATCTATACCAGGTGCCTTTCCATCTTTCATTATTCCTAACAACTTGCCTATTTATTCCCTTGTTATGTCCTCTTCTTCATCTCTTTCTCGACCATGTTTCGCTCCTTTCCTAACTTTTCTCTCTACCCCTCCTAGCAAATCCATAAAATATTTTTTTCATTCTACCGTTTCAATATCCTGATTTACTCTTTTTCTTCTTTTTCTCTCTTTATTTACTACCTTCCAAATCTCTTCTTCCATCTTAGCCTTCTCCGCCTCTTCCTCAAACCTTTTATTCTCCTCCTCTTTATTTTGATGACACAACTCAGTATAGTCCTTCTTTTTTCTCCTATCTTCTTCTCCACTACTTTTTTCTTTTCTCCATTTCCTTAATTCCTTTCTGACCTCCTTCTTTTTCTCTTTACATTCCTCATCCCATCCACTTCTATTCCCCCCTTTAATTATTTCTTTTTTGCTTGTGCACTCTAATCCTCATTTTATTTCTCCTATCATTATTTCCATTTCCTCGTCCACATTTCCCTCTCCCATTTTGATATTTCTTACCTTATCTTTAAACTGTTCTTTTCCTTCCACTGACTTCCGGCGCGAGTGGCGCCTTCTCAAGTGGTAGTGTCCTTCTTTGGTGAGCCGTGGCCTTAAGTATAATATGTGTCAGACATCCTGACAAGAAGATTTGTCAGAAATGATAAAACGTACGTCTGTGAGCACGCATTTTGCGATGATTGCCCGTTCACCAAAAATACTGTGGTACCTAAAATTTCCAAAACTTTTGAAAATTTTTGGATATTCTAAATTTCCGTATATTTTAAAATTTTCCAAACTTTTTAAAATGTTTAAAGTTGTCGAAATTTCTAATATTTGTGAATTATATCAAATGTCTAAAATTTCTAAAATTATTCAAATGTCTAAAATTTCTAAAATGTTTCAAAATTAAATTATCAAAATTTATAAAATTACAAAAATTTATAAAATTTCCAAAATGTCCATCATTTTCAAAATTTAAAATTTTTTTAAAAATTGAAATCATTAGAAATTTTTAGAAATTTCGAAGATTTTACAAATTTTAATAATTTTATAAATTTTGATAATTAAAAATTTTTGTGAAATTTTCGAAATTTAAAAAATTTTAGAAACTTCAGAAAATTTATAAATTTTGCAAAATTGAGACATTTTTATAATTTTAGAAATTTTCAACAGTTTAGAAATTTTTACCATTTTACCAATTTTAATAATTTTTGAAATTTTAGATATTTCAGACATTTTGGAAATTTAGAACTTTCAGAAATTTCAATGATTTTAGAAATTTTGAACATTTGAGACGATTCTATAATTTTATAAATTTTGACAATGTTATGAATTTGGAACATTTGAGAAATTTACATAACTATAGAAATTTAAAAATTCTGAACACTAATTTTAGGAATTTTTAACATTTCATAAAATTAAGAGATATTCGAAATTTTGATAAGTTTAAAATTCTTTAATATTTCACAAAATTTTAGAAAATTTCACAAATTTCAGAAAATTGAACATTTTATCAAATTCAGAAATTTTTATAATTTTCGTAATTTTAGAATTTTGTACAATTTTGAAAATATAAGAAAATTTAGATAATTCAAAAAATTTTAAAATATTTAACCATTAGAAATTTTGAAAATCCTATAAATTTTGATAATTTTATAAATTTTTATAATTAAATAATGTTTTTTATTTAAATAAAAATGTCGTAAATTTCGTAATATTCAAAATGCTATAACTTTTCGGTATTTGACTTTTTGGAAATTATATTTTCCTATAACTCGAGGACTCTTTACGAAATGAAGGATTATGAAAAAAGTCGAATATCTGAAAAGTAGAAGAATGGCTATTATTTGAAAAATTTTTTTTTTCGCGTAGTTGGCCGTATTTCTGAGAAGTTTGAGGAAAAATGATAATAAGTACTGGTTTTTACAATTTATGATTTATATTGTTAAAATTTGAAGCCCTACTGATAGGTGAATAAATTATTTTACATAAAATTAATATAGACAAAATATAATATTTATTATGAAACGCTTTGGATTTCTGAGACTTTAAATAGAAATATATTTCATTTTAATTCAAATGGTTGAATTTTCCACAAAAGAGGAAAAATAGTGGAATTTTTAACCTACAATGATGAATTTTCTACCAAGAAACAAATTTCTAATAAATTACATCAATTTAGAACAAAAAAGTTGAAATTTCAACTAAAAAATATATGTTTTACACCAAAAATGAATTAGTTAAATTTTGAGTTTCAAAAATTACTTTAAAAAAAAAGAAATAGGTACTTTTTCAAGCTAAAAAATTAATCATTTTAGAAAACAGTCGACTTTTAAACTGAAAAAGATGAATTTTCAAGAAGAAAGTTAATTTTCAATTAAGAAAAATGAATTTTTAACCAAATACTTTAATTTTCAACTAAAAATGTAATTTTTCAACCAATAATGGAATCGTTACATTTTCAGATAATAAATGAATTTTTAACGTAAGCAATTTTCGAAAAAATAGTTAAATTTTCAACTCAAGATGTAAATCTTTAAAAAATGAATTTTCAACACAATAGTTCTACTTTTACTCATGGAGTTGAATTTTCAACAAAAGAAAATAATTTTTAATCAAAAAGTTTAGTATTTAACCCAAAAATATATCCTTTCATTTAAAAAAATTATTGTTTTAACAAGTAGTTCAACTTTGAGATAAATGTAAAAGTAAGGAACAGCTCAACGAGTAATTCCAAAAATCTTCATTTTTTGAAAATTCGTCTGTTTGGTTTCAAAATTCATTTTCTAAATGAAATTTAATTTTTTTCGAAATATTGACTATCTGAATTTTTTGTCGGGAATTCGTATTTTTAGTTTGAAAATTCAATTATTTTATTAA
This sequence comes from Andricus curvator, assembly GCA_932195095.1. NCBI lineage: Eukaryota > Metazoa > Arthropoda > Insecta > Hymenoptera > Cynipidae > Andricus > Andricus curvator. Next base: position 129,344 of record CAKNYM010051445.1, on the reverse strand, counting down.
AATTTTTTTTTTTTTTTAATCCAAGTTTTTTGTTCATCTATTATGGTAGAAAAGTCATTTTTCGTTTAAAATGAAAAAATTAGAAAATGTTTAATTTTTATCTGAAATATTGTTTTTTTATCGCGTTTGCAAAAGGTTTTATGTTAAAAATATTACAATATTGAAATGCTGGTTTTTGAACTTTAATCGTCAGGAAAAATGAGGAATTGGCCAAAAAACATGAATTTTCAACACAAATTTTTTTTTAAGGGGGCGAATGTCGAACCAAATAGTTGAATTTTCGGTCAAAAAAAATGTTTTTTTTTTCAAAGTTGAATTTTCAACAAAATTGTCAAATTTTTAAACAAGAAAGATTAAACTTGAACCAAATAGTGTATTTTTTACCCTAAGAAGAGGAATTTTTAAGATGATAATTAAATTCGTAATCCAAAAATCTGAATTTTTAACAATAAAGTTCATTTTCAACCAAGAAAAACGAAGTTTATACCAAAAAAGGTGATTTTTCAATAAAAAAGGAAAAAATTTCTATTCCATAATTTAAGAAGAAACCAACATCATCTTCATCTTACATAGCTTCAAGGTGATGAATTTTCAACTAAATAGTTAAAATTTTTTCATTTTAAATTTTTGAAATGAAAAAAATCTTGTTTTGTCCAAAAATTCGGATTAAAAAAATGAAACACTATTTAAAAAATATATTTTTTTTTAATTTGCTATAAAAAAGAATAAGTTGTTTAAAAAATCTATTTTAGCATATAATTACTATTGGTAGAAAGTTGCTGAAAAAAACTCGGAAAATCCAATTTTTTTAATTTTTACCTGTTTTTTTCGGGCCGTCTAATACAGACTTATGACTGAATAAGTATTGACCGAAACGTTTTTTCTTATAGGAAATACTCTCAAATATTTAAAAAGAAAAAAAAATTATTTTCTTTTCGATTCGAACAATTTTGGGAGTGATATGCATAAAAATTCCTAAAACGTAAAATTGTTAAAAAACTCTGTTATCTTCCTTGAAATATAATGGTTTTTTATTAAAAGTACCAATTCACGGTTGAAAACGCTAAGAAAATAAAAATGGTACAAAAATTGTAATCTTAATGACTCAATAATAATCTAAAAAATCTTCTGACTTTTAAATGAAAAATAACAATTATTTGCGACGAAATATAATTTTTTGTATGAAAAATATCAATTCCCGTAAAAACACTAACCAAATAACTAGGAAAATAATATTTAGTGAAAAACGCTAGCATATTCTAAAATAGTTAAAATTTGAGAGAGCTCTAGCATTTTCAACATTAAAAAAAAAAAAAACGAAAATGAATTGAAGCAAAACGACGCACGATATGAAAAAAAGCCAAGAAAAGAAACACGTTGCTTTTTTAAAACCTTGCAAAATTATCCTAACAACTTTTTCAATTTTCTCGAAAAATCGAAAATTCAAATTTTTATTGTACCAAAAATAATTAAAAATTAAAAATTCCACCGTGCGGTCAAACTAGGCAAGATAAGAGGGAAGAAAAAAGCCCAACAATTATGCACCCAAAAAAGTTCTACAAATTTATTCTCAATCACTTTTTGATAGGACGCGTAGTTCTTGTTTAATTCGTAAAAAACAGCATTAAAAATAAAAAATTAAATTCTTTTGGACAAACGACACAAGCTACTAAAAAAAAAAGAATTAGACAAAATTTGTTTACCCCAAAAATAGCTACCAATTTGTTAATCATCATTTTTTGATAGAATGCGTAGTTTTTGTTTTAATCTTGAAAAATAAATCTTTAAAAACATACTAATTTCCAGCAAAAAGCACCAAGATAAAACGTGTATTACATTTTTCATTTGTAGATCTAATTTTAAAAATTTTTAATCGAAAATATGAAAGAACTTCAAGCAATAAAAATCCAAGCAGGTTTCCAACAACCACGATTGTGAAATTTTCGAGGAATTTCGTTACGCGATTAGTGGGCTTATTTTTATCGTGAATTTGACCTCATTTTACAAAGTGAGGTAAAATTCCTAAGTGTCTAGTCACCTATACTAATAATTCTTGTTTTTCCATTTTTGTTTTTCTCTAATTAATTATACCGCCTGATTAAATTAATATATTTCAACTAATCAATTAGTAGCCTCCCACTCCCGATTTGGCGAATATTTGGACCAGGCCTTGAAAACGTGTTTAGACGTAAATAATATTCATTATTTTATTTATTTTTTTATTTATTTGTATTCCGCTCTAACCTATTCTTATCCAGGTATCTTCTCAACCTCTTCATCATGTCCTTTAGGGCCTCCTCCCTTCTTTTCAGTAACACTATGTCATCTGCATACACGAGTGACCAAATTCTAACCCCTCCAACTCTAACCAATCGAGAATCCCTCCGAAATCCGCTCCCCTCCTCTTCCCTTATCTTTCGCCTTTTCCTATATCTCCCTTACCCTCTCGATCAGGCCTCTCTCCACTCCCCTCCCCTCCATCGCTTTCCACAACCTCTTCCTCTCCACCAAAGGAAACGCGCCTTTGAGATCCACAAAATCCACCCTATCTCCTTTCTCATACAGTGGCACTATTGACCCCTCTCCTCACCCTCCTGTGAATCACTTCCCCCTTATACTTCCTTCAATACCTCCTTCACCCTCTCCCTAACCTCTTGTGTACTAAATCGCCACGCTTCGTTATTTACTCAGTCCAGCCCTTCTGCCTTTGACAATCTTAACTTCTTCATCTGTTTCTTTATCTTCTCGTCATTTAACTCCTCCATCTCTGTCTTCCTCGTTCTTCTACTCCCATCGTCTCTCTTCCTTCAATCTGAGCCCTGAAAAGATTCTTTAAAAACACTTTTCAACTCCTCTTCCAGATCTTTCCCCTTTTCCTGTTCTTTCTTCTTACACATCAATCTAAACCCCTTCCTCATTTCTACGTACTCCTCCCTTTTCACAGGTCCGTCTTTCCACTTCTTGTACTTCCTCTTCACCTTCTTTTTTAACATTTACATTCTGTATCTCACCACGGCTTCACCATTCATTTCTTCTTCTTTCTGAATACCTTCTTTTGCAAAGACCCTTTCAATTTCTCTTTCAAGTCCTTCCATATCTCTTCTACTGACTCCCCTTCAAAACGTACGTCCCCTAACTGCTCCTGATACTTGTCTATCGCCACCCTTGTCCAGCGTACCCTCTCTCCCGTCGACACTTCTTCCCCACCTTGCCTTTTACCGGTCACCCCCTTATCCAGAACTATAATGGCTGATGGTCTGATTATACCATTAAACCATACCATCCGCCACCACCCAGCCTCTATCCTCCATCCAGTCCCTTAGTATCTGCCCCTCCTCATTTATTATACTTATCCTTCGGTTTCCGTTCGAAGCTCTCCTCTTCCCTGTAAAAGCCTCCTTGCCTCTCCATCCCGCATTGAAGTCCACCCTCCAGTACCACAATACCACCCTCTCTTTCGCCTAGCAAGTCTTCCACACTTTCTTCAATTCTTTCCATCCCATTCTTATTGTACACTATCACAAACTTACACGTTACTCCTATTTTTACTGAACCCATTTGCACACCCTTCGCCTCTCACTCTCCATGAACTTCTTCCTCTAATCCATCCCTAACTTCCGTTATAATTCTTCCACTAGCCCTTCCTTTTTTTTAACTCTAAACACCTTCTGGATTCTTGACCTAAATCCCCTTGGCAGCTCTGGCTCTATGCTATCCCATTCTCTTCTCTCTACCCACGTCTCTACCAGTCCCAGCACGTTAAATTTATGGATACACCTCCAAAACTCATCTTTCTTCTGTGCCCATGCTTCGTTCCAGTACAGCACTTTACTGCTCTTTCACCCTGCTCTACCCCCAGCCCCCTTCTTCCTACAATACAAATTCTCCTGCACTTTCCTCATCACCTCCCCCCGCTCGTCCCACACCAACATTTTCTCGTCTGCTTTTATTTTCTGATACCCGTCCTTCACCGCTCTCCCTTCACTCCTCTCCCTCGTACTCCGGCCGTTCAGCATTCTCTGTACCTCCCTTTTCTTTCTCGTCAAATCGTGATCAATGAAAACCCCCTTATCCTTTAGAATACTTTTATTTCGCATTTCCTGGAAGGTAAATGGCTTAATGGTATACTACTACTACTATACCCCCAACTTCTCTTTTTAGCTCTCCATTTCCACAACAGCAACTTCCTTCTCCTTTCTCTCCTCCAGCCAAACTTACCCCACCTTGCCTTTAACACACCCTATGCTCTGTAGCAGCTCTTTCACGCCCTTCCTTTCTTTCCCGTCTTTAGCTTCAACCCTCTCCATCACAATAACATTTCTCCTGTCTGCCTTTACTTTTCTCTCCACTCTCAACTCTATTGCCACTCGTATTGCTGGAAATCGTCATTAAATCTTGCCAAAAAGAGATATCATACGACTAGAAGGATATGAATAGGTTGAAATACAGCAGTAGTTTTGGCCAGAAATTTCCAACGGTTGAGTTAGTCCAATTGGCAGAAGGCGTCCTAAATGCTTCTTGAAGTTTCTCGTTAAGTCTGGATACTTTAGGAATCTTCCGGGTGATCCCATTTTTAGGAAATTTAAATTAAACAAAAAATCGGTCATTACTGATCCGCACTCGGTCTGAGCCAAAAAGAATTTTAATTTTTCCCCATACTTAACGTCTGCTGGGTACGTATTTTCTTTTTTTCTTCGGTCTGAATCTGCCTGTCTTCGTATTCGAATCGTATTGATCTGAATTTTATTTTAGTAACAGAGCTCATCCAATTAAGGGGAAAGTATGAGCTGCAATTTTTATATTTTTCAAAAACTTTTTGTTTGACAATATAGACCTTAATAGGTAACCACATATCCTATAAACACTGTCTTCTCAATAGATTACAGATAATAGAATCCAGGGATTAGAATTTCTGGAGGGTCCGAGCGGTTTTGGCGTTGACAAGCATGTAAGATGGTTGGCTCGAGTAATCAGGTCAATAGTTCTGACCTGTTCGTTTCTTGCCTTAACTGCTGGGCCTTTGGTTTCTTTCGAGTTCAAAGTTCCTTGCAGATTCTAGACCTAACTAGTTGGGAATAGGTACTTCCGATGAATCTTGTGGAGTCAGGAACGAAGTACTTGAAGTTTCAGAGAAGAAAGATGCTGATTGGTGACTGTGTTCTCTAATTGAATGTTGATGGTCCAAGTACTTGGTCCACAGCTTAGTGATTCAATGGCTGCTTGTTGCTTCTGAACTGGTCGGTAGCTAATAATGATTTCTGACTCTTAACTGAAACTATCAACTAATTTCTGCATCATAAGTGATAGTATTTATATACAGTAAACTTCTTTAGATCCCTGTATATGAGAAATAGGGTTAGGTCTGTATTTCGATAAGCTTCCATTATTTTTCATGTGAAACTGTGAGAAGAGTCTAAATATCTAATGAGAATTAAAGATTTTAGATTTATCCACATTTGCAAAATGATGATGTTGTCAAGATGCATGGTATCCCTTTTTAATTACCGAAGGGTAGGAAGTTCTAGATTTAGTGGTGATTTGTGCGATTCAAAACATCTAATCAGCGTTGTGAATATTCCTTTGTTAAGAAACAGCGTCAAATTTGAAGGTGTAGATTAGAGGAATCTAACTTTCAGTTTGGTGGCAGATTTTTTCTGAATATAAAATAGTTGTGCGGTTTGTTTTTTATTGGAAGTACTCCTACAACTGTCAATTCTGATTAACGACACTTGCCGTTTTCGTGATAAAAATTTTGGTTTCTCACGAATATCTGGTATCCGCTTCATGGGAATGTGCAGGTTCCAGTATTTTTAGGCGTAGGAAATTGAAAATGTAAGCGGATTTCATCGTTATCTTGTTCGTTGATTGGTGGGTCTCTGACCGGTGAGCCACTGTTCGTTGTATTGGTTTTGCAAAAATTGATGTGTACAAATTGATCATTGGATATCATAGATGTTTTTACAATATTTAAATATGATCTTCAAACATATTGATTTATTATTGACCATAAATGTTCTATAATTATAATCGATTTGTTATAAATTATAATTATTATTATAATAGTCGTAACATTGTTTTTTTATATTCTCGGAAGCTTTGTAGGCTCACGTGGAACTTTTATTTATGAAAGTAATAATTTGTCAAGCTTGTAAATTCTGAAATCAAATTTTATCAGTGTTATAAGGAAGTCTAAATCAAGTAGATAAAAATCTTACGAAATGTTTTCAACGTTCAAGAATATGAAGTAAGTGAATATTTGTGAATATATATATATATATTTATATTTTATTTTAATGATCTATTACATAGTCTAAAAATAAATTTATTTGTGGTCTCGATATCCACTTGTAATTCTCATAATTTTATAAACTCTTATATTTTAGTACGGGTGTTTTTAGATATTTTGACGTATCAAATAGATTGTACTTATTCCACAGATTCCAAAAAGTCTCTACTACATTTCTCGGATTCACTCAGATAATACGTAGTTTCAAAATTTATTATATGGAAGTGAAAAATGTGACAATGTTTTCACATATTTGCTATTATTTTGTATTAAACAGATTTATGTCAAAATTACCACGCTAATCTCTTAAGATTTGAATTAGCGAAATTATTTTTTGCCGATTCTTATTGAGAGAGATAACTCCCTAGGGATCGCGGATCTGGATAGGTAAACCAGATAGGCTGCATCGCGAGGTGTAGCTACTCTGGGGAACTGACGGACATATCAGTAAGCGAGACTGAAACTAAGGAGCGATCCTTCCAGGGGGTAATGGCAAAGTAGCGGCAGACAGGCCGGGGCCTCAAGGGAGGTGCCTTAACGGGGACTTTGGGACACCAGGTCGAATCCCATTGTATGTAGACCCCGCCCCTGTAAGCGAGGCTCTACAGAAGGTGTTTCTAATTTTCTGAGCTTCTCGTGGCATAATTAAATGAAACAAGAAAAATAAAACAAAAACAATGAGGAGCCCGTTCCAAAACCCTCTTCTAATCCACCGCCAGTGGTGGAAGGCTCCTCAGGGGGCAGTATACCACGAGCGGTGCGAACTTCTGGAATCCTTGCGGCTCTGGATTACTGACTCTATCTAGAAACCCTGAATTAGCCACGAGAAAAAGCGCCAAGGGCATGCATAGTCGTCCAGGGTATGGATATGACATTGGTGCCTAAGTTCTGCTCCAGAGATCTCACCGTTATCAAGGTGAGACTCAGGGGCAGTAGCAGAGAAAGGCACTGTCAAGAGAACAAGATTCCTCTGCTGTTGGGCTGTGATGCGAACTCTCACCACACGGTGTGGGAGAGCACAAACATCAATGGCAGAGGGAGAGATTTAATTTAATAGATCGCGGGCACAGAGCTTGAGATTCTGAATCGGGGTGATCCTCCCACATTTCAAACAAAAAACAGGAGTGACGTTCACGATTTGACTCTATGTTCGGGTGTACTGCGAAGCAGGGTAGTGGGCTGGAGAGTCTCCGATGAGGAGTCTCTCTCAGACCACAAATATATCGTGTTTCGATTAATTCTAGGAAAAACAGTGTTTCCAAGATCAGAAACCCCAGAAATACACTTTGGGACACATATAAAGAGGAACTCGAAGGGAGGCTTGCAGAATTCCCCACAAGCTATGGTACCATTGATGAGTTCGAGCACGCCACGGATTTTCTGCGAAGAACTCTGACTTACTCATATGAGGTCAATTGTCCTACAAGCACAATTAATTAAACTAACTAAACTGCGTTCAGACTGAGAAATCTATGAGACGGCCCAGTATGAATACAATAAAAGTATAAGAAAGTATGAACAGGAGGATTGGAGGGGCTCCTGCGTGGAATCGAAAGACATTCCGTAAAGAGCGAGGCTCTACAAGATCCTGGCGAAAAATTCGGAATCTCGCCTCGGGCTCATAAGGCTTGATAATAGCGAGTTTGCCGAAGACAAAGAAGCAACGCTAAATCACCTGATGGATGTTAATTTCCCGGGTTTTCAGAGAATTTGAACCGACCGTCGACAGGGACGGATGTAATTAATACAGCGCTTTTACAAAAATTCAGGAGTCTAGTCGCCCTCCTCTGACGAAATTATTTAGGGCAAGTATAGCCCTTAAACAATTGCCATCGGCATGGAAGGATGGCAGAGTGGCCTTCATTCCTAAACCTGGGAGGGAGGGTTACACTGCTGCAAAAGATTTCCGACCAATCAGCCTAATGTCTTTTATTCTGAAGACGTTTGAAAATCTGATCGAGAGACATGCTAGGGATGATATGCTCTTGGCCTACCCACTGCATAGAGGGCAGCATGCTTTTTAGGCAGGCCACTCGGTAGAAACTGCTCTTCATGCTGTTGTGGCAAAATTGGAGCAGCAGTTACAACAAAAGGGGTATGCTGTGGGCACTTTCTTGGATATAGAGTGTTCTCTCAGAAATACTCATCCAGAAGTCATCTGTCGAGAGGCTTTGAGATGTGGCGTGCCGGACCAGCTAGTATGCTGGATAGGAAGCATGCTACGCCGGAGGAGACTCGAAACCAGACGGGGTGAAGGTCTATTAAGAGAAATAGCTTCACGGGGTTGCCCACAGGGGGGTGTCCTGTCGCCCCTACTGTGGGGCATTGTGGTGGACAGCCTCCTTTGAGGGCTAAATAAAGAGAGGTATTATACTCAGGGCTATGAGAATGACTTTGTAATCCTAGTCAGGGGGGGCGGGGCTCATATGAAAACGTTGATGGGTCTTGCGAGGTCAGTGCTACGCATCGAAGAGCTCTGGTGCGATAGCTCATGGCTCTCGGTAAACCTGGAAAACTCCAACCTGGTCATTTTCACGAGAAATTATAAAGTGCCTAAAGTTGACGCTTCTGTATTCTGTGGTGAAAAGCTGACGTTTTCAGATTCAGTTAAATATCTGAGAGTAATCCTAGATAGCAAGCTGAACTGAACAAAGGACGTGGAGACCCAATGCAGGAAGTTTTTCATGACTTTTTGGATGTGCAGGAGAGCCTTTGAGTTGACGTGGGGTCCAGGACCTAAAATGCTTGCATGGCTCTACTCTGCTGTCCTGATTCCAAGGCTCGTACATGCGGCCGTGATCTGGTGGCGACGGACAGAACTTAAAAAAATGTAGGACAGGCTGCGAAGATGATAAACTCTAGCATTTAGGGGTTTCACTGGAGTAATGAGGACTGTGCCCACAGCGGCGATAGGATTCATGCTCTGTGAAGTACCCCTACATGTTGCGATAACTGCTAGAGCGGCACACGCGATGAGCCGCCTGGCAAGAGCAAATAGATGGACTCGGGAGACTAGGCACATTGGGCTCCCGAGTGAAATCAGCGCACTGCCGATTCTAGAGATGAGGCAAGATAAAATAACAAAACGCTTCAACTTTGCCAAAGCTTTCCGCGTCTGCATTCCAAGCAGATATTAGTGGAGAGCAAATAGTACCCCGCTCCTTCAAGGGGAAATCTGGTATATGGATGGCTCTAGGGGAGAGGAAGGATCAGGAGCAGGAATCTATGACAGCGCGAGAGGTAGGGGGATAGGGTTTCCACTTAAGCCACATGCTACTGTCTTTTAGGCGGAGGTCGTGGCCGTCCTTCGCTGTGCTGAAACACTAATAGAAGCAAACTCTGCTGGCGGACAGTTTACGATCTGCTCGGACAGCCAAGCGACACTAACCTCAATAGGGAAACCAGACATCACATCAGAACTGGTTTGGGAATGCAAAAAGGCAATAAACCGACTTGCAGAAAGAAACAATGTGGCTCCCATATGGGTCCCGGGTCACACAGGGATCAAGGCAAACGAAAAGGCAAACTAGTTGGCAAAATGCGGCGCAGCGAGTGGATACATAGGACCAAAACTGGTAATGGGAATAGCGTCTTGCTGTGTCGGGATGGCCATTGAAAGCTGGATCCGAAAAAAGCACCCCGAATACTGGGAACAAATCCAGGGTTGCCGTCAGGCGAAATCCATCCTGGGTCATACCTATAGGATGGACAGATCCAGGGAAATCTTGGCTTTACCCAAGAAAGATACAGGTACAGTGGTACGGATCCTAACTGGGCACGACCACTTAAACTATCATATGCACAAAATGGGGTATAACCCCACGACAGAATGCAGGAAATGCGGCAGGGATGACAAAACATCCCTTCATGTATAATGCCAGTGACGGCATTAGCTAGGCTCAGACAACAAACCCTCGGGGCCCATTTTATGGATTCTGAGAAAATTACAATGCACACAGTAGTCGATATACTGAGCATTCTCGAGAGGTCTGGGGTCAACTGCTGAGAGCGAATAGGTAAGGGTGTGGCACAATAGGCTTTATGGCTTAAGTGCCCGTCCTCAAACTAAACTAAACTAACTCTTTAGAGAGATCAATCAATACAGATTATAAAATATGTATAATTTATATATATATATATATATATATATATATATACATTTATTTACTTGATCGAAAAAAATGAATTTAGAAAAATGTGTCATTATTTGATAATTGGAAGTTTATCTTCAGGAGATTGTAATTCCACAGAAAATATTGTATTGTACACATGCCGAGAATGTTTTCAAGGCCTGGCGCAAATATGCTGATGACTTTTAGTTCCTACAATGTGTGATAATTTATTATCTCAATACTCAAAACATGTTAGGAGAAAAATAAGAAATAAAAATGAAGAACGTTATCCTTACTACCCAAATTCAGCTCAGGATGTCCACCGAAATCCTGGACAGAAATTCCCTAACATTTCCAAGTTTTCCCCGGATATTTTAAGATTCTTCCACGTGTCATTTTGCATAGTACAGAGCCATTCAAGTATATCGCATTTTTCTTTAACAATCGATTTGGAATACCACCTTGACCAAAAAGTTTTAGGACTTTATTTTCAAAATAAAAAATACAAGTTTATTCATCATAATCGATATTTTCCCTGTCAAAGTACTCCCCATCGACTGCAACGCACTTATGCCGGCGCTTGATCCAATCCTCGAAACATTTTTTATAATCGGTTTGCGGTATAGCCATCAAAGCCATCTTCGATTTTTCCATGACCTCATCTCGGGTGCTGTAACGCGTTTCACGGCGCGGTTTCTTGAGTCGACCGAATAGGAAAAAGTCAACCACCGAATTTACCTGATTTGCCTCCCTGCAACTTTTTCCTATTCGGTCGACTCAAGGAACCGCTCCGCGGAAAGCGTTACAACACCCGAGATGACGTCATGGAAAAAACGAAGATGGCTCTGATGGCTATACCGCAAACCGATTATAAAAAATGTTTCGAGGATTGGATCAAGCGCTGGCATAAGTGCGTTGCAGTCGATGGGGAGTATTTTGAGGGGGACAATATCGATTATGATGAATAAACTTGTATTTTTGATTTTAAAAATAAAGTCCTAAAACTTTTTGATCAAGGTGTTATGTATAAGAATTCGGGAGGGGCAGGAAGGGGGGGGGGGGTAACGCAGAATTTGACATCACACATGGATATTATGAAGGTTGATGTTATTCGTACGGTTGGTCATACAAAATCTTGCGGAATGATTTGGGGAGCTAGTAATCCCTTACAATATGGGAATGGTGGACAAAATTTTCGAAAATCATGCCACTACGTACTTTTCCTTTTTTTAAAAGAATTTCTCTTTTTCCCAGTTTTCAAGAAACTTTCCCTTTTTTATTTTCCCGCTTAAATACTACTTGAATACTACTACTACTTTGTAGAAAATTAATTTTACTAGTTGAAGATCCATCTTTCTGGTTGAAAATTTAAGCATTTGGTTGAAAATTCGTCTTTCTTGTTGAACTGAACTATTTTTTATTTGAAATAAAATTATTTTTTCCCAAATATAACAACTATTCTAATTTTTCATTATGTTTATTGCTCAAGCTCATATTTCAAACTCTACTTTTTGATGATACTCTAGGTTTAAACTTTTGCTGATCTTGATCCACATTTGGAACCTGGGTCCAAATGTGTATCAAGATCATACCTTGGAATAGAGTGTTCTCAAAATAATGAAACAGTTTGTTAAAATTCCAAAATATGTATTTGACATTTAAGAGAATTCAATAAATATTTTTGATACAATATTAATTTTGGATATAAATTCTATTTTTGAACACATTGTTTCTGAAAACCAATCCACAATTGGTTCCTTTGTCCTAGCATTGAAACATATCAGAACAATGCGCGGTTCTCGAAAAGCAGATTTTCAGAGAACATCTCGTGAACGTGAGGCGATACGCTTTTTTAATTCGTGCTTTTTGGCCTAGGTTGTTCGCCTGGTTGCACAGGTGATTGGACTCGTGGTGTTCGACATTGTGGTGGTCGGAATTGTGGTGGTTGGAATTGTGGTGGTTGGAATTGTGGTAGTCGGAATTGTGGTCGTCGGGATTTTGGTTCTTGAGATTTTTGAAGATGGTTCTGTCCTTCCACCCTCTGTGCGGAATGTAACTTCAGGCCGTCTGAATATGTTATATCTGTGTGCAGGAACATCGGTTGGTGAGCTAGGGGTTCAACCTCGAGGTATTCTGTGCCTGTTGGCCCAGGTACTCCGGGTTCTCCAATATTTCTAATATGTTGGTATAAACCACCTTCAGGGTGGTAGAGCTTTGAGGGTTGATAGCTATAATCATTAATTTCTTCACGATCACTTGGTCTGGATTCTGTAAAAACATTGATATGTGTGACACTTTTTCAGATGTATTAGAAATAGCTTTATTATTATTTTCAATCAAATTAATAAGTTTATCAAAAACACATTTCACATTTTGAAAACCTTTCGCATTTTGTAATAATATATACTATTATAAACATTATTAGACTTACCAATATAATCAAGCAGGAAAACTGCGATTGTAAGGACTATAGTTCCAGCAAACATTTTCATTTTGCTATTGAAGGATTTCGTAAACGTGACTAATGCTTTTGTACTAGAATCGCTGTTATTTATAATGAAGATGTTCCAGCTTTACCATAAAAATCGACACGATTATTAAAACTTACATAACTTTTATAACAGGCACAATAAAATTATTTCAAGCTAAACCATGATCTCACAGTTTATATAGCACGTTCTACCGCTATTTGCTACGCACAGATAAGAATATTACCGCGCTCTTCCCATATCAACTTAGAAAGTATAAAATAGGCGAATATTAGATAAATATTCATTAGAATGTATTATCTTTGATACGGACAAAATTTTACTTTGAAACACACATGAATAATGTTTCAAATAACTAGGCTAGTCGTCTCGAAACTTAGGGACGACTGATCCATTCCCTTCTTCAGGTCTGTCAATTTTTCTGGATGATCAGGCGCAGCTTTATTATATATTTGAATGCTTTCCCTTTCATCAACTTGAAAGTGGTTCTTCAAAAAAAAAAAAAAAAGGAATTATGAAGAAGATCCTTGTTCCTCCAGTAACCTTCTTTTCCCTCTGCAATTTCCCACCTCTTACACAGGATACAATAATTAGAATCTTCAATTCTAACTCCATCCTTCCATAGTTCCTTTTTTCTCATCGCTTCAATACCAATTTTTAGTTTTTCAAGGAACTCATCTTTCCTTCTGCTTTCCCATACTCAACCTTAATGTTCTCATTCTCCCCACTCTTCTAAAGCCCTTTGAAAGCTTGAACCCCACATTGAAGAATTCTTGTTCTTGATCGACACATGTACCTACCAACTCTGTTTTTGAGATGTATGTTCAAATCACTTCTGGTTGCTAATGTTATCCAAATCTATCTACTAGCTGTCCACTACCGCAATTTTCTGTCCTGCAATGCTTCAATTATATTATTTTCCTTTCCTTCCCCTCTTCCTAAAGACCAACATTTTTTATTTTCCTACATTTATTTCTAAATAACCATTTTCTATTCTATTGACCCTTCTAAAAGTTTGAGCACTTTATCTGCGAATTGCAGGGTAACCTATCATTGAACCTCCCTTGTTCCCCCTTTCCTAATTCTCTTCCATATCCCCAATGAAAATATTAAACAAAGTGGGGTTCAAGAGCCAACCCTGCCTTACTTCTGTAATTTAACACTTTCCCCTTTCATCTTGTTATTAATCAGATAATTTAAAACAAAGATATAGTCTCTTGTCGATATTTTCTTTGTAAATGCCTTTTGGCTTTCTTTATAGAGGCGTTTGTTTCTAGCGACTCTCGGATACGTTCGTCCATTATTGAAGCCAAATGCTATGTTTGCTTTTTTCCATCCTTTTGCCATTTGCCCTGTTTTCCAAAAACCATTCAATACCAGGTAATATTCCTCTTCCAAAATCTTTGGTATCCCTCTTATAATTTATATTGTCATGCCGTCTTACCCTGAAGCTTTTCCCCGTTCCTCTTTTTTATACTATTGATAAACTGTTCAGATAAAATATCTTTATTCAGAGGATTTCCTTCCTCTGTTCTAATAGAATTCCCTACTTCTTCGAGTATCGCTTCTACTTCCATTAAATTTTCTATTTCGTTTCCTGCTTTTTCATCCGTCCCCTCCTCGGGGATGAATTCTAAATCCCTCTTTACTCCCATAAGATGTTCAAAATGTTTTTTTCACCTTTTTTCCTATTCTTCCAGCTGCTTCTGAAACACATTCTTTAAATTTTTTTCATATGCCCTGCCATCTCTTCGGCGTTTCATTTTCATTTCACAGTTTTCTCATTTCCTTCTCGTATTCTCTTTCTTTGATTTTATCCCATATAAGACTTTCTAACACTTCCCACCCATTCTGTCTCTTTTTTTCTATATTGATATTTGGCCTTCTTATTCGCAACGTGAATGTTACTTGAAGATAATCTGACTCTATTCACGCTTGGATTGAGGTCAAAGTGCTCCACTGAAAAGACATCCTAAGCCCAGTAAAGTCGCTGGCTTTGATTCTTGGCATATTCATGGAACCAGCAAAAGTACTTAAGAGGATAGCTATCCAAAATCCAACATCAAAAGCGAAAGGATGGAAGGTTATTAATGTCAAAGAGAGTAGTCCAGCTACTCAACCTGTAATAACTCCGGAGCCAGGAGTGGTCAAGAGTTTCAAGAAGATAGACTGCAAGCCTCACTGTGGGTTGGAGAGGATCAAAATGAAGATCCTCTCAAAAACCAAAGTTACACCCGTAGACCGAGCTCCAGATTTGTATTAAAAAAAGGTGGAGGCAGCCACTGGAAATTAAAATTGACACTAGATGTCTTCCTGTCAGTCTGGATATGATCCAGATAAACCTTTCCTACGCTAAAGGAGCATCTGCTATCTTAGGCAGACGTTTGGCATCAGAACAAACGGCTTTTGCGTTAATACATGAACCATGGGCTTATAAGGCGACAGTTACATGCCTAAGTAGCAAGAGCAAACCAGTAATTTATAATAGTTCCGTAGGAACACACAGGGCAGCACTTTGTGTCAGAGGCGACATTAAATCTATTAGAGAACCAAGGTTTTTTTCTAGAAACCTGGAGGCAATAAAGATTGATCACCATTTAGCAGGCAGGCGCCCACCTATGGTGATTTTCTCAGTGAACCTATCAGTTAACTTCCAGGACATACCGTCTGAAGAATAGCGAAGTCTGTTAGACTACTGTGCATTAAAGGATGGCCATCGCTCACCGATGTGATGCTAAAACACATCATTTGACTTGGGCTGGTAAAGTGCCTGCTACAGGGGTGAGTCTTGATTAGGATACCTGTTGACTATTCATTTAACTTTATTGATTGAGGGTAATACGTCTACCCTTGTGACATCTAGATGTCGCAAGGTGATTAATTTGACCTCATGTTTGTTAAGAATTAGCAATGTGTTCAAGTGATGGCAGTATCGTCGGATACCTCCTTATCGGATCATAGATAAATATGCTTCTCCCTAACAACCGATAGACCTGTAGTTTTAAGTTATAGGAAACCTTAAGCAACTGGAATCGGTTTGCTGGGCGCTATACCGGGCAGAATAAAGTTTATCGAACAAATAGAATTTGCTGTCGTCATCCTACAAAAAGGTACAAACAAAGCGTATAAGGACAATCATCCTCTTCATATTAAGAAAACAGACAGATATGCACCATGGTGGAATCCTAGACTGAAGAAGTTAAAAAAGGACAGTTGTCGCCTTTTTAACAGGGCTAAAATGAATGGGAAATGCGACTTTAGGGGGTCTTGCCAGGAAATCAAAATTATACCTGATACTTCTAGACTCCACAGAACCTGGAGGGGCTGCTCATCATGTCAACTGGGAGCATTAATATTGAAAATATTCTAGTGAAATTGCTAAGACGACTAATGAAATCATTAAACACCTGATGAGGGTACATTTTCCGGTCTTAGAGTTAGATTAAACGAATAAGGGGGCGGCTCCAAAGTCATTACCCCCAGGAGAATCAATTTTAAGATTCAGAAATGAAGATTAGAGAATAGCCAGTCGTACTGTCCCTTATTTAAACATTAGATAGGAAGTTAGAAAATTTGAACCATTTGAAGCTGCAGGAGACGATAAATGGAGAACGGTTGAGGCAATGTTTATTCCAAAGCCGGGTAAGGGTACCTTCTATTGAAAAAAACCTCTCAATAGGAGTCAGTTTGCCTCTCAAGAAAGAAAATCTACCGTAGGTGAAGCTCCAATTGCAGCGTTCCTAGGAAACCCTGGAGCCACTACTGGGGGCCACAGCATGCGGGTTGCTGGTGATGGTGAGCTGCGAGATGGTCAGGCAGATCTTATTAATCAAACAGCTGGCCACCGAGAACATCTGCGATATACGGTAAGCAGTGACACATCAACTGTGCTTGCGAAGGATGCTTTGGCTAGCTTTAGCTATTTGCAGCCAACAACCTCAACAGAAACACCGTGGTAGAGCATCAAGTGGGATACCACAATGAATGAGATATCGGTGCGTGTCTATTATGAAAGTGCGAAGTTTGAAATCCCATGACAAAAAGGAAACCATTTTAAAACAAAATTTGCTGCGAAACTATCAACAAATAGAGAAAGTCGCACTAAGAGATCTTATCGCTAAGGTGAAGCATATCATTACTAATCTACACATCTTAGAAGATCGAGAAATGGAGATTAAACTACAGGTTGATTTGGCGTGTAAAAACAAAGGCAATGAACATCAGTTGGAGGAAACCACGTCACACGAACAAGCAGCGGCAATTGATGTGAAGATTCAGCACCATCACATCCTCCACAGGTAGATGGCCTAATACAACCAGAGCCAGAAGCAAAGATTCAACAACCAAAAATGCGATTGAAATGGACATACCATGTAAACAGAGATGTGATGCGCTTTTATTTTTTGGCACAGAAAAGTGGGCAAAGTGTAAGGAGAAAACATCATCGACTCTTCTCACTTAAGTACCCAGAACTAGCCATAAGAATAAATGGCAGAATCCAGCAGATAAAAAACGCTCAGTATCTGTAAACAGATTGCTTTCGGTTGTAGAAATAGCTGCCATAGAAATGGAAGTGGAACAGCAGCTTTCTATTAATGAACTTCCCTTGGAACATGTGGAGAACAAAGACCTGATTGAAGCTGAAGACATAGGTGCAAGAGATAATGGACATGAAGTACCGGAACCACTAGAGCCACATCCGGACAATAATAACGATGATCTGAACAGCGAAATCACAGAAAAACTACAGTACCTTCAAAGGAATTTTGGTCATGCTTTACTAGAGTTCAGACATGTAGAACCAACACAAAGGCATAATATGCCCAATACGAACATAACAAATGATCTGCGTGCACTAATAGAACACCTGAACAGCAAGGTTTTATCTATGCATTTTAACGCAACACAAACCGCGTTAGAGGTGCAAACTCTTGTATACTGTGCAGCTGTGGCAACTGTTACAACGTCGGGCCGCAGAACCAGGCCTACAAATGCAGTATTTTCCCTAGTAGTGAAACGAGATCCACTATCAAAAATCTGGTTGGACATAGATGTCAACAATGCGAGGAACAAATTGGGTCGATTGACTCAATATAAGAAAGGAAACATAACGAGAAAGCGGACACACCAAGTTACGAAAATCATTCTCCCTCGGAACAACGAGATAATAACACCAGCAATATTGAATGAGATTAGAGACTCCCAACGGCAGAGACTTAATGTTCTTACTGCTAGACTGCATCCGTACAAGAAAAGTAGTGCAAGAAGGCAACAAAATCGAATCTTTCCGGCAGATGAAGGAAGGTTCTATCGTAAACTGAGTGTAAAGCTCAGTAAAGCTAAAAAAAATAACCAGCAAGTCACCGAAGTTCCTCAATTGGAAAACGTACAACATCATGGTAGAAGATTTCAGAAATCGTATCAAATTAACTTATAACATCCTTATATCATCAGTCACTTGACTTAGCCGGTGGCTATGATAAAAACCCGGATTCACCCGAGAAGAAGTTAAACAAAAGTGGATAATAAAGAGAGTAATAGAGAAGAGTAATAGAGAGCAAGAATAATAAACATAAGCGTTCCCCTTAAAAATAACATTAGGCTTCGATACACTGAGAAGATCCCGAAATATTCGAAACTGAAGAAGGAAATCCTGACCATGTGGAGGGTGAACAAGGTCACCATTCACTCGGTCGTGATCTCCAGTGGGAACAACGTTCTCTTCGGAAAACGAAAATGTTCCTGTTGAGGATCCCGTGGTTGCAAAGCCCAAGTCACGATTGACAGTGTGGTTGTGTTGCATGAGAAACACTACCAACATCGATTTCCCTCAATAACACATGATTATTTACGTGAGATCCTTAAGACATATAGTATCTCTCCTCGCGTCAGCCAATTTCTGGATCACGCTATGCACACGTGGTGCACTAAGATGAAATGACTGAACAGCTAGCTGCTCAGTGGCGAGCTAAACAGCTGCACAAGCAACTCCTCCAAACATTAGATCTTCCTTGCGAGGATAGTAATGCTGGAAACATCTAGTTAAGGCTCAAAGAACTTTTTCTGGAGACAGAAGGATTTGTCATTGCCATCCAGGACAGGGTAACTAAAACGAGAAATTACCTGAAAAACAGCCACAGTATGGCGGCAGTTAATGACATTTGCCGTGCTCAACACGTGAGAATAATAGTTAAGCGTTCCCCTTAACAATAACATTAGGCTTCGATACACTAAGAAGATCCAGAAATATTTGAATCTGAAGTAGCAGATCCTAAACGTGCGGAGGGTGCACAAGGTCATTAACCACCTGGTCTTGATGTCCTCCACTGGGAACGTTCAGGTGAGGTGCGAACAAATCTTGGAAGAGCTGGGACCTTGAAATTCGCTACATCTAATTCAGAAGGCAGTATTGTTGAACACGCGTCGCATCGTCCGGAGTTTTCTAGGCGTGAACAATGATAGGAGCTAAATCGCCTTCTATGGCTTTCCCGCGTACATGGAAGATGACTGTGATGATTACATTTTCAATTTTCGACTTTCATTTTTTGACCTTTTTTTGTATATTTGCATGTCCGTGTGTGCTGTTGTGTTTGTCTCAGTCTTTGACATTGGAACTAGCGTTTGTAAGAAAGATGGAACCCTACAAATGGGATCTCCAGTATGAATCTTTGTTCCCTATAGGGCTCTCCAGAATGAATATTTGGATCCCTATGGACGGGCTATTTAAGATGAATTTTGGATCCCTATAGGGCTCTCCAGTGTGATTGTCGGATCCCTATAGACGGACTCTCCAGTGTGTATACTCGCGAATTATGATGAATGCGCAAGCAGATTATAGAGTTCAGAAACAAAGACTGACGCTAAGGAATCTATTATTCATTCAGCGCGTTTAGTGATCGTGTGGTGGAATGTGGGCGAACATAATAATAATAAGAAGAAGAGCCTCGGTGGCTCATTTGGATGGGTGTTTGGACTTCACGTTAGAGTTCCGGGGTTTAATCATTGATCCGTAACCTCTGGAAATTCTTCTATGTACCTTTACCGAGATTCTGGTGGTTCGGATCCCACCTTAATCTGTAGGACCCCTTATCATGCACTTGGCTGAAACTCAGTCCGTGAATGATGGAGTAAAAACCAAGCTTTGGCTTATATGCCAACTTTTTTGCAAATAACAAATAATACATATTTTCCCATGATTTCCCTGAATATATTTTGATTTTTAAAATATACATCAAGGTATTTAGAACTCGCTGATCAATAAAGAAATTATACCAAAATCTTTTGTTTTAAATGAAATTTTTTGTATTTTCGTGTTAAGAATGTTTACAAAAAGCATATCATTTAATCGTATGATTGCTTAACTTTGGTTCTTTATCCAATCATTTCAGAATCTCCTGATTATTAATCCTGGTTTAGCAGTACACATAAATCCGTTGTTTGTTCCAGGTAATGCAACTATGCAGTGAACTGTAAAAAAGGTATATTTTTGTCAAATATATAAGAAAAACAAGCGTTTAAATTCAAAAAGAAGTTATAAGAAATAATCAATGAGTGTCTACTGGGTTGGTCCAAATTTTGTTGTATCGAATTTCCATGCATGTCGTTCTCAAATTTGTTCAAATACACAAAAAACTAAACTTCAGAAAAAAAATGGTTCAAACAATTTATAAGTATTTTTAATAATATTCTCTTTGAATAATGATATGAAGTTGCAGTTCTTTCTGGAATTTTCAACTTTTACCCCACTTTCACTAAAGTAAAGTAATCACTAATTAAATTTAACAAAACAAAATTTGGAAAATTATTATTATTGTTTATATCTGCTCTTACAGAAATGCGAGTTTTTTTCAATTTTCATCTTTGCTTCGGCTTTTTAGTTAAAAACGAATAATAACCAAACATAAGAGATAATCATTTTTTAAACAATCTTTTTCTTCCTTGTATATATATTTTTCTGAAATGGAACCAGATATTTGGAATGTTTTTTAGAATTTGCAATGTGAATCATTTTGAATATAACTTTTCCTGAATGTAGTTACGCAGAGAATTTTTGTTTGAATTAGAATTAGTAAAACATTGAAAAATACTTGATGCCAAAAAAAGGAATACGATTTTAAAAATGATTCTTGTATTTTTCTCTTATGGGAAATACGTGTTGAATATTATGGGGCTTGTGGAACCTCTAAATGGAATTTTTCTCAGCAAAAAAAGATATGAGACGTAAAAAATGTGGAGCTGAATAAATTTCGCAAGGTTATGCTCGAAAATTAAAAAAAAAAGATCCAAATTTAGGCGTGTGCAAAAAGCTCAAAGCCGGATACTTGACCGGGCCGAGTCGAGCTTTCAACAGCTCGAGACGAACCGAACTGGGCTCGATCGGTTACAAACCGGGTAAACCGAAAACCTTTCGTTCCCGTCTTCTTAATTATCCTACTTTCCCTCACTACTCTCCAATACCCTAAAATTCCCCTATTTCCATTTCGCTTAATTCCACTTTCCTTAGGTTCGTTATTTCTTCTCCCCGCACTTCCCAACCCCTTACTTCCTCTCTCTCACGTCTCCACCCTCACTTCTCATACTTCTCCCAAAATCACTTCTCCGTACAACCCTCCCATACTTTTCCCTAATTATCCTCAACCAACTTCCTCATCCATTACTTTTCCCTTAGTTACCCTCACTTCCCCTACTGATCCCTTCTCTAATTCCCCTCTACTTACTTCCTCTACTTTCCCACCCATCAATTCTTCTATCCCTCCTCACGTCACTTCTAATAATTTTTCTCCCGTTACTTCTCATAATCCCGCTCGCACTATTTTCTGATACTTCTCACCCCTCAGACCACCATCTTCTTCCCTTAGTTCTTTATCCCGCACTCTCCATCGGTTTATGCAACCGAAAACTTCGAGTTCTTGAGCAGTTTCGGGTTCTAGAAAAAGTTCTGGTACCCAAAAATTCCGGATTCTCGAAGCGGTGCAGGTACCCGAAAATTTCTGAGAATGACATTCAGATGAACTCAGAGGTTTTTGCGGTCGCTGATTTCGAATCAGAAATTCAAATTTCTATATTAAAAATGTTGGATCTAAACTGGCGGACTAGAGTATTTTGACTGTGGGCTCGTAATCAGCGACCCAAAAGACAGCAAAAGCAATCGTTTGGGAGACCAAAAATGTCCAAAGACTGAAGTTTTGAATTCCAAAAGATCTTACTCGTCAAAAGTTCGAGAATTCTCAAGCCCACTTCGGCTGGAGCTTTTGAGCTTATTGCACATACTCAAAAATTTTCTAATGCATTTTTGGAGCAACTCAGTGTCTAGTAACCAATCAGATTTTTTCAATAACTTTATAATTATTTATATATTTCCTAATATTTCTTGATATAAACATTAGAAAATTATAATTGTTATGAATATTCACATAAATAAATGTACATACCCCTAGCGATGTCTAGGTGCCTGAAATGAGCTGGAAGTCCAGATGGTAGCCTTTGTTTACATTGATGCGTATACACACTCACGCTCTTCAGGTACGATTTTTCAATGCATCTCTCTGTTAATCAATTTAATGATTTTTGATGAAAAAAAAATTAAAAAGAGACCGCAGAAACAAAACAAAAAAATTGATTCAATTTTGCGTCACAATGGAGCGAAATCAAATAACAAAGTTTATAATAACTTGTAGATCGCAATTCTTAATTGATTTGAGATTTTGTTTTGGGGGAAAAAATAGAATTGAATTTAGCATTAAAGCAAAGGTGAAGGACATCAGGAATAATATACTTATTTCAGAAGGCCAAGCAATGGAAATTAAACGACAGGTTGATTCAGCGGGGAAAAACGTCGGTACTGGACATCAGCTACAGGAAGCTGCACCGAAAAATCACGGAGCAATTGGTGAAGCAATACAATGTAATCATGCTACTGATGTTCCCGCGCAACCTGATTATGATGCAATACAACCAGAGCATCCAGAAGCAGAAAGCCTCATTTAGCCAGAGGCAGAAACAAAGATTGAGCGACCAATAAGGCGATTGAAATCGAAACACGAGAACAGAGATGTTGCGCCCCTTAATTTTTTGACACAGAATAATTGGTTAAGTGTGAGGAGAGAACACGATTGTCACTTCTTACTTAAGTACTTGCAGCAAGCTACAAAATTAATGAACAGAATCTACCGGATAGAAAACGATCAGTAGTTAACAACAATTTGTTTACGGTTGCTGGATTGGGAACAATCAAAAATAAAGTGAAACAGCAGCCTTTTATTAATGGAATCCGTGTGAAAGAACAAAGAACTAATTAGAGCTGATGGCACAGGTGCTAGAAATAATGAAGATCAAGTACTGGAGCGACTTGAACCACATCCGAACACTCACGGTCGCGTTTATGTAATCAGCAAAATTCCAGAAAAGCTGCAGGACTAGGCCAACAAATGCAATATTTTCCCTAGTAGTGAAACGAGATCCACTATCGAAAATCTGGTTGGACAGATGTCAACAATGTCAGGAACAAATTGGGTCGATTGACTCAATATAAGAAAGGAAACATAACCAGAAAGCGGACACACCAAGTTACGAAAATCATTTTCCCTCAGAACAACGAAACATTAACACCAGCAATATTGGATGAGATTATAAACTTACAACGGCTGAGACTTGATGTTCTTACTGCTAGATTGCTTCGGTACAATGAGAGTAGTGCAAGAAGGCAGTAAAATCATACATTTCAGGTTGATCAAAGAAGGTTCTGCCTTGAACTGAGTGTAAAGCAAACTAACAAGCGAAACGTAGGAGTTTCTCAATTGGAAGACATGGATAACTACAGGTTGGGTGTTTAGTGAAAAATAAGCGAAAGCAAATTAGGGGCTGCATGGTTTCAATTAGAGAGATAAAGAGCAAGCAATAATCCTGTCATTGGTCTGATGCCAAGCTTCGTGCTCAAAGATACCACTTATATGTTGCCTGAACTACCATCTGAATAGATCTGAAGTGGATAGTGAGACATCCAATATTTGGCTAAATAAGAGCGAGTGTGTTACTATCCAGACGGATCATTATACCCGAGCCAATCGACCCGACGCGACACAATGATGCGTAAGAAAAAAAGCAGAAGAGTCTGTATTATCGACTTGTTTGACTTAGTAGGTTACTGACAGGAGCTCAAAAAGCGGTTTTAATAAACACGTGTCGCAATCTAAGAAACTACCTAGACCATTTATGCTACAAATTTTTGGTTTCAGGTTCTTTTATGGTCATATTAGAAACAAAAGTGAAACTTTCAGCATGCAATCTACTATTTGATGTGTTTCAGATCAGCTCACAATTTCTGCATATTTTCTACTTTTCTTAGCACTTTTCGGTGAAAAATCTTTAAATTCAATTTATCATATTGCTGTATGTTTATTTTTTGAAACATCAAATTACCTTTCTTTCACACACAAAATTTAAAAATCTTATATCATACCGTGGGAAAAAGAGTCGCCTTGCTCAAGCATGGGTCAAAAATAGGTCAAAAATGATTAAAGATTGTTCAAGAATGGGACATGTATTGATCGTTGCAAGGCTTAGGCATCACTTGTGGCCACATCCCATGCTAAACTAAAATGATTATTCTAACACTAAATTCGAAGGATTCCGGAGTCTAACTTGCATAAAAACAACAACAGCAAGTTCAGGAAATTCAGAGAATTCATGGAATTCAGAGAATTCAGGAAATTCAGATTACTTAGGGAATTCATTGAATTAGGAGAATTTCGAGAATTTAGGGAATTTAAAGAATTCAGGAATTTAGAGAATTCAGGTAATTTAGAGAATCCAGGAAATTCAGAGTATTCAGGGAATTCAGGCAATTTAGGGAATTCAGGCAATTCAGAGAATTCATACCATTAAACCATTTCCCTTTCAGGGCAGGCGTGACACTACCCGATTCGGGTAGTGTTTCTAGGTTTTTCTTGTAGTTATAAATAACTACAAGTGTGGGCTCACCACACCCACGATGTGCCAACAGCACTCATGTCAGTATTCTTGAATGGTCACCCATCCAAGTACTAACCGCGTCCAACGCTGCTTAACTTCAGTGATCTGACGAGAACTGGGGTTTTCAGCGTGGTATGGCCGTTGGCCATACACTTAAAGGAATTTTGCAAATTCAGAGAATTTCTGAATTTTAGAGAATTCAAGGCATTCAGTGAATTCAGTTCCTTGAAGGAATTCAGGGAATTCAGGGAATTTAGAAAATTCAGGAAATTCAGAGTATTAAGGGAATTCAGAGAATTAGGACAGTTTACAGAATTCAGGGAATTCAGAGAATTTAAGGAATTTAGAGAATTCAGGGAATTCAGAGAATTCACGGAATTTAGAGAATTCATGGATATCAGAGAATTCAGGAAATTCACATTATTTGGGGAATTCATTGAATTAGGAGAATTTGGAGAATTCAGGAATTTAGATAATTCAGGTAATTTAGAGAATCCAGGAAATTCAGAGTATTCAGGCAATTCAGAGAATTCATACACTTAAAGGAATTTTTCAAATTCAGATAATTTCATAAATTAAGAGAATTCAAGGCATTCAGTGAATTCAGTTCCTTGAAGAAATTCAGGGAATTCAGAGAAATCAGGGAATCCAGGGAATTCATAGTATTCAGGGAATCCAGAGAATTCAGGCAATTTAGGCAATTCAGGCAATTCAGAGAATTCATACATTCAAAGGAATTTTTCAAATTCAGGGTATTCTGAGAATTCAAAAAATTCAGGAAATTCAGGGAATTCAGAGGATTTAGGGAATTTCGAGAATTCAGGGAATTCAGAGAATTCAAGGAATTTAGAAAATTCAGGGAATTCATAGATTTCAAGAAATTTTGAAAATGTAGGGTATTTAGATAATTCAAGGCATTCGGCAAATTCAGTTTCTTAAAGGAATTCATGGAATTCAGGGAAGTTAGAGAATGCAGGGAATTCAAACTATTTAGAAAATTCAGGGAATTCTGAGAATTCAGGGCATATAGAGAATTAAGGAAATGTAGAGAATTGAGGGAATTTAGAGAATTCAGGGTATTGAGAGAATTCAGGGTATTGAGAGAATTCAGGGAATTTAGAGAATTCAGAAAGTTCGAAGAATTCAGGTAATGTAGGGAATTCAGAGAATTAAGGGGATTCAGAAGATTCAGGTTATTCAGAGAATTCATAGATTAAAAGGAATTTGGCAAATTAATGGTATTTAAAGAATTTAAGGAATTCAGAGAATTCTAGACATTCAGCGAATTCAGAGAATGTAGGGGATTCAGTAGATTCAGGGAATTCAGAAAATTCAGGGTATTTAGAGAATTCAGGGAATTTAGAGAATTCAGAAAGTTCAATGATTTCAGGAAATTTGGGAAATTCAGAGAATTAAGGGGATTAAGAAAATTCGGAGTATCCAGAGAATTCAGGGAATTCAGGAAATTCAGGAATTTTAGGAAATTCAGAGAAATCAGACAATTCAGGAAATTAAAAAAATTAGGAAAATTGAGGGAAATCGGAGAATTTGGAAAATTCAGGGAATTTAGAGAATTCAGGTATTCAGAGAAATCAGGAAATCCAGAGAATTTAGGGAATTCAGGGAATCCGGGAATTTAGAGAATTCATAGATTTAAAGAAATTTTGCGAATTCAGGGTATTCGGTAAATTTAAGGTATTCAGATTTTTTCAAGGAATTCAAGGAATTCAATAAATTTAGAAAATATGAGGAATTCAGATAATTCAAGGAATTCAAAGAATCCTGAGATCCCTTGAATTCTCTGAATCCCTTGAAATCTCTGAATTCTTTGAAAGTTCTGAATTTTTTGAATTCGCTAAATGCCTTGAATTCTATGAATACCTTGAAATATTTAAATTCCTTGAATTCTCTGATTGCCTTGAATTCTATTAATGTTTTGAGTTTTTTCAATTCTTCGAATTACATGGATTCCTCGAATTCTATGAATTCCTCGAAATTCGTGAATTCTTTGAAATCTCAGGATTACGAGATTTCCAAAATTTTGCAGATGACAAAACTCTACCTCTCATTCGTTCTATAGAATTAGAAATATAAATTCGACAATCGAACTTTGGGCTGCAAAAAATTATTATTCAACTAAAAAGTATCGATTTAAACAAATTTTAATAGATTTATGAAACGCTTAAGTATTACAAATCACAACTTTTTTCCTACCAGGATGAATTGTTTAATGTTACATTTCAACCACATAATCTAAAGGGCTAAATAAATTCTCGCTTCGAGCCCATTTTTTGAAAAATCGTCTTGGTTTTTTTTTTAAGTAATTGAAAATACGCTGCATTTTATGCCTGTTTTCGGTGCATCATGGCTACACTCCCGGTGGCAAGTTGCCCGTTCCCAGGCGTATAAAATTCTGCGTATTTTCAATTAATAAAAAAAAAGACGATTTTTCGAAAAAAGGGCTCTAAGCGGGCTTTTATTTAGCCCTTTAGATTATGTGGTTGAAATATTACATCAAACAATTCATCCTTGTAGGAGAAAAGTTGTCATTTGTAATACATGGATTAAAAATCAAGCCCTAGGAAGCACCTTAAGCCTTGCTTGAGCAAGGCAACTTTTTCACGCCGGATGTTTAGCCGTCCCAAAAAATTATGGATAAAATATATTCTTAAACTCACTTTCAGCTCGCTCTAGGGTACTACACCATTGAGCGCTAACACCAATGCAAAGAAGGCAGCAGATAAAGAAAAAAATCAAAACCCGCATGGCTGTGAATGTTAGGAAACTTTTCACTGAATTTAATTTTATGCTGCTTAACTAAATCAATGAATATTCTTTTAGTGATATCACTTTATATACAAAATGTACCCGTACTTTTTATGAAGGTCGAGATAAAAATTTCCTCAACATAATCATACGTAATCTGTTTACAGTAAAAATACAGAATTGGTTTCAATAAAACGTCTTTAGGACTTTCTGCAGCAGCAATATAATTCAGAGGAAAAAAAAAATAACTTAGTTACCGCAATAATAATTCACATACCTAATAAATAATATTATGAATATTATCGTATGTGGATATTAATATAAAATTTTTATTTATTCCTTCCAATTAGCAATTCATTTCTTTTGTGTAAATAATCTTTCATGAACATTTTTTACAATTTAAATTTTTTTATAAGTTTATCGTAATAAATATGATCTACACTGAATTTTTTTTCTTTCTTACAATTTTATTT
Source organism: Andricus curvator (assembly GCA_932195095.1). Classification (NCBI taxonomy): domain Eukaryota; kingdom Metazoa; phylum Arthropoda; class Insecta; order Hymenoptera; family Cynipidae; genus Andricus; species Andricus curvator. The sequence continues at coordinate 101,248 of CAKNYM010051445.1, read as the reverse complement.
TTAAATAATATCTAAACACTTATTATTTAATGAAATCGAATTAATAAGGACAAAAAATGTGTGGGTTTGCATCCAAAAGAAAAAAAAACTTTGGAAATCAATTCCCTTTTTTGATTTAAGGCCATGTGATGAGTGGGTCACGTGACCAGATTCCTACCTTACCGGCACTTTTTTTATTTCCTAACTTATCTTCACACGAAGCGCCACATCAAGTTGAAAACTTATGATACTAAATAAGAAACACTAAGAAAGGTGGTCTCGTCCTGAATTTTTATAATTATGAAAAAGAGTTTTTTTTGTAAATAATTTTTTCTTGCTTTTTTCATGATTATTAAAATTTAGGACCAGACCCACCCTTATTATTGCTTCTTATTTATTATCCCAAATTTTCAACTCGATGAGGCTATTCGTGTGAAAATGAGATGAGAAATAAAAAAAGTGTCGGTAAGGTAGGAATCGGGTCACGTGACCCACTCGTCACACGGCCTTAAAGACCCAAATATTCGAAAATTGAAAAAAAATGCTATAGGTCAGAAAATTATAGCGAATTTTTTGCAGGTACAGCTTTTTCATGGCTTTTTTAATTAGCTCGAATTTTCTATGTTCAAAAATGCGAAATAAGTGAATTTTTGTAATATAGTGATATTTTCATATACCATGATATATTATACAGTAGAATTAATAAATTGTTGAGATTAGGGGTCGTACTTATTTAAACATTTACACTATGATAATATAAACCGCAGAAAATTGAGCTATCTGACGTCAATCGGCTTACACAAATATGTATCTTGAAATAATTAATATTAATCTTAAGGCCATCTGACAGTCTTTCATATGAGCAATTATTACATTTTATTATATTTGGCAGCTTCAAGCCTAAAAAATTAATGTCTTTCGCTAAAATTTTGGCAAATGGTTAAAATATATATAGGTGATTTGTGATTCTATTTTGTTTAAATAATGCAATTTCAATTATTCTCTTTTAGGTAGGGCTCTAAAGCCCTGTTTTCAGTTACATTGCAAATTAAAAATGATTAAAATTGCATTATTCAACCAAAATAAAAACACAAATAGGCCAGGCAGACGCGTTCTTTTATATTTTGAACCAATACCTAAAATTTCAACACAATATTTACATTTTTTAAATTATGAAGCCTCTGAATATAAAACGTGTAATTAGTCACGTAATCGACTGCCACATGCCTTTGAATAAGGCTCCTTTCAAATTACACAATCGCTGTTTAATCTTCTTCTCTTGTCTGGAAAACGTGAAAGATGACAAACAATTTCACAACTTAGGTCTCATTGTTAGTACATGAATTATTACGAAATTAACATAAAAATTTATTATGCCATCACGCTTTGATTGTTATTCATTACTTATCTTTAATTATTAAATTTCAAGTTATTCCTAAACGCTATTTTTTTTGTTTCGAAAGAATGAGTGCTATCAAATCTTTTCTTTGTATGTCCCGAATTTTGACCACAAAATATATAAATAATTTAAAATAAACAATTTTCCTTCTTGATATAATTATTTGAACTATCTATTGTTTTTTTAAATAATATTCTCTTTGAATAATGCCATAATGTTTGCCTTTATTCTGAAATTTTTCCATTTTGGTCCGCTTTTCAATTAGAGTGAAATAATAATTCATGTTAATATCTTCAATAATATTCTCTTATAATAATGCTATAAAGTCGCGGTTTTTTTCTAAATTTTTTGTGAAATTAGAGTGATGTCATCGTAATTAAAACTTAAAAAAGTATTTTCTCAAATTATTTATTATTGTTCAGAACTATGTTCTCTTAGAGTGATGCTAGAAAGTGGCGGTTTCTTATGAAATTTTCAAAAAAATTTCAACTCTTCAGTAAGAGTTAGGTTCTCATTTCTACTAGATAAACAGATGCTATACAATTGCTATTTTGTTTGAATAATTCTTTTTGAAACGGTAGAGAAAAGTATGAACAATTTATTCCAAAAAAGAATGGAACACTACTTACAACATGTTCCTTGTTGGGACCGTTCAAAAACTACGTCACGTCATTTAGAATACTTTTTACATCCCCCCCTCTTTCAAATGATGTAATAAATAAATGAAATAAATTGTACTGATACAGTATAAATAGTATATTATGAATTTGAAATAATGAAATAAAAAAACAAAATTCTCAATGAAAAATGAAATAGTTGATATTTCAACCAAACCAGATTTCAATATTAAATTAAGACTCCCAGTAACCCACAAAGCATGGAGCCGATCCCAAGATCCGATCATGAGCAGACCCCATGATCCGACCATGAGCCGATTCCATGATCCGATCATAAGCCGATCCCATGAGAAGCTTTCCAATTATTCTAATATCTCTTGAGCATAGTTCTAGCAGCAGGACAACGTTGGCTCCCTTCGCCAGTATGCAGGCCATTGGTTTCGCCGCCTTGAGCTCCCTGTAACAAAAACCAGCCTCTCCTAATCCCTTCATGGTATCTCGAAATAACCAAGGTTCCTATATTACTGAGATACTTGTGGGCCTCACAGACATGCCCCTCTGTAGCAGCTAGAAGCAGTCCTGCCCTGATCGGCAGTCCCTAAAGAAGAGCCTGTTGTTGAGGACCGCATAGCCCTCATCTGGGACTCAGGAATCAGCTCAACTGGAAGTAGTGTTGAGGAACTTTCGTTGTTCTTTCTCCCTCAAGCTGATCGTGCCTAACGATTCGCGAGGTCCACACCTTCCCAGGGCCTTGTTTCGGCCACTGTATTTTACAGCCAAGCTTGAGCCGCTGGTTCGTCTGCGACAAATACGAAGACCCCTCCCCTGCAAAAAAAGGTCTTGAATTTTGGCCACTGATTTGGGGACACATCTCCGATTGCCCTCCAGATGGTCTCCCAGAACCGCCAGGGGGATAAACTTCTGGGCAGCTGACAGCCTAGTCCCGTCGACTCACTATTCTCCGGCTGACAGGCTGGCTTGCATTTCTTTATAGGCTGAGTCCACCTCCCGCGGGGTGTCCTCGGAGCCCCTTTCTCTCTTCTGGGTCTCAATTCTGGTATTCAGCGTTGTTGCTTCCGACACTGCCCTTCTTGCCTGCTGCGCTTGCCTCTTCAGTTTTCTTTTCAGAGAATCATTGATGACTTTCTTTTTTGAGGGGGTAGGGCCTAATTGGCCGACTCCGTATCCATAACCTTATTCAGAGGAACTGCAAATCCCTCAGCTCCCGAGAGAGTCAGAGGCACAGTTTAGTTTTAAGACGGGCGGGAAGCCTGTAAAGAGCTCCCCTGGCGCTCAAGCTATGAAGCCTATTGTGCCTTACCTATTTGCTCTCAGCAGTTGACCCCAGACCTCTTGATGAAGCCCAGTATGTCGACTACTATTCGCGTTGTAATTTCCTCAGGTTCCATAAAATGGGACCCGAGGGTTTTATGCCTGAGCCTAGCTAGTGCGGGGCACTAGCATAATAGTGCAGAGATGTTTCGTCATCCCTGCCGCATTTTCTGCACTCTGTCGTGGGTTTATACCCCATTTTGTGCATATGATAGTTTAAGTGGTTGTGCCCAGTTAGGATCCGTACCACTCTCCTTATATCTTTCTTGGGTAAACCCAAGATTTCCCTGGCTCTGTCCATCCTATAGGTAAAGCCCAGGATGGATTTCGCCTGACGGCATCCTTGGATTTGTTCCCATTATTCCCAGTGTTTTGTTCGAATCCAGCTTTTAATGGCCATACCGACACAGCAAGACGCTACTCCCAGCACTGGTTCCAGTCCCATGTATTCACTCACTGCGCCGCATTTTGCCAACTGGTCCACCTTTTCGTTTCCCTTGATCCCTGTGTGACCAGGGAACCACATGAGAGCCACATCGTTTCTATCTGCAAGTTGGTGTAATGCCTTTTTGCATTCCCAAACTAGTTCTGATGTTATGTCTGGTTTCCCTATTGCAGTTAGTGTCCATTGGCTGTTCAAGCAGATCGTAATCTGTCTGCCAGCAGCGTTTTCTTCTATTAGTGTTTCAGCAAAGCGAAGGACGGCCAGGACCTTCGTCTGAAAGACAGTAGCATGTCGCCCAAGTGGGATCCCTATCCCTCTCCTTCTCTTGCTGTCATAGATTCCTGCTCCTGAAGCTCCCGCTCCTCTGGAGCGATCCGTATACGATATTTTCCCTTGGAGGAGCGGGTTACCATTTCCTTTCCACAAATCCCTGTTTGGAATGCAGGCGCGGAAAGCTTTGGCAAAGTTGACGAGTTTTCTTATATTATGTTGCCTTATCTCTAGAAACGGCAGTGCGCCCATCGTGTGTGCTGCTCTAAAAGTTATTCCAACATGTAGGGGTTCTTCACGGAGCATTCATCCTATCGCTACTGTGGGCGTAGTCCTCGTTGCTCCAGTCAATCCCCTAAATGCTAGCGTTTCTAATCGTTGCAGCCTGTCCGGCACATCCAAAAAGTCATGACAAACTTCCTGCATTGGGTCTCCACGTGCTTTGCCCAGTTCAGCTTGCTATTTAGGATTAGTCCGCGATATTTACCTGAATCTGAAAACGTCAGCTTCCCGACACGGAATACAGGAGCGTCAACTTCCGGCACTTTATAATTTCTCGTGAAAATGACCAGGTTGATCTTTTCCGGATTTACCGAGAGCCCTGAGCTATAGTAACAGAGCTTTACGATGCGCAGAGCCGATATCGTAGGACCCATCAACGTTTCCAGATAAGCCTCCCTGACTAGGATTACAAAGTCATCCGCATAGCCCTTAGTATCATACCCCTCTTTATTTAGCCTTCGAAGGAGGCCGTCCACTACAATGCACCACAGGAGGGGCGATAGGATACTCCCCTGTGGGCAACCCCGTGGAGCTATTCCCCTGACTAGGCCTTCACCCCATCTGGTTTCGAGTCTTCTCCGGCGTGGCAGCTTCCTATCCAGCATACTAGCTGTTCCGGCACGCCACATCTCAACGCCTCTCGACGGATGACTTCTGGAGGAGTATTGCTGAAAGCTCCCTTTATATCCAAGAAAGAGCCCACAGCATACCCTAATCTGTCTCTCGACCAATTTCTCCAACGTCCTCAGGATAACAGACGTTAGGCTGATTGGTCGGAAATCTTTTGCAGCAGTGTAACCCTCCGTTCCAGGTTTGGGAATGAAGGCCACTCTGCCATCCTTCCATGCCGATGGCACGTGTTCAAGAGCTATGGTTGCCCCAAATAATTTCACCAGAGGAGGGGCGACTAGATCTATGCCTTTTTGTAAATGGGCTGGATAAATGTCATCCGCCCTTGGTGATTTAAACGGACAGAAGAAGCCTACGGCCCATTCCACTTTTCATTAATCAACGACCTTAGCGGCGAAATTCCAGTCGGCCTTCTCCACCTCTTGGCCCCAGCCTCCCTCCTCTTGGTCGGTTCGAATTTGCTGAAAGCCCGGGAAGTGAACTCCTATTAGGTGATTCAGCGCTGCTTCTTCGTCTTTGGCAAATTCACCATTATTGAGCCTCATGAGCCCGAGTCGAGCTTTCGGATTCTTCGCCAGGATCTTGTGGAGCCTCGCTGTTTCCGAAATGTCTTTCGATTTCTCGCAGAAGCCCCTCCGATTCTCTTGTTTATACTTTCTATTTGCCTTATTGCGCAAAATTTTTGTCTTTTGATGGTCTCTCCAGGTGGGTATGTCACCATTCTGCTCCATTCCTAGACTTAATTGTGCTTGTAGGCAATTATTCTCATATGATGTATTTAGAGTCCTTCGCAGAAAATCCGCGGCGTGCTCTAACTCATCAATGGTACCATAGTAATCGAAACACGATATATTTGTGGTCCAAAAAAGACTCCTCATCGAAAACTCTCCAGCCCACTACCCTGCTCCTCATTACATCCGAACATAGAGTCAAATCGAGAACCTTACTCCTGTTTTTAGTCTGGAATGTGGGAGTATCTCCCCGATTCAGAATCACCAGCTCTGTGCCCGCCATGTATTGAATTAAATGTCTCCCTCTGTCATAGATGTTTGTACTTTCTTACACCGTGTCGTGAGAGCTTGCATCACAGCCCAACAGCAGAGGAATTTTGTTCTCTTGACAGTGCCGAAATATAGCCTCCACCTTTCTGGGAGGCTGAGTTCCCTCGGCATCGCCCAGGAAATACGCCGAGGCAATAAACACATCAAGCCTTTCTCCATTACTGCTTCTGAGTCTCACATTGATAACGGTGAGATCTCTGGATCAGAACTTAGGCACCAAGATCGCATCTATACCCTTGATAACTATGCATGCCCTTGACACTTTTTCTCGTAGCCCCTTATATATGGAGCCACATCCTGACAAGCCACTTATCCTTTCCCTGTATAACCAAGGTTCTTGATTCAGGGCAATTTCTGCCTGCACCACTGACAAGCCCCTGGCTAAAACCGCTGAGGCGCCTTTGCTGTGGTGCAGATTATTCTGCATCATGGGGATTCCCGTCTCAGCCATTAAAAGGCTAATTCAGGGCCCCTAGATAGGGTCGGTAGTCCAGAGCCGCAACGAACCCAGAAGTTCGCAACGCTCGTGGTAGACTGCCCCCTGAGGAGCCTTTCACCACTAGCGGTGGGTTAGAAGAGGGACCCGGAACGGGTCCCTCATTTTTTTTGTTTCCTTTTTCGTGTTTCATTTAATTGTTCCACGAGAAGCTAGGGAAGTTAGAAACACACCTGCAGAGCCCCGCTCGCAGGGGGCGGGTCTACATACTATGGGATTCGACCTAGTGTCCCAAAGTCCCCGTTAAGGCACCTTCTTTGAGACTCCTGCCTGTCTGCCTCTACTGAGGGGGCAGTTCGAGATTTTCAAGAATTTGCTAACCCTGTTACTATTCAGTCCTTGACACGGCGATCACATCGTAGCTTGGAAACATGAGAACTGGCACCCTCGATATTTCAGGAGGCTTTGCCGTTACCCCCTGGAAGTTTCGATCCTTAGTTTAAGTCCCACTGACCAGAGTCCGTCAGTTCCCCAGAGTAGCCACATCTCGCGATGCAGCCTCTCTGGTTGACCTATCCAGATCTATAGTCGGATAAGAACCGTAAGCCTTCCCACCAACTACAAGGTCCGCGATCCCTAGAGAGAGTAGAGAAAGGGGTTATATGGGACTCATTCTCCTTCTCCATCCAAATTTTCGTTTTTTTAGCGTGTTTATTTTTTCCAACGAGCAGCTAGAGAACTATAAGGTCCGCCCTTACAGAGCCACGCATGTCAGGGCAAGACTTATTACTCGAGGAGGTCGCCCAGTGTCCCTGAGAGATCGTTAGGACACCTTCGTACACCTAGGTGCCAAAGTGACTCGGGCACGGTCACTTTATACCCATGATTCAGGGGGCGGGGGTGGCCACACTGAGTGAGATACTAAATGAATATCCGTTCGTAAGCCAAGACACCAACGAAGCGCTGTTTATTAGTCGCTATGCGGGCTGTAGCCCATTCCCGTCCCCATTCCAAACTGAATGTCGATCCGGGAGGGACCTTGCCCCAGGGATCTAGTAAGGCCGTGTTAGCTAGGCTCACTCACCCTTTCACGATACTGCAATCATCGACCATTTGACCCCCTGGTTCCACAAGCTTACACCTCCCCATCAACAAGAAGGTGAAATACCCCTAGGGAAGAAATGGTAGATGTTGGAAGCAATAAGGAATACGTCAGCTTATTTTATTTGTTAGAATGGAGAAACATGAATGATATTTAATACATTTATATTAAAATATTAAAGTTAAAGAGAATCTTCTTAGATCAAGATAGAATTAAATATGGGAATCCAGTATAGAATTACAGAATTGTGCCAATGACTCAGGGTCTGCGGTGAGATGTATTGGTGTGGTCGTATCTGGAGCAAACTGGTCTTTATTTTGAAATTTCTTCAAGAATCTTTCTATTCTCTCATCGTTGGTGATTCGAGAGTCTGCAATCAATGCTGACGAAGACTTTTTGCAGTTGATTATACTATGCGAAGAGCCATTTTCTTGCTCTTTAGTAAGATACTTGAGAATCTCAGGAACTTTTGGATTATAAAGATTTATATCATCGTGGTGTGGTGTGGGGTGTGGTGAGCCCACACTTGTAGTTATTTATAACTACAAGAAAAACCTAGAAACACTACCCGAATCGGGTAGTGTCACGCCTACCCTGAAAGGGAAATGGTTTAATGGTATATATATATATATATATATATATATAGAGTTGTATAGAGAAAATATCTACCGTTTCATAAAAGCCACATTATTGATCTTCATTGATGAATTTTTAATAGAAATTACCAATATTTCGAGAAAGTTCTCTGGAGTTACATTTCTTCTCAAAGCTGGCCGGACAACCACCAAAGTGGATGTGGTTCCCCATTATAAGAAAGTAGGATATTCATTTTCTATTAAAATAAATTGGTCATGTTCTCAAGGAAAAATTAAAAAAAAATCAATTTCTAGTAAAACAATAGAGGTCAAAGTGAAAAGCTTTCAAATCTAAGGTATCAGTATTAAGTTCTTGCTCATCTTGTATCTAAAATCCGTGAACTTTCTCAGAACTGCAGACAGCACCCAAAACAGTGAGGGAAGCATCTGTGAAGATTTCGATAACAAATTTGAAGTTTTATAGAGATTTGAAACACGGTATGAGATTATTTTCCCACCATAATAGGTCTTTTTTATTCAGTCGCAACATAATTCGAGCATCAAAGTTACGATCGTTATGAAAGAGCTCACGAGGGTCTTTTTGGTGAAGAAAGCTTCAGAGTCACTTCGAAAGAGTCGAAGATATAATCCAAAAATGAACAAGTGGCACATCGTACTACGACTCTCTTTTCTCTAAGTTTAGGTATTGAGGAAAGAGCTCAGTTTTTTCCTTAATCCGAAATGGGGATTTGACTGGGCACTTCAATAAATTAAGTATCAGGGATATTTTTTAATTTCAGATACGAATAAAATAGGCATACATATTCTACATTTTTATACAAAATTGTTTTTTTCATAATTTGGAAGCTTTGAAAACATACGTGGAACTTGTATTTACAGAAGTGATAATTTTTCAAGTTTGCATATTTTGAAATAAAATGTTTTCAATGTTGTATTCGAGTCTAAAGCAAACAGTTGAATCTCTCGTCAGACCTTGTTTCTCTATAATACACAAACTGGCTGGTTTAGCAATTACGTAAATAAAAGTTATCTCTAAAGTTTCCGAAATTATGAAATTAAAAACGATTGTACATTCCAGCAGGTTTTCCCTATAGGATGCTTCTCTGCACACAATTGCACATCGCAACTAAAAAAATTAATGATTACAGTTTCAGTGGGTCTATCATAACATTGATTTTTTCACTGATACTTTTGATTTTTGACCAAAAGCCTCATTCATACATTTTGTGCAGTCCTGCTTCTTGATTCTAAATAATAATTTAATTGCTTCTTTTTTATTAACCTTAGATGTCTAAAGAAGATTACAACTTGAAAAATTATTATTTTAGAACTGGCTTTTCAACAAAAAAAAAAGTAGAAAAAAATAACCAGTCACTTCACGTTTTTGAGACTGAACGATTTTATAATTTTCTTTAAATTGAAATCCGCTAACAAAGACTTGTTTCTTATTACCCAAACTTAGTTCTGATGGTTATTAGATAAAGAGTCAGGAAACAAATATCAAACTTTTCTGTATCCTCACGCTTCAATTGAAACAAAAAAATTGAGAAATTTAAGCGTATACACAACTGTGTCATCTAGTGGCCAATCTGGCCCCAACCTAACTCTACTTGATAATATAACTTTCCCAACCCCCTTCCTGTCATACTAGTCCGGGTAAAAATATTTGGTTTTGATTTCGTCTTGGGTAGAGACTAATCCAAGACAATTTCAAGTTATTCTGCATGTCTAGCTCGTGAGACAGAACCAAACTATTTTTGATGTCTCAAGGCACATATTTTTGATTGTATTTATAATTATATGGTGCTCATTTCACGAGCACTTCTTAAAATAAAAAGACAAATCAGAAAAATCTGATTTTGCATTCGAAATTATAACTCTCGAGCTGGAAAAGCGAAGGGAAAAATTCTGTCGCACCCTATCCCTTTCTCAGCTTTATGATTTCTTTGAAAAAATTATCAGAATTATTCTATTTGAAAATTTGTGATCAAAAAGTCTTTTCTATTCATGCGTCAACTTTGAATTATGTCGATGAAAAAAGTTTTTCTGTTTGAAACAGATGATTCAAATCTTATAAATGAGCAGGACTTACTTAATCTTCAATAAATTGTATTAATATTATAGACCAATCGATTTGCCTCAAATCAAGGAATCTTTTCTGTTTTCGCAAAAGGTTTACTATAAAAACCGTGGTTTCAAATATTATTCATTACTCTTCGATAAAATTTATGAATGTTATAGGTCGATAGATTCGTCTTGAATCAATACCACTTTTCTATTCTCGCGTTAACTTTAAATTATGAAAATGAGAAAATTTTTACTATAAAAATCGATTTTGAAAATATATAAATTACCAGAACTTCCCTACTCTTTAATAAAATGTATTAATATTCCAGGTCAATCGATTCATTTCGAACCGAGGAATCTTTTATATTCTTGCATCAACATTGAATTATGTTGCAGAAAAACGTTTTACTATAAAAAACCGTATTTCCAAATATTATGCATTACCATAGCTTCCTTACTCTTCACTAACATGTATTAATATTATAGGTCAATCGATTCGTTTCGAATCAGCACATATTTTCTGT
>CAKNYM010051445.1:77164-90027 GCA_932195095.1 Andricus curvator | reverse complement strand
TCTTTTCTGTTCTTGCATCAACTTTGAATTATATTAATGAGAAAAGTGTTACCATAAAAAAACCCGATTTTCAAAATATATAAATTACCATCACTTCCCTACTCTTTAATAAAATTTACTAATATTGCAGGTCAATCGATTCGCCTCGAACCAAGGAATCTTTTATATGCTTGCATCAACTTTGTATTATGCATCAACTTTAAATTATGCGAATGAGAAAATGTTTACTATAGAAATCGGTTTTAAAAATATATGAATTACCATACAAACACATCTTTTCTGTTCTTGCATCAACTTTGAATTATATTAATGAGAAAAGTTTTACTATAAAAAAAAACGATTTTAAAAATATATAAATTACCATAACTTCCCTGCTCTTTAATAAAATGTATTAATATTGCAGGTCGATCGATTCGTCTCGAACCAAGCAATTTTTTATATCCTTGCATCAACTTTGAATTATGCTAATGGATAAAGTTTAACTATAAAAAGCCGATTTTAAAAATATTATTGAGTGCTAAGAAAAGGAATAAATATTTTTCGAAACCCTTTGGTCAGTTTCAAGATATTAGTGGTGAAAATAAGCCCTAAAAATTTCATCAATTTATCTGCAACCGTCTTCAATTTATCGTGTTCACAAAAAGTGTGACATCCGCACACACACACACACACACGTCCACACTCACACACATCTACACTCACAAACACATCCACAGAGTCACACACATCCGGACAATTGCTTAGAACATTTTATTAGACATTTTTAAATTGAGGAAGGTTTAAGTAAATATATATATACCATTAAACCATTTCTAGGTTTTTCTTGTAGTTATAAATAACTACAAGTGTGGGCTCACCACACCCACGATGTGCCAACAGCACTCATGTCAGTATTCTTGAATGGTCACCCATCCAAGTACTAACCGCATCCAACGCTGCTTAACTTCAGTGATCTGACGAGAACTGGGTTTTTCAGCGTGGTATGGCCGTTGGATGGAAAAAAAATTTTTAAAAATTTTAAAAATTTTGGAAAATGTTACCATTGCAAAGCTACCTCTATGAGGAAGCAAACAACATAAATGAGTGATTCTGAATAACTAATGCTGCGCAATTCATTATCATTCAAATCCAAATTGCTTTGGGATAATTATTCCATATTTCAATTCGAAGACATTAATTCTATTGTAGTTTATTTTCTCAGAAAGTTTGTTCAGAGTCGATAGAAGTCTAATGGACCTATAATTTTGTAGAAATAATTTATCTTGGTCAGCTTTGTCAATTTATATATATTGTCAGCTTTCCATTTTTCTGGAAAATATAAAATCATAAGATATAACTGAAAATTTCATAATTTGACCCTTTCGACAATATTACCTAAACCCGGACTTCTTCCGATGACAATAATGCCCGGCAACCCTTTGCATTCTATATTTAATTTTGGTGGGGCGAAGAACTGACAATTTTCCGGAAGAGGATATTTTTTAAGCAATTCTGAATTGTCTTTAGAAGGCAAGCCGAGCTGTTTCATTTCCTTTCAGCAGATTTCGAAGTCTCGGTGGATTAAATTGTTAAATTTTCAGTTAAAAAAATTAATTTTCAGCGAAACAGAGGAATGTTTAACTAAAATGATAAAATATTCAACAGCAGTTAGATTTCTAGTTAAAAAATATACTTTCAAACCAAAAAATGAATTTTTAACAAAATAATTAAGAGAGTTTTGTATTTGGCAATATTTAATATTGATTATACATCTTGCGCAGGTTTCGACAGTAAGGACGGAGACGAAATTCATGTCTGCGTATTTTGTAGGGCCTGATTATGATCATTTGTATATAAAAAATGTACAATTACATTAAAGTACTAAGGTAATATAGATCATAGTTTATCTTTTTCCTGTTTAATACTTAAACACCTAGTTACTTATATAATATTTGGGAAATATTGAAGTAAAAATCATTATTATTAATAATTTTTGGGTATTCAGGACTTGCTGATCAAAAAATAAATTTTCCACAAAGCTTTTATTTTTAATAACATTTTTTTATTTTCCTGTAACAATTTTATATCAGGTTTACAGAAATCATGTCTGATGTTGTTAAAATTGCTCAGGCTTGGTGTTCCATCTGAAAAATTTCAGTCTTCCTGATTGGTAATCCTGAGTTAACAGAACACTTGAAGCCGCGCGTTGGCTTTGGTAATGCTTCTATACAGTGAACTGTAAACAAGGTATATTTTTGTCAAATTTATGATAAAACAAGCGTTCCAATTCAAAAAGGAGTTGAAGGAAGTTATAAATAAGTGTCTTGTAAGGTGGTCCAAATTTTGTTATCTCGAATTTTTTTGCACGTTGTAGTTTTCTAAGATATTTTAGTATGAATATTAGACAATTATAATTGTTATAAATATTCACAGAAATAATTTTACTCACCGCTAGCGATTTCTAGGCTCAAGAAATGAGCTGGAAGGCCAGATGATAGCCTTTCTACACATTGATGCGAATACAAAGTAATGGCCTTCAGCAACGATACTTCAATGCATTGTTCTGTTAACCAATTTAATGATCTTTAATAGCGATTATACATTTACACACAATTTTGCAAACAATAAAGTTTAAACAATAACAATTATTACATCATAAAGAAATTATTAGTTGGTTCAATCTATTTCCTCAATGTCAGAAATATAGGGGAGGTCAATGGGCTACTCGCTGGAAAATCCGAAAATCGTAAGACTATGAATGCGGCAGTCTCAATCGATTCCAAATAAAAAGTTCCCAGATTTCTTTGAGATTGCCAAGAGTTCCGAGATTTTCATAACTTATCGCGATCGGGACTCTCCAGGAGAAATCAGACTGATAGCTCGTCTCCGACCGAGGCGATGACCAGACAATGGCCACGGATAAACACGACAACATCGTTTAAAATGTCGGACCAAGTCAGAAGGGACATCTTTACCTGTTGGCAAGGAAGCTCACCAGCGTAAAGAGGATACATGCTGAAGTTACATGAACTTTGGGTCAGTATATACTCGGAATATGGTCATACAACACCTCAGAATTTAAGGAATCAGGTATCCTTTTGATGCCGAAAGCGATATGAAGCTCTTTATCAGCAAGAAGAAGAGCAACATCCTCCAGCGAACATACCACTCGTTCCAGCAAGACTTCATTTATAGACAGTCGATGATGTCAACATGAGAAGTAGGAGATCCAAAATCCACCAAAAAAGTCATCTAGCTACAGCCTGCTAAGTTCTGAATAGCTCAGATAGGGCTTCAGCTTTCCTCTCCTGTCTTTGACGGCTACGTTGGCTGTAGCATTGCTACTGATAGAGTACTCTCTGTCACGCAGACAGAGAATGAAGAGGAAAGCGATTAAGAGAGACACCAAAACCCATCAATGATACCGAGAGTATTTTTTAATATTTTGAAATACTTTTCGCTTCCCGAGAATCATCGGGGCACCCCTAGAGCCAGCGATGAGGGTCACAACATGCGGGACGTTGATGATAGTGAACTGCGAGATGATCAGGCAGATCTCTTTAATCAAACAGCTGGACAGCAAAAACATCTGCGAAATGCTGTAAACAGGGGAACATCAACTGTGCCTGCTAAGGATACTTTGGCTAGCGTTAGCAATTTGCAGCCAACCTCCTCAACAGAAATGCCATGGGAGAGCATGAAGTCGGATACCACCTTGAAAAAGGAGTTGGTGCGTCTTTTTTATAAAGGTGCGAAGTATGAAACAAAAGCAAAAAGGGATACAACTTCAGGACGAAGTTAATGAACATCAACCACAGGAAGCTACACCGCAAGGTCAAGAAGCGACTCGTAAAGAAATACAAGATAAGAATGCTAGTGATGTTCCTGCGCAACTTTATGATGATTCAATACCACCAGAGCTTCCAGAGGCAGATATCCTAATTCAGCAAAGTATGAGGAGAGAACAGCATCGTTCCTTTTTACTTAAGTACTCCATTCTAGCCACAAGAATGCAGAAACAGAATCTGGTAGGCTAAAAACGCTCAAAAACTGTAAACTGATTGCCTTCGGCTGTTGAAATAACTGCCATCAAAAGGGAAGTAGAACAGCAGCCTCCTTTCGATGAGCTCTCTCTGAGAGGTATGGACAACGAAGGCCTAATCAAGGCTGAAGGCATAGGTGCTAGAGATAACGAAGAAAATGTACCGGATCCACTAGAACCAGATCCAGACACTAACGCTTCTGTTGATGTTATCAGGGAAATCTCAGAAAAACCGCATTATTACTTTCTGGTCGGGCTTCACTAGAGTACAGAGATGTAGAATCAGCGCGAAGGCATTTTCTGCGAAAGATGTACGTCGCAAAGAATCTGCATAAACTAATGGAACACCTAAACAACAATTTTTTGTGTATGCATTCAAACGCAACACTAACTGCGTTGGAACTAAGCCTGAAAATACAGTCTCTGCCCCAGAAAGGGTTAATAAAATCATCCACCCTCGGAACATCGAAGCATTGACGCCAACATTGACGCCAACTATCAACGGCAGAGACTTGATGTTTCTACTGCTAGACTGCATCGTTGCGATAAGAGTAGTCCAAGAAGGTAGCAAAATCAAATTTGTAGGCAGATGAAAGAAGGTTCTACCAGTAGTCGTGACTGACTACTGGTCGGGTTCTGGGGAAGAACAAACAAAAAAAATTTAGGCGTCGAAATAACAAAGCAACGAATGTACCACAGGCATTCGGCAAATGAAATTCTACTTGTTAGCACCTCTGCATCTGATCACAGAAATAATGTTGGTCAGCCCCTACCCCTGTCCAATATCTCGTAGGAGCAGGAAGGCACCCCTGTTACTGATCACAGAATTAATGTTAGTCAAATCCCTAACATTTCTAACGTCTCGTGGGGGGAGGGAGGAAGGCATCGCTGTGTCTAATCATAGCATTAATGTTGATTTACTCCTACCCATTTTGAGCGTCACGTAGGGGCACGAAATGCACCCCTGTGACTCATCAAGGAAATAATGTCACACAAACTCTTACCATTTTCCATCGTTTGATAAGAGCGAAGGCAACTTTGTGACTGCTCAGAAAATATTTGTTGGGTAAGTCTCTACCCCTTTTTGATGACTTGTGGGGTGGAGCCATTCATGTGACTGATCACAGAATTAATGTCTGTTATACCCCTACCCATTTCAACAATTCTCAGGGGTGGGAAGACACCCCTATGAAAGATGACAGTAATATTGTTGGTCAAAGCCCTACCCCTTTTCAACAACTTGTTGGGGGTTGTAAGAGACCTCTGTGACTGATCACAGAAATAAGGTTGCTCAAACCCCTACACCTTTTCAAGGATTTGTCAAAGGCAGAAAGGCATCCCTGTGACTGATCACTGAAATAATATTGGTCCAATCGCTACTCCTTTTCAACGTTTTTTCTTGGGGGGTGGGAAAGCACTCCTGTTACACGTCAGAACAATAATTTTGTTCAAACCTCAACCAGTTGCCAACGTGTCCTGTGGCGAGGCACATATCACAAGATTGATGTTGCTCAAACCCCTGCCTATTTTAAACCTCTCATAGGGGCGGAAAAGCACCCCTGTGATTCGCGAAGAAAATAATGTTCTTGAAACCCCTACCATCATTCTACGTCGCGTCGGGGAAGATACCTCTGTGAATGTCACTGAAATAATGGTGGTCAAACCCCTACCCATTTTCAACGTCTCTTAGGAACGGGAAGGTACCCCTGTGACTGGTCACAGAAATAATGTTCTTAAAACTTCTACCCCTTTCCAAACTATTATGTAAAGTGGGAAGGCACCCCTCTGACTGTTCACAGAAGTAATGTTCTTCAAACCCCTACCCCTTTTCAAAAATTCGTTGGAGGGGAAAAGCCACCCCTATGACTGGTCACAAATAATGTTGGTCAAGCCCCTACCCCTTTTCAAAGTTTCGTGAAGGGAGGCACTCCGGTGACTGATCACAACAATAATAATCTTATTCATACGCCTTCTCATCACACCTTTAAACATTTCTAATGTCTCACATGAGACGCAACTTTATTTGTTGATATTTTCATATGAAATAATTTTGTTTTAACAGACAAAAATTTTTTTTTACCGTTACCCATAGTGAAATTTTTTGCCGGTACCGTCAGAGCATCCACTGCCTAAAGTATTTCACCTTTTTCACGAAAGTTTCAAAGGTTTGTTTGAAAAAATGTAATAATTTTTTCCCGAGACTTTGGATAATTTGTGGAGAAACAAGTTTGATTATTTCGAATCTTCAGAGAATTTTAAACAAGCAAAAACAGTCTCTAAGAAAGTTGTCGAGAAGGCTTCCAAAAAGTTTTCTAGAAATTTGTAGCTCAATTGAAATAGAAGTTAACCAACTGTCGATATTCGAATATAAAAGATATGAATGTGGTAATGATATACTTACAACAGATTTTACTTTTTGAATACTGATTATTCAATCAAACAAATAACATACAAGAGCATCAACTTTTATTGAAAAATAACTCGAATTAAATTCGCTGGTCAATTTAGCTAAACTTTTTTTAGTTGAAGCTTATAATTTCTTTATCGTCTTGCTGTATGTTTATTTTTATAAAAATGAAATTACCTTGCTGTCAGGTATATTATAAAAAAAATATATTTTTTAACTCACTTTGAGCTTCCTCTAGGGTATGAAACCATTGAGCACTAGCACCATTGCAAAGAAAGGAGCAGAGGAAGACAAAAATTAAAAACTTCATGGCTGTTGATGTTATACAATTTTTCAGTGAGATCACTCTCGCTTTATATATCCAAAATTTGCGTCTACTTTTTCATGAAGGTCGAGATAAAAATTTCCTCATCATAATCATGCGAGAAATATTTACACTAAAAACACCGACTTGGTTCCAATGAAACGTCTTTACGAAACTCGCTATCTATCTCTAACATTTCGACATTTTATAGCATTTACACAATTCACGGATATAGGAATCAACTTAGTTAACTCAATGATAAACATAAAAAATAAAAAATAAAAATAAAATTGTGAACAAACGACACAAGCTATTATCAAAATGATGAGATAAAAGTTGTTCACTTGAAAAGGAGCTACAAATTTGTTATAAATCATTTTTTGATGGAATGCGTAGTTTTTGTTTTATTCGTAAAAAGCAGCGCTAAAAATAAAAAATAAATTAAATTTTTGCACAAATGACAGAAGCTAGGAAAAAAAATTAGAAGGCAAAAGTTGTTCACTGAAAAAGGAGATACAAATTTTTCATTAATCATTTGTTGATGGGATGCGTAGGTTTTGTTTTATTCGAAAAAAACAACATTGAAACAAAAAATTAAATGTTGGGACAAACTACACAAGCTGCGAAAAAAAAATTCAGCCGAAAAAAAAATGTTGTTGTCTAATTTATAATTTTAGAAAAAGTTCAACTGTCGAACTTGGAATTTCTTCAGCTTGAACAACAGAAACATGTTATCATTTTACTATTCACGAAATAATTTTTTTTGTGATTCAGGAATTTTGGGATTTTGGTATTTTATATTTGTTTCACTCCACCCCAATGCAAATCTTCTGAAATTTTTTCAGATTTTGAAATCGTGTGGTATCTTCAGAGTACTGTATATTTTTACATTTTGGATTTCTAACTTTATAGATATTGTATTTTTGTCGATCACGAGGTCTTTTTGGAAATGATGGATTTCGCAATTTGAGTTTTAAATTGTTGAAATTAGAAGCCGTGCTAATTTAAACATTTACATTATGATAATAAGAACCGCAGAAAATTAAACTATTATCAGATGACAATCGGCCTACAAAAACAGATACATTAAAATAGTTAAGATTCACGCAAATAAGAATCGTATTCGTTATATGAAAAAGTAAATTGTACGAAATATAATTTTATCTATACATGCGATTCACCAAACCTTGAGTACTTCAAACAAGATTCGTTTCAAATTACTCAATCTCTTTTTAATCTCCTTCTCATGTTTCGAGCACATCGAAGAGGACAAACAATTTCACAACTAAGTTCTTATTCTTAGCAAACAAATTGCCTGGAAACTAATAAAAAAATTTGTCAATCTATAACGCTTCAATTGTTTCGAAAGATTGAGTGCTATGAAATGATGTTTACAGAATATTCTGTAGGTCTTCCTAAAATCAAAAATTTGTTCTAGGATTCTTTTTCGTATGTACATCGCTTATTTTACGCAGAAAGAATATTTTTAATTTTTTTTAAAACGATACCGTGGAAAGTCGCGGTTTGGTCTAAATTTTTTAACCTTTTAGTTAGAGCGAGGAAGTGATTGAAGTTGCAAAAATAACCGCATAAGGACAAATTTTCAAATGTTAATTTACAATTTATTATCTTGGATTTAGAAAATTATTATTTAGAAATTAACAGATATTATGTTTTAAAGAACGAGGTGCCTCGTCGTCCCGAATTTTCGGGATGAGTGGGCCACCCCCTTTTCCAACTTCCCTCATGATAAAACCCATGAAAAACCCATAAAAATCATGTTTTTTTTGCAATGATCTTAGTAAATAATGAAAATTTACGAAAAAGATTTAAACAAAAGCTGTAGCTCTAACAAAAATACGTTTTTTATTTTGTTTAGATTTTTTTCCTGAACCCATTACTCTAAGAATCTGTATTATCATCGGCGATGGTAACGATCAATCAGAAGAGAAATCTTTTCACACACCGTGAAAATGGAAATCTACAATATCGATCAAAGTTATCTCCTCTGATACAGAAAATCTTCAACGTCTTTTCAGACTAGATGGAGTTATAAATTAAAAATTTTTCAAATTAAATTTATTCAGAAAAAAGATCCTCTCCTCTCGCTCCGCTGGGATTTGAACACCAGGTCATCTGATTGCCGGTCAGGTGCTCTACCACTAAGCTTTCCATTTTCATTAAGATTTTAATTTTCACGGTGTGTGAAAAGATTTCTCTTCTGATTGATCGTTACCATTTCCCATGATAATACGGATTCCTAGAAAAATTGACCTGCATTAAAACATAACATCTTGCAAAGGACAATATAATTAGTCGAGTTCCTTGCCAACCCCAGTGTCCACTTTACATACCTCTCCTGTTTCCTATTTACCTCTTCACTTTCCTTCCACCCTCTACTCCATACACTAGTACACTCATCACTACTGAGTCAAACAATTCCATTCTTCTTCCAAAATAATCTGCGAATAACTTCTTTCCCAATCCCCACACCTGCCTCTTCACCACATTTGCCCTTCTTACTCTCTCTTTTATGTGACCATTTACTCCCCCATTCCTCCAAAAGAAGAAGCCCAGGTACACAAACTCTTTCACCTTCTGCACCGCCTTTCCTTTCCACTTCCACTCCCTTCCCTTATCCCTTCCCCCTCCTTTTCTGAACACCATAACCTTGGACTTTTCCGTATTCAGCTCTAACCTGTTCTTATCCAGGTACCTTCTCAACCTCTTCATCATCTCCTTTAAGGCCTCCTCGCTTCTTGCCAGCAACACTATGTCATCTGCATACGCAAGTGACCAAATTCTAACACCTCCTGTCCTGACTCCTACCACCCCGGCCTCCAGCTTACTTTCCATATCCGCAATCAAAATTGCAAAAAGCATTGGGCTGGGCGAACACCCTTGCCTTAACCCCCTATCCATCCAGAATTCCTCCGAAATCCCCTCCCCTCCTCTCACCTTATCTTTGGTCTCTTCATATATCTCTCTTACCCTCTCGATCAGGCCTCTCTCCACTATCCTATTCATTAGCGCAATCCCTCTTTAATTTTCCTGTCTATCCCTATCTCCTTTTTTATACAGTGGCACTATTAATCCTTCTCTACACACTTCTGGGAATCCCTTCCCCCTACATACTTTCTTCACTACCTCCTTCAGCCTCTCCCTAACCTCTTGTGTAGTAAACAGCCATGCTTCGTTCTCTACCCCGCCCATCCCTGCTGCTTTTGACTCTCTTATCTTCCTTACCTGCTTCTCTATCTGGTCGTTATTCAACTCCTTTATCTCTGCCACCCCCGTTCTTCTGCTCCCACCATCCTTTTTCCTTGCATCTGAGCAATGAAATGATTCTTTAAAAAACTCCCTCCACTCCTCACTTCCTATCTTCTCGCTTATCCCCACTTTACGCTTCCTAAACCTATTTATTATCTTCCAGACGTCCCCCTCTGTCTTAACATTTCCTAACTCCTCTCCCAGATCTTTCTCCTTTTCCTGTCCTTCCTTCTTACACATCAATCTAAACCCCTTCCTCATTTCTACGTACTCCTCCCTTTTCGCATTACCCTCTTTCCACTTCTTGTACTTCCTCTTCACCTTCCTTTTCATCTTTTTACGTTCCCTATCCCACCACGGCTTCACCATTCCTTTCTTCTTTTTTCGAAATACCTTCTTTTGCACACACCATTTCCCCTTCTCTTCCAGATCCTTTCACATCTCTTCCACCGACTCCCCTTCAAAGCCTACCTTTCCTAACTGCTCCTGATACTTTTCGATCGCCTTCCTCGTCCAGGCGACCCTTTCCCTATCAAGACTTCTTTCCCACCTTGCCTTTCCCCACCTCTTATTCACAGTCTTAATCGCTGATGGTCTGATTCCACCCTCCCCTTTACTTTTTTTAATTTTTTGTATTTTAATTTGTTGTTATTGTAATTTTTGGATTTCGGAAGAAAAAGTAGAGCGTAACGACAAGAAAACGAAAAAAATTAGTTTTCTTGCCAGGATAGCAAATTTTAATGTCACTGATCAACTGCGAAAAAAGGATCTGCGTGTAGCTTTCTTACACGATGCCACCACAAAAATTCGCGAAGATGGTCTGCAAAATTCTGTTTGTGAACTCCACCACGCGATAGGGAGCATCGCAATCAAAACCAGGACGATTCGATGTCTTGTGTGTGCGCTCCGGTTTCATGATTAACAAAATCTTCGCAATGATTTACAGCTATGTGGATATAGCCAAGAGCTACCAAATTTAAGTAGCTTTTCCAGCAGTCCGTTTGGATTTTTGTGCCAATCGCTACATGCTTTTGGATGAAAGAAAGTACGGTAGTTTCATCTCTTTTCTTATCAGGGTAGACAATTTTCAGAATGCCCCCTGTGAATCATTTCCAAACCTAAGAGCCTTCCAAAACAACGTCCTCTTTTGTACTTTCGACGTCCTATTTTATATTCATTGCTTTCCACAATTGCACCAACGCCTCCTATTTTACCTTCATTTCAAACTGTTGGTCAAGAGCAACCATACAGATTTCTCGACAAAAAGAAGAGCGATCGGCAATACTTTCCCTGGACACCTGGTGACCTTCAAATATACTTCTTTCGTGAATGGTGTGTTCAAACGTTAAATTAACAGAAAAGCTGTATGTAATGAGCATACAGGCTGCTGCTGAAATGCGAGATTGCTCAAACCAAGTATTTTTCACTACAGCAGCATTATGACAGATTGCGATTAGGTGAGCAAAGAAGAATAATCCAAATAGCAATAATTAGGCGACACCATCTGAATGGCGACACATCCAACCCGATGGTAGACCTAACTAGCGACAAAACCAAACAGAAGACAGACCCTACGTCAGTGACTCACGTCACTAGAAGAGATATCAGAATAAATAGCTGTTCTTTTAATTATCTGTTCTCTGAGAATGGCAAAACTCTACTTGAAGCATACGCAGTAGTGCTCGGAGCCATCTTTGGAAGCACTGCCCTACGTAGGCGAGACACATTCCTCTTTTCAGCCTCTTGTGAGGGACAGGAGGACGCCCCTGTGACTGGTCGCAAAAGTAGTATGGATCACATACGTATAGGTCATACACCTTCCCCTTTCCAGCGTCCCGTGGGGGGCCGGGAAGGCACCCCTGTAACTAGTCACAGTAATAATGATGGTCAAACCCTTACCTATTTCCAACGTCACGGGGGGGGGGGCACCCCTTTGACTGGACACAGAAAAAATATGGGTCAGACGCCTTCCCCTTTCCAACGTCTCGTATGGGGCGGAAAGGCACTCCGGTAACTAGTCACAGAAATCATGTTGGTCAAACCCCTACCCTATTCCAACGTCACATGGGAGGTTGAAGGGCACACCTGTGACTGATCACAGAAATAATGTAGGGGAGAGTGAGGTATGGTGCCGAGCTTTGAATGCAATTGCCTGTAAATTATAATTGAAACGTGATTTTGACATCTGTATTTTTTGGTAATAAGCTCACATTATCAGGTGACATATGTAATCAGTCAAAACTGTTTTTGCTTCCTCATAGAGGAAACTTTGTCATAGTAACGTTTTAAATTTTGTTTATATTCATTTAATTAGACCTTCCTCTATTGGAAAATGTCTAATACAATGTTCTAAGGAATTGTCCGGATGTGTGCGTGGATGTGTGGCTGTGTGTGGATGTGTGTGTGCATGCGAATGTCACATGAAATTCGGAGGTCTTATTTTCACCACTCAGATCTTGAAACTGAGGTAAGGATTTCGAAAAATATTTATTGAATTTTTTTCAGCACTTAATAATATTTTAAAAACTGGTTTTTTATATTAAAACCTTTTTTATTAACACATTCAATAGTTGATGCAAGAATATAAAAGATTCCTCAGTTCGAGAAGAATCGATTGACCTATAATATTAAGACATTTTATCAAAGTGTAAGGAAGTTACCGTCATTTATATTATATTTAAAATCGATTTTATAGTAAAAATTTCTTCATTCTCATAATTTGAAGTTGATGCGAGAATAGAAAAGACGTTTCGATGCGAGACGAATCGATTGACCTATAATATTGATACATTTATCGAAGAGTAAGGAAATTACGGTAATGCATAATATTTGAAAATACGGTTTTTCATAGTAAAACTCTT
>CAKNYM010051445.1:54867-77154 GCA_932195095.1 Andricus curvator | reverse complement strand
GGTCAATCAATTCGTCTCAAACCAAGGAATTTTTTTCATTCTTGCATTAACTTTGAGTTATTGCATTATTGAATTGAGGCAAGAATATAAAAGATTCCTTAGTTCGAGACGAATCGATTGACCTATAATATTGATACATTTTATCGAATAGTAAGAAAGCTATAGTAATGCATAATATCTGAAAATACGGTTTTTTATAGTAAAACTTTCTTCTCCAACAAAATTCAAAGTTGATGCAAGAATAAAAAAGATTCCTTATTTCGAGACGAATCGATTCACCTATAATATTAATACATTCTATCAAATAGTAAGAAAGTTATGGTCATTCATATTACATTAAAAATCGATTTTTAGAGTAAAAATTTTCTCATTCTTATAATTTAAAGTTGATACGAGAATAGAAAATTTGTGTTGATTCAAGACGAATGGATTGCCCAATAAAATTGATACATTTGATTGAAGAGTAAGGAAGCTATGGTAAATAAAAAATACTTTTCGATCATAAATTTTCAAAAAGAATAACTCTGACAATTTTTCTAAAAAAAATCATAAACCTGGGAAAGGGATACATAGGGTGCGACAGAACTTTTCTCTTCCCTTTTCCAGCTCGGAAAATTATCGGTTCGAATGCAAAATTTGATTTGTCTCATTTGTCTTTGTATTCAAACATTTTTTAAATTATTTCGATATATTATATTTTTTGTCAGATTCTATTTTGAAATTGATAATAATAAAAACTTTGGTTTATCTATTGTTGAAAAAAATCACTAATGCCTCCTCCATGAGGAGGCATTACGTAACGAAAAAAAATTATTCGAGGCATGATCAACACTAAATAAATGTTTTCTTATCAATCAAAGTAAAGTATGTCGCAAAACCTAGTTATAGCCTCTTACTCATCAAAAAATCTATTCAGCGTGGAAATATCTGCAATTGCCTTTAACAGATATCTTCTTTACCGACAGGTACCAAAGGCGCGAAAATTCAAAACAGGCATTGCGATCAATAATGTTCGAAATCCTATTTATGGAGTTACTGTTCAACCCATGTAATTAGGATCACCCTAATAAATAAAGTTGCTTGAAGTGCGTTTCAAATGGAAAATTATAATTAGGAATGGAAATAACTTCATGACAATAAGTTTTAAGATTTTCAGGTTATAACCTCAAAGTTTACATTCTGGTCTCTTCCAAAGTAATAAAACAAGAAATTACGCCTGTGAGTAAAGAGAATCCTTCCGAGTACATTTTCATAGATAATTATAATTTGGATTGGAAATACATTTATAACCTTTATAAAGACAATTTTTATATTTGTAGGTGATAATCACGAATTTCACATGCTAGTCTCTTCCTAAGGAATAAGATGTAAACTTGGTACTCACCGTATTATTATTGAATATCACCTCAAAGCACTTTTCGATTTTCGTCATTATCTGTATAACTTTACTATTAACAACATCGAATTTTATTAGACAGAACAGACATGAATAAATTTCTGCGTTTTCCTACATTATCGCTGAAATTGCCGACCTATTATGAAGCACTTTTTCCATCTCTACCAAATTTTTCGGACATCATGCCCCCTATGTCATGTTGCAAGATTTGATTAATTTTAATATATTTAGAACTTTTATAAAAATAATCTATGATACTAGAATTTTCAGGAAATACTTCACCTATTAGAATCTAATATGTTCATGTTTCAAGTATTCCAAAACATGCTGTGAGTGCTTAATTTCTGCCAAAGACTTTCTATCTGTTTCCGTTTTTCCAAACAAAGAAAGTCATTTTATGCAAGAAACTAATATGAAAATCAATAAAGGCGGGGGTTTTTTGTAATTGAGACCATGCCCCACACCGGCATCATTCCCCACTATCACCTAGGTCAGGGCTCTCCAGATGGCAGTCAGTGACTACAAAGACTGCCAATGGCAGTCACGAGTCTAGGTCAAACAGGCCCTCATAAATTTTCGTCGAACTTGTCCTTTGACTCATACCTCATCCTTCACGGTAAATTACAGTTTGAAATGGAAAAACGTATTGTGAATTCAAGTAGAAGAAAATCAGAACCTTCGGTGTGAACACTGAGCCGCAACGAGCTGTGACCGTAAAGATCCTGATCCTTTTGAGGATTCCTGGAAAGCGAAGAAAAAAGAAGAGAAAAACTTGGTGGGAGTCATACACTTGTCATGGCAGTCAGCAACTGCTGAAAGTGGTGAGCCCTGTCCTAGGTCATACACCTTCCCTTTTCCAACTTTTTGCTGAGGGCAGGAAGGCAACCCTATGACTAGTCACAGCAACAATGTAGGTCACGTACCTTCCCTTTTCCACCCCCCCGGGGGGGGGGGGGGGCACCACTGTGGTTAGTCACATAAATAATGTAGGTCATATACCTACCCCTTTTCAACATAATGTAGGTCACACCCCCTTCCTTTCCAACGTTTTGAGGGTGGAAGGCACTCCTGTGACTAATCACATAAATAAATTAGGTATGTACAGGGTTTGTTTAAAAAGTATCGGGAAAAGTTTTGCAAAAATAGATTTATTTCAGATATTGCTACAAAACCTTAAAATTCTTCAAAGTACATCCCTTGAGCGTCGAAACACTTTTTCCAGCGGCTTTTCCACAACTCGAAGGCTCCCTGATAGGCGGATTCCAAAACGTCCTTGAGGGTACGCGTGCAAGCTTCTTTGACGGCACCTAGGGTCCCATGGTGGTGTCCTTTGAGGGAGAATTTCACTTTTGGGAATAGAAAAAAGTCTGCTGGGGCCAGTTCGGGACTGTAAGGGGTTTGAGGAATCGTCTCGACTCCGTTTTTCGTCAGGTTCTCGGTCACCTTGGAGCAGGTGTGAAATTTCGAATTGCATCACGACAATGCACCCAGCCACACCTGCTCCAAGGTGACCAACTACCTGACGCAAAAAGGCGTCGCGACGATTCCCCAACCCCCTTACAGTCCCGACTTGGCCCCAGAAGACTTTTTTCTATTCCCAAAAGTGAAATTATCTCTCAAAGGACACCACCATGGGACCCTAAGTGCCGTCAAAGAAGCTTGCATGCGTACCCTCAAGGACCTTTTGGAATCCGCCTAGCAGGGAGCATAAAAGCCGCTGGAAAAAGTGTTTCGACGCTCAAGGGATGTACTTTGAAGAATTTTAAGCTTTTGTAGCAATATCTGCAATAAATCTATTCTTGCAAAACTTTTCCCGATACTTTTTATACAAACCTTGTATGTACTATTCGGAACTTTATCCAAAGGTATCCACAATTACCACAAATTAGATTATGATTAGATAAAGACAAGAGTGGAATGAGATTGATTTCTATTGGCTAAAATTCGGAAACAACCCGAAGACTGCTGGCTCTTCTGAGATTCGTCGGAGGGTGCACTGTCATACAACAATCAAGGATGGTCAGAGATCTAATCCTTAGCAAGAGCCAGAACTTCACGCCTAGGCAATAAATAAAATAAGGAGTTTTGAAAAGAATCACTGATGCAGTTCAGGATTAAATCATGAAGAGGCAACAAACTGGAAAATATACAACCAGCTAAAGATCTGTTAGCATCTCTGCAGTAGACCAACGTTTGTTCAGTTATAAATTTCAGAGGCTTAGAAGAAATCAAGGTTATTTTTCTCCATCTTAAGATTGGCGTATAAAAACGTAGTGAATTTAACAAAATGCAATAAACACCTTCGAAAATAAAAAGACAGCAAATAGACCAAATATTAAATTTTTTGGTTATGACATGATCTATGATTACGATATAGCAGCTTATGCTTTATTTTAAACGACAGCTTCTTCTTAAGTTGTATGTGCGCATCCTGGAGAACATAAAAATGTTTGATTTCTTTATAATAAACATTTTTTGAGTCAAGAATTTTGTCCTGCATATGATGAATATTGAGTCGCTCATGAATAATTGAATTTTGAACTCTAGGGTTAGCCAATTCAGTTAGGACAATTTTGGGCAACTTTTTCGTAGATAAAAAGCAGTAAAAGTTTGGAAAACACGAAACTTCAACTTATTCTTTCTTGAACAATGATTATATTTTCCTGGCATTGCCATAAATGTATTTTTATTTTTGAAATATATATTAAAATACAAAACACTATGAAAGGATTGCATTAAAAATCATTAGTATTGATAGTTTTTGGGTATTTAGGACTTGCTGATCAGAAAAGAAATTCTCCACAATGCTTTTATTTTATATAACATTTTTTTATTTTCCTGTTAACAATCTTATATCAGTTTTACAGAAAGCATATCTGATATTGGTGAAACTGCTTAAGCTTGGTAGTTCGGCCAAAAAATTTCAGACTTTTTGACTGGTAATCCTGGTTCAACTGAACACATAAAGCCTTTGTTTGGCTTAGGTAGTGCAGATATGCAGTGAACTGTAAAGAAGGTACATTTTTGTAAAATCCGCCAATTTGTTCAAAGCCACAACAAAGTACAATTTAAGAATTTTAAATTAGATTAAACTAAATTCAAAATCCTATTTAATCCTTCGACAAAAAATAAGAAAGAGGAAAGAAAAATGAGAAGGCAATTATTATTATCAAATCACAAGAACAAAATAAATGCGCTTTTTATCTTTCATTAAAAATCGCCAATATTAGGTGTATCGAATTGATCATTTTTTTGTTGCGGGTTTTTTTCAGTACAAATTGTTTCTGATACATAAAAAATTACTTTCTACCAATAACTGGGTGTCCTTGATACATACGATACTTTCTGTGAAAAAGGTATGATATTCAAGTTTATCACGTCCATTTGAGGTAAGTTTGACGCGACCATAATCGTACAGGGTCGAGTGCGAATGCGCATGCGCGCAGTACAATTATGAGCCCATAATACTCCTAGGAGTATTATCGAAGCATTATTGTACTGCGCGCATGCGCATTCGCTCTCGCTTCTGCTGTCGCGCAAGCGGCTACTTTCAGAACTAAAAGGCGCTGATAAAACGCGTAAATCATGCCTGCGTTACATAAATAAATTTCCTTAACAATTCATTATTGTTTATAGCAATGTTTTCTTAGAATAGAGGTAGAAAGTTGCCGTTTTTCTGACTTTTTCTACTTGATTTTAACTTTTTATTTAGTTCAAAATACAAATAATTGCTTGATCGGTTTATTAATGTTTATAACAATATTGTCTTAGAATAAAGCTAGGAAATTGCGGTTTTTCTTACATTTTCTACTTTCTGTCCATTTTTCAAATAAAGTGAGGTAATAATTAATGCAATTTAACAAAAATGATTGCTTGAAAAATTTCTTAACCGTGTATGACTATCTTCTCCTTAATAAATTCCAGAGTGTTGCGGTTTTTTCTGAAATTTATAAATTTGCGTTCCCTTTTTAGTTATAAACTAATAATAAATAGACATAAAAGCGAATTATTTTCTAAACAATCTGCTTTTCTTAGATATCTCCTTTTTGTAAAAAATGCAAATGCTTGACTCAAAATTCTTGTATCTTGTTAAGATTTCGTCTTTTTTGGTAGAAAGTTAATATTTATTGCTTGAAATTGAACTACTTTGGTAGAAAATTTTACTTTTTGATTAGAAGTTAAACTATTTTTCCGAAAAATAAACTATTTGGCAAAAAATATGCTTTTTGTTAAAAATTTATATTTTCGGGTTGAAAATTCAATCGTTTTGTAAAAAATGCAAGTATTTTGTACAAAATTAGCCTTTTTGCGTATGAACTAAATTTTATTTTTCAAAAGATCATATCTCTGGTTGAGGATTCAACAATTAAGTTAAAATTTATTATTATTATTCATATTTTATTGTTTATAACTATCTTCTCCTATAGGAATGCTAGATAGTTGCGTTTTTTTCTGAAATTTTAAACCGTTTTTCACTTTTTACATAGTGAGGTAATAATTAATGCAAGTCAAAGAACAACATTGTTTAAACAATTTATTATTATTTTGATAATATTCTCCTTGAATAATAATGATAGAAAGTGGCAGCTTTTTCTTAAATTTTCGAATCTTTGTCCACTTTTCACTCAATGTGAGGTGATAATTAATGCAATTCGACAAATATAATTGTTTAAACAATTTGCAACTGTTTATGAGTATCTTCTCTCCTACTAATGCCAAAAAATTGTGGGCTTTTTCAGAAATTTTAATTTTAGTTTGGCTTTTTAGTCACGCACAAATAATAAATAAACATTCGAGAATAAATTTTTAAACAATCTTTTTCCATTTTTGGATACATTTTTCTCAAATAGGATCAGATATTCAAAGTAGTCTTTAATTTTTTTGTATGAATCATATTAAATGTATCAAATGTAAACAAAAAAATTAAAATTTCTAAAACAATCGCAAAAATGCCTTATTCCGAAAAAATGGAATATTATTTAAAAAGTAAATGTCAAAGAAAAGTTGAAAATTTTAGAAAAAAACAAAACTTTATAGCATCGTAATAAGTAAAAATCGTTAGAAACAATGATCCATTTTTAAAACAATTCTATTTGTTAACTTGCAATCGTTTTTTCTCATTAGGCAAAAAGTAGACAAAAAGTTAAAAATTTCTGATTAAACCGAAACTATCTAGCATTTTTTTTTTAAAGGCTATTGTTATAAATAATAAGACATCGTTCCAACAGTTATTTTGCATTAAATTTAATTGTTTATTGCCTCGCTCTTACCAAAAAGTTAAAAGCTAGTTCAAAAATTGTTTTAAAATCCTGACTTTCTAAATCTATTCAAAGAAAAAATTTCTGTATGGCATAATGAATCGCTTAAATAATTTATTTCAACATCTAGTTATCAGTATAAAGTAATATTTCATGCATTAGAAACAATTTGTACTATAAGAAAAAAAAATATCATTAGTACCAAAAACTCGCAAAACCCAATTTTTCACTTATGGTTTTTTTCTGGGTCCCTATTAAACAGGTAATTTCTGTATGGCATAATGAATCGGTTGAATAATTTATTTGAACATCTAGTTATTAGTATCAAGTAATATTTCATGTATCCGAAACAATTTGTACTAAAAGAAAAAAAATATCATTAGTACCAAAAACTCGCAAAACCCAATTTTTCACTTATGGTTTTGTTTTGGGTGCCTATTAAACAGGTGTACGGGGCAAATTTTAGGAAGTTATTTTTTATTTATATTCTAGATTTGATTTAGTAAATGTTGAAGGAAAACTCGGTAACTCCTTATATTGAAGACTCTGAATCTTTACTCAAACGTATTTTTTTCTTATGGAAAATACGTGTTCAACTTCATGGGGATTACCAGACATCTAAATATAATTTTTTTTAACAAAAAAAAACGCATTTATTTTCTGTGAAGTGAAAGAAATTTGGTAGGGTTATGAATGAAACTTCAAAACAAAAATTGTAGGTGTCTGCAAAGAGCTCGAAGTTTGATACTCGACTGGGGCGAGTAGTTTCAAAAGCTCGAAAAATTCCGGGTTCTTAAAGATGTTCACGCACCCAAAAATTTCGGGTTCTCGAAAAGGTTGGAGTTCTGAAAAAATTTGTTCAGAGCCAAACTTTTGAATTTCAAAAACACTGAAGCACGCATCTGACTGAGATTTTGAGCTTGTTGCATACCCCTAAAATTTTTGTAAGCAATTTTAGACCACCCTGGTGTCTAGTGACCAATCAGGCTTTTTCAATAACAAAATTATAATTTTTTAAATATTTCTTAATATTTCTTAATATAAATATTAGAAAATCATAATTTCCATAAATATTCACAGAAATAAATTTGCTTACCCCGAGCGATGTCTTGGCGCGTGAATTGAGCCGGAAACCCAGTTGGTAGCCTGACTACACATTGATGCGTATACAAGGTATAGTCCTTCAGCCACGATTCTTCAATGCATCTTACTGTTAATCAATTTAATGATCTTTAATAGAGTTTATAGATTCACACACATGTTTTTTAGCAATACCAACAAGGAATACGAATCATTATATAATACATACATTATTAATGGGGATAATCCATTTTCTTAATATCAGACTTATAGGGGGGACTAGAAATTTTGATGAAACTTTTGTGTTAGGTGAGTGAAGATGATGGTTAAAATGGCTTTTCAAAATTTTCAAAATTTCAGGTACTAACAGAATTTTTAATTTTCGGACCCGACTTTTTCCTTCTAATTGTCTGCATTGAAAAAACGAATAGATGGATCAACTTAACGTCACCTGGAGAACCTAGCAGTAAATAGGGTGCTATCTGTAGTCCAAAATGCAGTTCTACTAACCACCTATCGCATGATCCGAAACTTTGTGGACTACCAAATAGAAATCGGTGAGCTGCCTTTTGGACTGTTCTGGACGACCATTCTTATAATAAATCACTGTACTTGACTTTATCCGCACTGCCTAAACGCCTTGTCCTTCAAGGACCTGTGATGAAAGATTTCCCACAAATAATAGCTTGAGCTTTCCTCTCATGACTTTGGCGGCTATGCCAGCGGCATCATTGCTACAAATAAAATTTCCCATGCCGGACAAGCAGATAAAGAAGAGGAAAGGGACTAAGAGGAACACTAAAATCGTCAGTACCAAAAACGTAGTCCAAGAGGTAGAACAAGCGAATCTTTCAGGCAGGTGAAAGGAGGTTCTTCCAAGAACTGAGTGTGAAGAAAAATAACCAGGAAGACATCAAAGTCCCACAATTGGAAGACATGACTTACTACTAGTCGGGTGTTTGAAAAAAAACAGAAGTAATTTAGACGTTGTGTGGTTCTATCTAGAGAAAGCAAGAGCAAGCAATGACCTTGAAATAAAGGGGACTAACATAACAGATTCAGATGTTTCAGCGGGTTTAAAAAGGACTAAAAGGCTCCAGGTCGGACATAAACAAAATTTTTGGTACATGTATCTAATTAGTGTGCATCCTGCATTAGCAAAGTGTTTTCAGATGATCATTAAACATCCAAATTTGATGTCAGGTTTGATACCTAAGGATAGTACGTATATATTACCTACAAAACCAGACGCTCGAAATCCATCTGAATTTCGACCGATAGCCTGTCGTCCAACAATTTATGAATACCTTACAGCTATCATCGGATAGGGTATATTCTCACGAGAATGACGTCCTTACGGCAAAACGAAACGGATGTTGCAGAAACTCGCAGGGAGTAAAGATCTAGTCACCATAGACGCTGTAGCTATAACGCAAGTTCGTAAACATCAATAAAACTTACACATTGCATACATTGGATACAAGCAAGCATTCCCTTCCATACCAGATGACTATTTTCTTGAAGTCTTAAAAATGTACTAATGCCCACAAATCGTCGACTTTCTGAATCCTGCAATAATTCTTTAGGGTACAAGAATCAAGTATTTTGATAATCGACAATCAAGGCTACCTAGATCAATACGCATCACGACGGGTATCATTCAAGGAGACTCCATCAGTGCATTATAGTTCTGTTTATCATTGAACCCATTGAGCCAAACAGGAAATAGCATGTCTGATAGGTTCAGGAAACATAATAATGAGGATAGCTATCATCTGACCCATCTACTGACCATCTCCTGACGCCTTAAAATGACCCATCTCTCCTCCCACAAGGATGACCTGAAGCTACAAGATAGTTCAAACCAGAAACTGCCGTAAGTGATTGATGCTACACAGCAGATTTTCAACATCTACATGGAGTTCTGACCAGATGAATGCAGAAGAGTGCATTTAATCAGAGGAGCATAAGGTACCGCAGAGCTAGAAAACGAGCTCAAGAAAGACATCGAAGTAATAGCTGAGGGTGAGTCATACTGAGCATCCTTGAATTTAAGGGTATTCAGCATTCAATAATTAAGAAAAGCCTGAAGACTGCCTTCACTACAAGACTCAGATTCGTTCTAAAATGTTTTCTCAACTCGACAAACAAGATGAGAGCAATCCACACCTGTGGCATCTCTGTCCTCACTTACTCCTTTGGGATCATGAAGTGTTGGATCACCGACCTTGAGAAGTTAAACAGAAAAAATTCGTGTGAATGACAAAGCCCCGGATGCACCACAGAAATTCGGCGACTGGAAGGATTATTTGATCAGGATGTAAAGAAGGCAGAGTAGTTTTAGATGTCGAGAAACCGTGTTAGTCACAAGTTATACAGTTCCGAAACTATTTTAACATCAAGGGAGATTTTGCGCTTAACATCATCATCTGTAAAGCCGATCTCGATTTTACATTCTTGAATTCTTTTTCAGAGGAGGCCTTGAATGTCAGGGCCAAATACATAGAGGAATTAGAAATGCAATAGAGACGAAAAACCTTTTAAGGCAACCACCGCAAAACATTAAATCAACTTGATGTGCATTCTGATGCATCCAATACTTGGCGAAAAAAGCGCGTCCTCTTTCCGGAAACGGAAGAATTCGTCATTACCAAACAACACCATGCTCCTAATCTTGTACCTAGTACACATCCTTGCAAAATATTTTAAGCATCGTATTAAATCAATTTACAACATCAGTGACTCATCAATTACTTGACTGAGCCTGTAGCTGATGAAAACCCGAAATAAAACCCAAGAAAAATTTTTAACCAAAAAGTAATGATAATTTCTTGACAAAAGCAAGTAATTTTATGGCTAATATTTTTCAGATGAACAATCTCTAATTTTCATTATTTGCATTTACATATAATTGAAGGGGCAAGTGGATGAAGGTGATATGTGAACATTTTTGAAAAATCCACTTCTGACCATGGATGAAGGTGATATGTGAACATTTTTGAAAAATCTACTTCTGATCATGGATGAAGGTGATATAGCCAACTGAATCATGTAACCTTGCTACATTTCACAAAATATCTTTAGTATTCTCAAACATGAGTTGATAAAGGTGATTTATTACACAACTCAGCGTGGTATCTAGAAACATTTTTTTGGTGTTTTTCTCAAATTCCTTGATTAATTTTTAAATTTGAAAACATAATCTCAGATCAATTAAGAATTGCGTTCTTAAAGCTATTTTGAACTTTGTTATTTGCTTGCGTCTCATTGTTTTAAAGAGTATCCATCAATTTTAATTTCCTAATCGATGCAAAAAATTATAAGTCAAATGCAACTGATTGGTTGGAAATTCATTTTCTTGGGTCGAAAATTCCACTATTTTGTGGAAAAATCATTTTTCTTGGCTGAGAAGATTTTTTGTTAATTTATCGTTTTTGGTAAGTACTATATAACCAACAGAATAAGAATTTTTTTAGAAAAGTGAAAAAACATTTTTTTAAATCTAAAGCACTATTTACAACAAAACAAAAATCCGCTCCCGAGCTGAAGCAGTGCTGAAATCAGGTGCACTTGCGAATAAAGTTTTGAAAATTAGTTTCAAAAATATGCAACCAAACTGGAAATTTACACATATTTCTTTCTGTTAAAAAACTGGTAGCCTCTTTAGTTTTCAAAATATTTAGAAAAGTTTTTTTTTCTTGGATTAAAATATTAGGAGTGGATAAACTGCCGGTACCGATTATCATAAACGGTGGTTTTCCATATTTTATTGTATGCAAGACAAAATCGATCAAGTCGAAAAATAAAAAAAAATTGTCTGTGAACTAACATTTCACATTCCGAAAAACTTCTCTGAACCTTCCTAAACGACTTGCTCACTGACAGTTTCCGGTTGCTGAAAATTCGCTTGACTCCCGAAATATTCAAAGTTGTTTGTGCATAAATTATTCAACGTCTCGGAAAAAATTATCCATTAAAAAAAAAACATTTTGAACTTTTTTTTAACTTTATCGGTCGCAGAACATGATTATGCACTCTTCTTAATTTTTTTTTTGTTTGAAAAAGTTCCCGTTTCATTGCGAGTTGAAGTGAAAAGTAGGTAAAATATTTTAATCAGAGAATGTGTGAATAAATTCCCATTGTTCAGGGACATATTTCAGCTGAGAATGTGTGAATAAATTCCCATTGTTCAGGGACATATTTCAGCAAAATATTTCTCATATCTTCTTTTTAAATCCGGCGGCTCAATTGAGGACAATAAAATTTAAATAAAATGCGTTATCCAGTTTTGATAAAATGGATGATGAATTTGATGTAAATAGCAAGTTTGAAAATCTGCTCTTATGGACTGTGTCTAGTCGTCCGGAAAAAATTCAGAAAAAAAAACATGGAAAATATTTGGCTACTTGTCCCGAATTTCGTATCTTATGTATGAAATATATTTTTAAACTCACGTTCAGCTTCCTCTAGGGTGTGGAACCACTGAACACTAGCACCATTGTAAAAAAGGCAGCAGAGAAAGACAAAACTGAAAAAACGCATGGCTCTTAATTTTAACAAAATTTTAAAAGAATGTACTTTTAAACTGCGTAACTGAAAAGAGAATATTCCTTTGGAGATCTCGGTTTATATATACAACATTTACCCCTACTTTTTCATGAAGGTCGAGATAAAAATCACCTCATTATAATTCTGCGAACACTATTTACACTGAAAG
Source organism: Andricus curvator (assembly GCA_932195095.1). Taxonomy (NCBI): domain Eukaryota; kingdom Metazoa; phylum Arthropoda; class Insecta; order Hymenoptera; family Cynipidae; genus Andricus; species Andricus curvator. Next base: position 64,703 of record CAKNYM010051445.1, on the reverse strand, counting down.
TACCGAATTGGTTCTAATAAAACGACTTTACGGCACTCGTTATGTATGTTTAAAATTACGTAATTTATAGCAATTAAACATTTCACGGATATAGGAATTAACTGATATGACGCGATGATAATGTTGGTACACCCAAATCCTCATGTTGAACAGGTCTTTGTAATGACACATTTAGTGGTTTTTCATTAAAAATATGATGAAGTGAATCATTAAAATTTAAGAATTTTAAATTAAAGTCAAATTCAAAATTCAATTCAACGTCCAATACTCAAGTTAATGTATAGAATTCCTGAAAATAAAAACAAGAATCCATCGACCTAATTTGGACAACCACCATAAAATAATCCTATCGTAATTTAAAAAAAACTTTTTCTTCAAACAAAAAAAAAAGCTTTTTCTTAAAAAAAAACAAAAACTTTTTCATAAAAAAAAAAATATTTCTTTAAACAAATATAAAAAAGAGAAAAGAAAAATGACAAGGCAACCAACCAACTTAAGATCTTATTTATTTCAATCAGCAATTAATTAATTTTGCGTATATATTATTTGGTTAAATTTTGAATAACTTTAAATTTCTTTAAAAGTTTATATTCATCAATATTGTTTGGCGATGTCTATTGATTTTAAAGCATTTACGTGTGAAATTTTTTTGTTATACAGAATACATTTTTGTTAAATGATTTTGAAGCACAATATATTTATCATTGTACTCGTACTATTCTCTTTTATTTTTGGGATAGAGAATGCAATATGATTGTGTTTTATTTATTTTATGATATTTTTTTAATTATATTCCTAGATTCTACCTAAATATTTATTATTTTATTGCTACGCAGAATGCACTTTTTTGTTAACTTAAAAGTTTTGGAACTGCCAAAAAAAATAGAAGAAGAACGTAACAGTCGCTTTAATTTTTCAAGACTTGAAAGGTTTTACCATTTTTGCTCCCCCAAAGAGGAAGCTTTGTAATGTTAACATTTTATGAAAATTGTACATCCATTTAATTGAAATTTTCCTCAATTTCAAAATGTCTATACAATGTTCTAAGCAACTGTCCGGATGTGTGTGCGTTTGGATATGTGATAAATTGATTAAATTTGAAGGGCTTACTTTCACCACTAATATCTTGAAACTGACCAAAGGATTTCTGAAAATATTCATTGCATTTTTTGTAGCACTCAATAGTATTTTAAAAATACGGTTTTTTATAGGAAAAATTTTTCCATTAAGATAATTCAAAGTTGATGCAAAAATGTGAAATATTCCATGGTTCGAGACGAATCGATTGACCTATAATATTAACACATTTTATTAAAGAGTAGGGAGGTTATCGTCATTATTATTATATTGAAAATCGATTTTCATAGTGACAATTCTTTCATTCTCATAATGTAAAGTTGATGCAAGAATAGAAAAGATGTGTTGATTTGACACGAATCGATTGACCTACAATATTGATACATTTTATTACAATTTTTTCATTCTCATAATTTAAAGTTGATGCGAGAATAGAAAAGATGTGTTTATTTGAGACGAATCGATTGACCTACAATATTGATACATTTTATTTAAAAGTAAGTAAGCTATGGTAATGCATAATATTTTTAAATACGGTCTTTTCTAGAAAAACTTTTTTCATTAACATAATTTAATGTTGCTGCAAGAATGTAAAAGATTCCATGGTTCGAGACGAATCGATTGACCTACAATATTAATACATTTTATTTAAAAGTCAGTAAGCTATGGTAATGCATAATATTTCAAATACGGTCTTTTATACAAAAACTTTCTTCATTAACATAATTCAAAGTTGATGCAAGAATGTGAAAGATTTCATGGTTCGAGACGAGCCGATTGACCTGTAATATTAATACATTTTATTAAAGAGTAAGGAAGTTATGTTCATTATATTATTTTAAAGAACGATTTTTAGAGTACAAATTTTTTCATTCTCATAATGTAAAGTTGATACGAGAATAGAAAAGATGTGTTGATTCGAGACGAATCGATTAACCTCTAATATTCATACATTTTATTGAAGAGTAAGGAAATTATGATCATTTATATTATATTTAAAATCGATTTTTATAGCGGAAATTTTTTTATTCTTATAATTTAAAGTTGATGCAAGGATAGAAAAGATGCGTTGATTCGAGACGATTTGATTGACCTAGAATATGGATACATTTTATTGAAAAGTAAGAAAGCTATGGTAATGCATAATATTTGAAAAATCGGTTTTGTATAGTAAAACTTTTTTTATTAATATAATTCAAAGTTGATGCATGAAATAAAAGATTCCTTGGTTCGAGACGAATCGATTGAACTATAATATTGATACATTTTATTAAAGGTTAAGGAAGTTATCGTCATTTATATTATATTCAAAATCGATTTTTATAATGAAAATTTTGTCATTCTCATAATTTAAAGTTGATGCGAGAATAGAAAAGATGTGTTGATTCGAGACGAATCGATTGACGTATCATATTGATACATTTCATTGTGAAGTAAGAAAGCTATGGTTATGCATAGTATATTTGAAAATGCGATTTTTTATAGAAAAACTTTTTTCTTTAACATAATTCGAAGTTGATGCAAGAATGAAAAAAAATTACTCGAGTCGAGACGAATCGATTGACCTATAACATTGATACATTTATTGAAAAGTAATAAAGCTATGGTAATGCATAATATTTGAAAAATCGGTTTTTTATAGTCAAACTTTTTTCATTAATATAATTCAAAGTTGATGCATAAAATAAAAGATTCCTTGGTTCGAAACAAATCAATTGACCTATAATATTGATACATTTTATTAAAGGTGATGGAAGTTATCGTCATTTATATTATATTTAAAATTGATTTTTATAGTAAAAATTTGTTCATTCTCATAATTCAAAGTTCATGTGAGAATAGAAAATATGTGTTGGTTCAAAACGAATTGATTGACCTATAATATTGATACATTTTATTAAAGAGTAAGGAAGCTATGGTAATGCATAATATTCGAAAACACGGGTTTTTATAGCAAAACTTTTTTCATTTACATATTTAAAAGTTGATGCAAGAGTATAAAAGATTCCTTGGTTCGAGAAAAATCGATTGCCCTGTAATATTATTACATTTGAGTGAAGAGTAAGGAAGTTATCGTAATTTATATTATATTTAAAATCAATTTTTATAATGAAAATTTTGTCATTCTCATAATTTAAAGTTGATGCGAGAATAGGAAAGATTTGTTGATTCGAGACGAATCGATTGACCTTTAACATTAATACATTTCATTGAAGAGGAAGGAAGCTATGTTAATGCATAATATTTGAAAACACGGTTTTTTATAGGAAAATTTTTTCTTCAACATAATTCAAAGTTGATGTAAGAATATAAAATCTTTCATCGTTCTAGACGAATCCATTGACGTACAATATCCATACATTTTATTAAAGAGTAGGGATGTCATGGTAATTTATATATTTCGAAAATTGATTTTTATAGTAAAAATTTTCTCATTCTCATAATTTAAAGTTGATGCAAGAAATGAACGATTCCTTGGTTCTGGACGAATCGATTGAACTATAATATTGATACATTTTATTAAAGGTTAAGGAAGTTATCGTCATTTATATTATATTTAAAATTGATTTTTATAGTAAAAATTTGTTAATTCTGATAATTCAAAGTTAATGCAGGAATTGAAAAAAGTCCTTGGTTCGAAATGAATCGATTGACCTATAACATTGATACATTTTTTCGAAAAGTAAGAAAACTATGGTAATGCATAATATCTGAAAATGCGGGTTTTTATAGTAAAACTTTTTTCATTAACATAATTCAAAGTTGATGCAAGAAATTAAAGATTTCTTGGTTCGAGACAAATCAATTGAACTAAATATTGATACATTTTATTAAAGGTTAAGGAAGTTATCGTCATTTATATTAAATTTAAAATTGTTTTTTATAGTAAAAATTTGTTAATTCTCATAAGTGAAAGTTCATGTGAGAATAGAAAACATGTGTTGGTTCAAAACGAATTGATTGACCTATAATATTGATACATTTTATTGAAGAGTAAGGAAGCTATGGTAATGCATAATATTCGAAAACACGGGTTTTTATAGCAAAACTTTTTTCATTTACATATTTCAAAGTTGATGCAAGAATATAAAAGATTCCTTGGTTCGAGACAAATCGATTGCCCTGTAATATTATTACATTTGAGTGAAGAGTAAGGAAGTTATCGTAATTTATATTATTTTTAAAATCAATTTTTATAATGAAAATTTTGTCATTCTCATAATTTAAAGTTGATGCGAGAATAGGAAAGATGTGTTGATTCGAGACGAATCGATTGACGTATAATATTGATACATTTCATTGTCAAGTAAGAAAGCTATAGTTATGCATAATATATTTGAAAATGTGGTTTTTTATAGAAAAACTTTTTTCTTTAACATAATTCCAAGTTGATGCTAGGATTAAAAAGAAGTCCTTGGTTCGAGACGAATCGATTGACCTAACATTGATACATTTTTTCGAAAAGTAAGAAAGCTATGGTAATGCATAATATCTGAAAATGCGGGTTTTTATAGTAAAACTTTTTTCATTAACATAATTCAAAGTTGATGCAAGAAATTAAAGATTTCTTGGTTCGAAACAAATCAATTGAACTAAATATTGATACATTTTATTAAAGGTTAAGGAAGTTATCGTCATTTATATTAAATTTAAAATTGTTTTTTATAGTAAAAATTTGTTAATTCTCATAAGTGAAAGTTCATGTGAGAATAGAAAATATGTGTTGGTTCAAAACGAATGAATTGACCTATTATATTGATACATTTTATTGAAGAGTAAGGAAGCTATGGTAATGCATAATATTTGAAAAATCGGTTTTTTATAGTCAAACTTTTTTCATTAATATAATTCAAAGTTGATGCATGAAACAAAAGATTCCTTGGTTCGAGACGAATCGATTGAACTATAATATTGATACATTTTATCAAAGGTTAAGGAAGTTATCATCATTTATATTATATTTAAAATTGATTTTTATAGTAAAAATTTGTTAATTCTGATAATTCAAAGTTAATGCAAGAATTGAAAAAAGTCGTTGGTTCGAGACGAATCGATTGGCCTATAACATTGATACATTTTATTGAAAAGTAAGAAAGCTGGTAATGCATAGTATTTTGAAACGCGGTTTTTTATAGTAAAACTTTTGTCATTAGCATAATTCAAAGTTGATGCATGAATGAAAAATATTCCTTGGTTTGAGACGAATCGATTGACCTTTAATATTAATACATTTTCTTAAAGAGTAAGGAAGTTATCGTCATTTATATTATATTAAAAATCGATTTTTATAGTAAAAATCTTCTCATTCGCATAATTTGCAGTAACAGTTTTTGATAGTGAACAATGATAAAAAATACAAAATTGAAAGTTCTTTCTGTCTAATTTAGAATTCTTCGAAAACGTCCAAAAACACGATTTTTTAGATGAAGTCATATGCTCACATTTTGGAAAAAGTTTATCTGTCGAAACTGCAATTTCTTCAGCTTGAACCAAAGATGCTTGTTATAATTTTTCTTTTTGAGTAAACATTTTCTATGGTGATTTAGGAATTTTGAGATTTTAACCTTTTGGATTTTTTTCTGCGATATTGAAACATTTTAACTGCATAAAAATGTATGTCGATGTGAGCATAATTAGCACCTGTTCCAATTAAAAAAAAAATTTAAGCCAAACAACGCACGATGTGAAAAAAAAGTATAAAGAAAAAAAGAGAAGAAAAAGGTTGATTTTTGCAGATCCTACAAGATTACTATTGCAACTTTTTGAATTTTTTTGAGAAATTGAAAATTCAAATTTTGATCACACAAAAAAAAAATAAAAAAATTATTTTTGCGGTCAGACAATGCACGACACGAGAAAAGATAACCCGACAAAAATTGTGAACCAGAAAATATCTACAAATTTGTCTTTAATCACTTTTTAATAGGACGCGTAGTTTTTGTTTTATTAGTAAAAAATAAAATTAAAAATAAAAAAAATTTAATTTTTTGACAACGACACAAGCTATGAAAGAATGAATAGGCAAACGTTGTGTACCCAAAATAGAGCTACAGATTTTTTATTAATAATTTTTGGATAGGACGCGTTGTTTTTGTTCTAATCATAAAAATACTATTAAAAATGAAAAAATTGAATTTTTTTAAAAATGGCACAAGATTCGAAGAAAATTAATGGACGAGAGTTTTCGAACCAAAAAGGATTTATAAATTTGTTTTATTATCATTTTCAGATAGGACAAATAGATTTGATTTTGATCGTTATTAATAACATTAAAAATAAATAAATTAAATTTTTGGGAGAACGAGACAAGAGACGAAAAAAAATAAGAAGACAAAAGTTGTTCAACTAAAAAAGATATACGATTTCGTTATAAACTTTTATTGAAAAAATAGATGAAAAATGAAAAGATCAACTCTTTGGAAAGACGAAACAAGCTACAATAATATTTTATTCGAAAAATTTTTTCGCCCAAATTATATCTACAAATTTGCTTAAAACTACTTTACGCTAGAAGGAATTCGTATTTTTGGTTTGAATCGTAAAAAATAACATTGAAAATAAACAAATTAAATTTATGGATAAAAATTACAAAAAGCTAGAGCATATTTTTGTGACCACTTTTTTAAGATATGAAAATCCTATGTAGGGCTATTCGTAGCACTCAAAAAGACAAAAAATTTATTTCTTATAGAATGCACATTTTTTTTGTAATTATAAAAACAAGACAAAAAAAATGTATCTTTTAATACCAATGCATATAATAAATTTAATATGGATTCGATATAATAGTGTTGAACATAATGTAGAAAAGTTCGCATTTTGGACAGAATCGATTGCGAAGCACGAGATACATGAGAATATATTCGTTAAAGCCGAAGGAGCTTTAACGAAAGAGAATTCACAATCGAGCGCGAAGCGCGAGAACCACATTACAGTGAGCATTTTCTCTCCTCTCACATATATATTTCCTGAAACTTTCTCAAATTTTAGGATATTTTTGCCCTTATTTTGAATTTTCTACATTCAAAATTGGGAAATAAGTGAAGTTTAAAAAAAAAAAATATATTTCCAGATGCCATGGAGTTTTATACGGTAGAATCAATTTTACAATTTTAGTTTAAAATTGTTGAAATTAGAAGCCGTGCTAATTTAAACATTTACATTATGATAATATGAACCGCAAGAAAATTAAACTATTATCTGATATCAATCGGCTTACGAAAATGCATATCTTGGAAGAACTAAGACGTAGGCAAATAAAAATCTTATTCGTTATGTGAAAAAATAAATTGTACGAAATTTAATTTTATTAATAAATATGATTCACCAAACCTTCAGTAACACGTGAAAGAAGACTAAACCTTTCGCAACTTAGTTTTTATTGTTAGCAAATTAATTGTCATGAAACAAATATAAAAAATTTCCAACTCAACACGATTTAATTTTATCCTTTGTGTATGTTGAGATTTATTAATTATCTTCAATCAATAAATTTTAAGTTCATCCAAAATTATTTTTATTGTGTTCTGAAAAAGTGAGCGGTATTAAATAATATTTAATGAATATAATGGAATTTTTTTAAGCGTTATTACGACTAAAAAAAATTATACATCTTATTAAAGAAGTCATCTAAAATAAACTTTTAGATCTTTTTGAGATGATCCATTTATCTTGAACATTTTTTTCGTATCTTGCATAGTTTGGCCGGACTTTTTTTTTTTTTTTGAAATAGCATTTTCTATAGATAAACCCAGAAATAGAATTTTCATGCTACCCCCCCCCCCAAGAAAAAAATTTGGTCGAATCCACACAAAAATAAATCAATCCTTTTTTTTTTGGAAAATAATGTCCAAACATTGGAAATTCTTTTTCCAATTTTTATGTTTTATTTTCATTGAAAAAATAGATAAATGTAAAAAAAATGATATTCAGAGGTTCCGCAAGCCCCATGGAGCCTTGCACGTATCTCCCATTAAAAAACCGTTTTTGTAAACTTTATTCAGAATCTTTAATATTAGGTAAATCGAGTTGAAACTACATTTCTCTTCACCATCAGCTATAGAATACAAATGAATGATTATTTTTTCTATATCACCCCCTTAAATCTGTTTTGTAGGGTCCCAAAGAAACCCCATAAGTGAAAAATTGAGTTTTGCTAGTTTCAAGAGCTAATTATGATTTTTTGTGATTTTTTTAATACAAATTGTTTCTAATACATAAAATACTATTTTCTGCGGATACTTAGATGATCACATAAATTATTTAAACAATTTTGTTTCGTCTTTAGGAATTTTCTCTTGAAATAGTGTTAGAAATTCGGGGTTTTGCTAGGAAATAATTAATTAAAGTTTTTGAAATTAAATTTATTCAGAAAAAAAGATCTTCTCCTTTAACTCCGCTGGGATTCGAACGCCAGATCAACTGATTTTCGGTCTGGTGCTCTAACCATTGAGCTACTTGCGAGATTAGAGGAAGGATCCTTTTTTCTGAAATACGCTTTATTATGCAAGTTGTTATATACAAATTAATTTTTACTAAGAATCTGTATTATCATCAGAGATGGTAACGATCGATCCAAAGAGAAATCCTTTCACATACACTGTGAAAATGGAAATCTACAATATCGATCAAAATTATATCCTCTAATACAGAAAATATTTGAAGTTCTCAGACTAGATGGCGTTATAGATTAAAAATTTCTTAAATTAAATTTATTCAGAAAAAAAGATCTTCTCCTTTCACTCCGCTGGGATTCGAACGCCAGATCAACTGATTTTCGGTCTGGTGCTCTAACCATTGAGCTACTTGCGAGATTAGAGGAAGGATCCTTTTTTCTGAAATACGCTTTATTATGCAAGTTGTTATATACAACTTAATTTTTACTAAGAATCTGTATTATCATCAGAGATTGTGACGATCGATCCAAAGAGAAATCCTTTACGCACACTGTGAAAATTGAAATCTACAATATCGATCAAAGTTATATCCTCTAATACAGAAAATATTTGAAGTTCTCAGACTAGATGGCGTTATAGATTAAAAATTTCTGAAATTAAATTTATTCAGAAAAAAAGATCTTCTCCTTTCACTTCGCTGGGATTCGAACATCAGATCAACTGATTTTCGGTCAGGTGCTCTAACCATTGAGCTAATAGAGAGATCAGAGGAAGGATCCTTCTTTCTGAAATACGCTTTATTCTGCAAGATGTTATATACAAATTAATATTTACTAAGAATATGTATTATCATCAGAGATGGTAACGATCGATCCAAAGAGAAATCCTTTCACACACACTGTGAAAATGGAAATCTACAATATCGATCAAAGTTATATCCTCTAATACAGAAAATATTTAACGTCCTCAGACCAGATGGAGTTATGAATTAAAAATTTTTGAAATTGGATTTATTCAGAAAAAAAGATCTTCTCCTTTCTCGGCGCTGGGATTCGAACACCAAATCAACTGATTTTCGGACAGGTGCTCTAACCATTGAGCTAATAGAGAGATCAGAGGAAGGATCCTTTTTCCTGAAATACGCTTTATTATGCAAGATGTTGTATACAAATTAATATTTACTAGGAATCTGTACCATCATCCGAGATGGTAACAATCGATCCGAAGAGAAATCCTTTCACACACACCCTGTGAAAATGGAAATCTACAATATTGATTAAAGTTATATCCTCTAATACAGAAAATATTTAACGTTCTCAGACTAGATGGAGTTATGAATTAAAAATTGTTGAAATTCAATTT
>CAKNYM010051445.1:39922-54857 GCA_932195095.1 Andricus curvator | reverse complement strand
ACGTCCTCAGACCAGATGGAGTTATGAATTAAAAATTTTTGAAATTGAATTTATTCAGAAAAAAGATCTTCTCCTTTCACTCCTCTGGGAATTGAACACCAGATCAACTGATTTCCGGGCAGGTGCTCTAACCATTGAGCTTTGATCGATCGTTAAAATCTCTGATGATAATACAGATTCTTAGTAAAAATTAATTTGTGTATAACATCCTGCATAATAGAGCGTATTTCAGAAAAAAGGATCCTTCCTCTGATCTCTCTAGTAGCGCAATGGTTAGAGCACCTGACGGGAAATCAGTTGATCTGGTGTTCGGATCCCAGCGGAGTGAAAGGAGAAGATCTTTTTTTCTGAATAAATTTAATTTCAGAAATTTTTAATTCATAACTCCATCTAGTCTGAGCACATTAAATATTTTCTGTATTAGAAGATATAACTTTGATCGATATTGTAGATTTCCATGTTCACAGTGTGTGTGAAAGGATTTCTCTTTGGATCGATCGTTACCATCTCTGATGGTAATACAGATTATTAGTAAAAATCAAACTTTTCTCAAATTTTCCTCTTTTTGTCCACTTTACAATTATAATAAGGCGATTATTAATTTAAGTTATCAAACATAATTTTTCAAACAATTTATTATTTTTAATAATATCCTCTTTGAATAATGCTAGGAAGTTGCGGCTTTTTCTGAAAATTTTAAGTTTTTATCTACTTTTTACTTACATTAGATCGAGGTAAAAGTTATTCAATGTACAAAAAAATTTTGTAAATAAATTTTCATTCTTTATAAATATCTTTTAATATAATAATGCTAAAACGTTGCGGCTTTTTCAAAAATATTCAACTTTTTGTCAACTTTTCACTGAGCATGAAAGCAGATGTCTGAAAAAAATAGTTTTTTCTATAACTTTAAGAATAAAAATAATATTACTGTGAATCTTATTGTAAATAAAAAACATTATTTAAAATTTTTAAAAATGCTTGCATTTTTATAATAATAATTTGCTGAAATCGTTGAAAATTTTTTTTAAGAATTTTTTTTTTAAGAAAACATTTTTTAAACAAATAACTATATTAGTAGATTTTGTACTTATTTTCAAAAACATGATCAGTAAATTTGTAGAAAATGTTTTATCGGAAAAATAAGCCATGATTTATTGAAATTTAACCATTTTTTAAAAATTGGTAAGAATCGACAATAGAAAAAAATTCAATTACAAAACTATTGTTAAAATAATTTTTCATTTCAGGTTTTGAACTTTTTTCATGAAAAATAATATTTTTTCTTTCGTAAGACATGAATGATAATATAAATTTAGGTAATGAGATTAACTTTAAAATGTTACAATAATTCATTAGTATTTGTCACAATAAAAAAAAAAATAAAAAATTTTAAACTTTGTAAGATGAAAAAAAATTGCGGGATTCAAAATTAATAATTATCCTAATTAATAATTAATTAAAAAATCACGTTTAAGATGATAAAAAGTATACGCTATAAGTAGAATGTATATATCCTAAAATTTTTACATTTTTTTGTTTAAAAATTAATTTCTTTCTGTAGAAATTCCATTTTTTTTATTAAAATGCACTTGTCCGGTTAAAAATTAAACTGTTTTGATTGAAAATTTACTTTTATGTTGAAAATTTACATTTCGGGTCTAAAATTCAATTTTTTTGTAGAAAATTCGTATTTTTGTGTCTAAAATTAAACACTTTTGTAGAAAATTCAACTATTTGGTTGAAAGTTGAAGTCCTTTGTTAAAAATTGATTTTTTTATTTAAAGATTCATCTTTTTCTTTAAATGTTTATTTCTTTGATTAAAAATTTCACCACATTGTTGAAAATTCGTTTGTTTTTTATGTTAAACATTTTTTTTTTGTTAACTAAAAATATAACTACTTGGTTCAAAATTGATGTATTTTGTTGTGTTCCAGCGTTTTTTGGCAAAATTGTCTTTCTTTATTAAATTCAATTTTTTTTATTCAAAATTAAAAACTATTTTGGTTGAAGTATAAATTTACTGAAAATTAATCTCTTTAGGTTGAAGATTCAACTCCTTAATTGAAAGTTGCATTAATTTCTTGAAAATTATTTTTTTTTTTTCATTGAAAATTCACAATTTTAGTTGAAAATTCATCTCTTTGGTTGAAAATTTAAATGTTTTTTTTTTTTTTTTTTTTTTTGAAAGGAACTATTTTTTTTCAAAGGAATTTTTTGCTACAGAGTTATATTTTCGGGTCGAAAATTCAACTGTTTTGTAGAAAATGTCTATTCTTAGTTTAAAAATTAACTATTTCTTGTTTGGTAAAAAAATAATATTTTTCAGTTCAAAAATTAAACTTTATGGTTGAAAGTTTACGTAATTTGTCGAAAATTTATTTATTTTGTTGAAAATTTGTCTTTTTTGGTCGAAAATTAATGTTTTTGGTTGAAAATTCAACTATGTGGTTAAAAATTTATTTTTTTTTTTGAGATATTCTCTTTTACAATATAAACTTAATCTCTCTGTTTCAAAAAAAAAAAAATTGGTTGAAAAATCATATTTTCGAATCGAAAATTCAACTGTTTTGTAGAAAATTCTTTTTTTTTCATTATAAATTTAACTATTTCATTTTTGGTTAAAAATTGCTCTCTTCAGTTTGAAAATTCAAACATATGTTTAAAAATGTATCTAGTTTGTTGAAAATTCTTTCTTTTTGGTGAAAAATTAATCTTCTTTGTTGAAAATTGAATTATCTGGTAGAAAATTAATGTTCTTTGCTAAAAAATCAACTAACTAGTCTTTTTTATGAAAAGTCATATTTTTGAGTTGAAAATGAAACTGTTTTCTAGAAAAGTCTTTTTTTTTCATCGAAAGTTTAAATATTCCATTTTTTTTTAAATTGCTCTTTTTAGTTTCAAAATTCAACTTTATGGTTGAAAATGAATGGGATTTGTCGGAAATTCTTTTTTTTCTGTACAAAATTAACCTTCTTGGCTTAAAATTTGAATATTTGGTTAATAGTTTATGTGGTTTTATGAAAATTCGTATTTTTTGAGAAGCAAATTAATTTCTTTCTTCGAAAATGATTTTTTTTGTGCAAAGTTATATTTTCGAATCGAAAATTCAACTGTTTTGTAGAAAATTCTTTTTTTCTTTTATTATAAATATAAAATATATAAATATAAAAAACCAATTATAAAAATTGCTCTTTTCAGTTTAAAAATTCAACTATATCTTTAAAAATGTATCTAATTTGTTAAAAATTCTTTTTTTTGGCGAAAAATTAATCTTCTTTGTTGAAAATTGAATTATTTGGTAGAAAATTAATGTTCTTGGTTAAAAAATCAACTAACTAGTCTTTTTTAGTAAAAAATTAATCTCTTTCTTTGAAAATGAACTTTCTTGTGAAAAGTCATTTTTTGAATTAAAAATAAAACTGCTTTCTAGAAAATCCTTTTTTTTTCATTGAAAGTTTAAATATTCAATTTTTTGTTATTATTGCTCTTTTTAGTTTCAAAATTCAACTTTATGGTTGAAAATGAATTTGGTTGAAAATTCGTGTATTTTGTTGAACATTTTTTCTTTTTTTTTTTTTTTTTTTTGGTAGAAAATTAATGTTTTTGTTTGAAAATTCAACTATGTGATTAAAAATTTATTTATTTTATTGAGCTATCTTCTTTTTCTGTATAAACTTAATATTTTTGTTTTAAAATTAACTTTTTGTTGAAGAGTCGTATTTTTTAATCAAAATTCAACAATTTTGTAGAAAATTCGTTTTTTTCATTGAAAACTAACCTATTCTATTTTTGAAGAAAAATCCTTTTTTTAGAAAATAAATTTTTTTCTTTAAAAATACCCTTGAATCTTCAAAATCCTTCGAAATTCCTTGAAACCTATTGAAATTCCTTTTATCTTTTTAAATATACTCAAATTTTTCAAATTGAAATTTTTTTTTAAATTTAAACAAATTTTTGAAATTTTTTGAAATCCCTTGAAATTTTGTAAAGCTCTTGAAAATTTCTTGGAATATGATAAATGATCATAATACTCCCAATCCTTTGAAATTTTTTAAAATCCTATAAAATCCTTTTTAATTTTTTAGAAGTATTCAAAATTCCTTCGAATCTTCAAAAATGTCCTAAAACCTTTAGTATTTAATTTGAATATTTTAAAATATCCTACAATTTTCTAAACTTTTTAAAATCTTTAAAAATACCTTAAAAAATCTCTTTGAATTTTGGAAATGTGTTGAAATCCGTCAATTTCTTTGAATACATTTTTTTTTTAATTTTGTTAAAATATTATAAAATCAGTTGAAATGCCGTGAAGTTACATGAAATCTGATGATGTTCCTTGAGTTTTTTTTTTATTTTCTAAATATCTTGAAACTTCTTGAAAATCCTCTAAAATATCCTAAAATATTTCGAATCATTTAAAATTTCTCGAAATCCTTTTAGATTTTTAATGCTCTTAAAAATTCCTTTTAATATTTTGAAATAACATTTTTTAATTTAATTTTTTCAATTTTGAGTTGCGATACTGAATCAGCCATATTGAATTTTTAAATTTTAACTACAGATTCGTATTCTGCAGCTTAAAAAAAAAACTTAGGATACCAAGATTGACGAAAATCTTTTTGAATCCTAAAATTTTCAAAATCATATGAAAACTTTTAAAAATAACTTCGAATATTGAAAATCTTTTCAAATCTTTGAAAAGTTTTTAAATCCCTCAATTTTGGTCAGTAGATTCTTCAAAATTTCATTAAAATATAAAATTAATTGAAATTCCGTGAAGGTACAAGAAATCTGATTATTTTCTTGAAATTCTTTTTAATCGCTCAGAACTTTCTTGGAATCCTTTAAAATACACTAAAATATTTACAATCTCTGAAATATTTTGAAATCCCTCAAAATTTTTTAATCCTCTTGAAAATTTATTTGAATCTTTTAAAATACTCTAAAATCTTTAAAATCCGTTCAAATTTCTTGAAATCTCCTAAAATTTTGATAAGCTTTTAAAAATTTCTTGGAATTTAAAAAAATATTTAAAATTTTCTTGGAATTATTTAAAAAACCCTCAAATATTTCCAATTATTTATAATTTTTTGAAATCCTTTGAAATTTTTCGAAGCTCTAAAAAATCTCTTGGAATCTTTTAAAATACTCTCAATTCTTTAAAATTTCCTGAAATTCCTTAAAACTGATAGAGATTCCTTAGAATCTTTTAAAATATCTTCAAATATTTAAAATCTTCTAAAATCCCTTAAGATTTTGTGAATCTCTACAAATTCCTTGGAATTCCTTAAAATATCCTAAAATATTTAGAATCCTTTAAAATCTTTTGAAATCCTTTAAAAACTTTTTTTAGATCTTAAAAATTCTTAAACATTTTTAAATACCCTTAAATCTTCAAAATCCTTCGAAATTTCTTGAAATTAATTGAAATTCTCTGGAATGTTTTAAAATATCCTTAAATCTTTCGAATCCTTACAAATCTTTCAAAATACCTCAAAATATCTTAAAATTTGGGTAATGTTTTGGGATCCCTTAAAATACACTAAAATATTTCGGATAAATTAAAACCTCTTGAAATCAATTAAAATTTTTTAAAGTTCTTGAAAATTCCTGGAATCTTTTAAAATACCCTAAAATCTGTGAAATCCTTTGTAATTTTAAATCTATTGAAATTCCTTGAAATCCCTTAAGATTTTGTTAAGCTTTTGAAAATTCCTTGGAATTTTTCAAAATATCTTCAAATTTTCTTGGAATTCTTCAAAAAATCCTAAAATATTTCCAATTATTTATAATCTTTTGAAATCCTTTGAAATTTTCCAAAGCTCTTCAAAATTCCTTGGAACCTTTTAAAATACTCTTACTTCTTAAAAATTTCGTGAAATTCCTTAAAATTTATTGAGATTCCTTAGAATCTTTTATAATACGCCAAAATCTTCCAAATTTTCAACAATCTTCAAAAGTACATTGAGATATTAAAAATTGATAAAAAATATTATAATACCCCTTCAAATTTTTTAAAGCTCTTAAAAATTCCTTAGAAGTTTTTAAAATACACTAAAATTTATAAAATCCTTTGAAATGGTTTGAAATCTAATGAAGTTCATTAGAATCTTCAAAAATATCCTATGATCTTTCAAATTATTGAAAATATTTAAAATCTTTTGAAATCTTCTAAAATTCCTTAAGATTTTGTGAATCTCTAAAAATTCCTTAAAATTCTTTAAAATACCCTAAAATATTCAGAATCCCTTAAAATCTTTTTCCCTTAAAAAATTTTTTTTCAGATCTTAAAAATTCCTTGTAATCTTTTAAAATACCCTTGAATCTTCAAAATCTTTCAAAATATCTTGAAATCAATTGAAATTCTCTGAAATCTTTCAAAATATCCTCAAATCTTTCGAATCCTTACAAATCTTTCAAAATACCTAAAAATATCTTGAAATTTGGTTAATGTTTTGGAATCCTTTAAAATACACAAAAATATTTCGAATCATTTTAAACCTCTTGAAATCACTTACAATTTTTTAAAGTTCTTGAAAATTCCTGGAATCTTTTAAAATACCCTAAAATCTGTAAAATCCTTTGAAATTTAAAATCTACTGAAATTTCTTGGAATCTTCTGAAATATCCTAAAATCTTTCAAAAGTTTTTAAATCCCTCAATCTCTGTCACACTGAGCGGAAAATTCCCGTGTGTCTCGGGTTTATACCCCAATAGTTCGGTTGGTTTTTTTTTTTTTTTTTTTCACACGAAGGTTTGGCGCGCTCGCACTACTGAGACGTGCGATTACCCCAACCATTCGGGTGCTCACCTGAAACAACAGCGGCCGAAGTGGTGGGGCGCCCGCCCGAATAGTTGGGGAGCTTGCACGAATGATTCGGGAGATTCGAGTCGCCAACCGCGTTGGATGTTGCGCGTTCGACGTTTGCGCATGCTCGCTAATGGTCGCAGCTGATGAACATCAGGCTCTTCCCGAATGTCACTGTTTCTAGTTTATGTCGATTTTATGGTTCAGGTGCGAGATGTCAGTGGAATAAAGTGTAACTAGTTATCTGGTTTTTCTTTGGATAATCCTTAACGAAGGTAAGAGAAATATAAAACATTATTCTTTCTCTAGAATTATTTCTATATACCGGGATGAACGCTTTGATTGAAATTTTACATTCGATTTTTCGACTCATGTGCAAGCAAAGAATAATGTTCTATATTTCTCTTACCTTCGTTAATGATTATCCAAACAAAAACCAGATAACTAGTTACACTTTATTCCACTGAAATCTCGTACATGAACAATAAAATCGACATAAACTAGAAATAGTGACATTCGGGAAGAGCCTGATGTTCATCAGGTGCGGCCATTAGCGAGCATGCGCAAACGTCGAACGCGCAACATCTAACGCGGTTGACGACTCGAATCTCCCGAATCATTCGTGCAAGCTCCCCAACTATTCGGGCGGGCGCCCCACCACTTCGGCCGCTGCTGTTTCAGGTGAGCACCCGAATGGTTGGGGTGATCGCATGTCTCAGTAGTGCAAGCGCGCCAAACCTTCGTGTGAAACAAAAAAAAAAGATAAACCACCCGAACTATTGGGGTGTAAACCCGAGCTACACGGGAATTCTTCGCTCAGTGCAGTAGATTTTTCAAAATATCATAAAATTCATTAAAATTCCGTGAGGGTACAAAATATCTGATTATTTTCCTTGAAATTCGTTAAAATTTTTTTAATCTCTTGAAATTTTCTTGAAATCGTTTGTAATTCCCTAAAATATTTCCAATTCTTTGAGATATTTTAAAATCCCTTAACATTTTTTAAACCTCTTAAAAATTCATTTTAAATTTTTTAAATACTCTAAAATCTTCAAAATCCTTGGACATTTCTTGAAATCTGGTGAAATTCGTTGTATTCTTTCCAAATATGCTAAAATTTTTCAAATTATATAAAAAACTTTGAAAAATAACTTGAAATATTGAAAAAAATTTAAAATCTTTGAAAAGTTTTTAAATCCCTCAATCTTTGTTAGTAGATTCTTCAAATTTTTATTAAAATATCATTAAATTCATTAAAATTCCGTGAAGGTACAAAATATCTGATTATTTTCCTTGAAATTCGTTTGAAATTTTTTTAATCTCTTGAAATTTTCTTGAAATCGTTTTTTTGTAATTCCCTAAAATATTTCCAATCCTTTGAAATATTTCGAAATCCCTCAACATTTTTTAATCTTCCCTCAAAATTTATTTGAATCTTTTAAAATAATCTAAAATCTTTAAAATCCTTTGAAATTCCTTGAAATCCGCTAAAATTTTGTGAAGCTTTTGAAAATTCTTCGGAATCTTTCAAAATACGCCTGAATCTTTCAAATTTTTAACGATCTTCAAAAGTACCTTGAGATATTAAAAATTAATAGAAAATATTATAATATCCCTTGAAAATTTTCAAAGCTTTCGAAAATTCCTTAGAAGTTTTTGAAATACTCTAAAATTTGTAAAATCCTTTGAAATATCTTAAAATCTAATGAAATTCCTTGGAATCTTAAAAAAATTCTATAATCTTTCAAATTATTAAAAATCTTTACAAATATCTTGAAATATTGAAACTTATTAAATACCCTAAAATCCTTAGAAATTCTTTAATATCTATTAAAATACCTTGGAATTTTTTTAAATACCCTAAAATTTTCATAATCCCTAAAATTTTCATAATCCTTAAAAATCCTTTAAAATTTTCACAAATCCCTTGCAATTTTGTAAAGTACTCACAAGTTTTTTGCAATCTTTTAAAATACCCTTGAATCATTTTGAATTCCTCAATATGCATTAAAATTCCTGGAATCTTTTCAAAATATTTCAAATTTTTATAAACCTTCAAAAATATGTTGAAATATTGAAAATCTCTTCAAATATTTAAAATTATACGAAATCCCAGAATTTTTCACAACAAATTTTTGGAATCCTCTAAAATATCCCAAAACATTTACAATCCTCTTAAATCTTTTGGAATCCTTTGAAATACCTGAATATCTATTAAAATACCTTGGAATTTTTTTAAATACCCTGAAATTTTTATAATCCTTAAAAATCCTTTAAAATTTTCACAAATCCCTTGCAATTTTGTAAAATACTTACAAGTTCTTTGCAATCTTTTAAAATACCCTTGAATTATTTTGAATTCCTCAATATTCATTTAAATTCCTGGAATCTTTTCAAAATATTTCAAATTTTTATAAATCTTCAAAAATATGCAGAAATATTGAAAATCTCTTCAAATATTTAAAATTATACAAAATCCCAGAATTTTTGGCAACAAATTGTTGAAATCCTCTAAAATATCCCGAAACATTCAAAATCCTTTTAAATCTTTTGTCATCCTTTGAAATTCCTTAATATCTATTAAAATACCTTGGAATTTTTTTAAATACCCTAACATTTTTATAATCCTTAAAAATCCTTTACAATTTTCACAAATCCCTTGCAATTTTGTAAAGTACTCACAAGTTCTTTGCAATCTTTTAAAATACCCTTGAATCATTTTGAATTCCTCAATATGCATTAAAATTCCTGGAATCTTTTCAAAATATTTCAAATTTTTATAAATCTTCAAAAATGTGTTGAAATATTGAAAATCTCTTCAAATATTTAAAATTATACGAAATCCCAGAATTTTTGACAACAAATTGTTGAAATCCTCTAAAATATCCCGAAACATTTACAATCCTTTTAAATCTTTTGGAATCCTTTGAAATTTCTTCAAATATTTCAAAGCTCTCAAAAATTCCTTGTGATCTTTCAAAATACTGCAAACTCTTTAAAATCTTTTAAAAGCTTTTGAAATCCCTTGAAATTTTGTAAACCTTTCGGAAAATCCTTAAAATCTCTTAAAAATATGTGATATATGATAATAGGATTTCCCATTTTGCAATTTTTTTTTAAATCCTTTGAAATATTCCAAAGCTTTTAGAATTTCTCTGAAATCTTTTCAAATCCTGAAAAATTCCTGGAAATCTATTGAAATTCCTTAAATTTTTTAAAAATATTCAAAAATATTTCAAATTTTGAAGTGTTTGAAAATACATTGAAATATTGAAAATCACTTCAAAAATTTGGAATTTTTTTAAATCCTTCAATTTTTGTGAACAAATTGTTTGAAATTTAATTAAAATATTATAAAATCCCTCGAATTCCCACGAGGATTAAATCTGCTGATATTCCTTGAAATTTCCTAATATTATTTAAATCTCTTAAAACTTCTTTGGAATTCCTTAAAATACCCTAAAATATTCCAAAACCTTCGAAATTGTTGAAAATCCCTTGAAATTTTTGTAAACTCTTGAAAATTCCTTGAACTCTTTTAAAATACTCTATAATCTATAAAATCCTTTGATATTCCTAAAAATCTAAAGAAATTTCTTGGAATCTTTTAAAATATTCCATAATCATTTAAGTTTTTGAAAATCTTAAAAATAAACAGAAATTTTGAAAATCTCGTCAAATATATAACATTTTTTGAAATTTCTTAACTTTTATAAAATCTCTTGAATTCCCACGATGACACATGAAATCTGATGATATTCCTTGAAATTCCTTGAATTTTTTAAATCTCTTGAATGTTCCTTGGTTTCTTTAAAATACCCTAAAATATTTCCAATCCTTTGATATCTTTTAAAATCTTTTGAAATCTTTTGAAATACCTTAAAATTTTGTAAATCTCCGAAAAATTCCTTGGAATTTTTAAAAATCTCTAAAATCCTTTGAAATGTCTTCCAATCTATTGAAAATCCTTGCAATTTTTTTAATTATTCTAAAATAATTCACATTTTTAAAAATCTTTAGAAATACTTTGAAATATCGAAAATCTCTTAAAATCTTAGAAATGTTTTGAAAGTATTTCAAACGACTGGAATTATTTTAGGGTATCCTAAAGAATTTTATAATAATTTGATGAAACTTGAAAAAATTTATTGATAAAAATTAAGGGATTTCAAAACATTTCTAATATTTGAAGAGATTTGTAATATTTTGATGTATTTGTTGAGATTTTGAAAAACATGGATGATTTTAGGATAATTAAAAAAATTCAAGTGATTTTTTGCAAAATTGTCTTTCTTTTTTAAATTCAACTGTTTTTTATTAAAAATTAAAAACTATTTTGGTTGAAATATCAATTTACTGAAAATTACTCTTTTTAGGTTGAAGATTCAACTCCTTAATTAAAGGTTGCATTAATTTTTTGAAAATGATTTTTTTTATTGAAGATTCACAATTTTAGTTGAAAATTCATCTCTTTGGTTGAAAATTTAAATGTTTTTTTTTTTTTTTTTTTTTTTTTAATGGAACCATTTTTTCAAAGGAAAATTTTTGTTAAACAGTTATATTTTCGGGTTGATAATTCAAATTTTTTGTAGAAATTCTATATTTTCAGTTAAAAAATTAACTATTTCAATTTTGGTAAAAAAATAATATTTTTCAGTTGAAAAATTGAACTTTATGGTTGAAAGTTTACGTAATTTGTCGAAAATTTATTTATTTTGTTGAAAATTTGTCTTTTTTGGTCGAAAATTAATGTTTTTGGTTGAAAATTCCTTGGAAACTTTTGAAATACCCTAAAATCCTTTGAAATTCCTTAATATCCATTAAGATTCCTTGGAATGTTTTAAAATACCCTAAAATATTTATAATCCTTAGAAATCCTTTAAAAATTTTCAAATCCCTTGAAATATTGTAAATTAATAATTTCGAACCATTTTAAAGATTTTTTGGTATTTTATGGGATTTCGAGAGATTTTATGATATTTTAATGAAATTTCAAACAATTTATTGACAAAGATTAAGGAATTTCAAAAAATTCCAAAGATTCTGGAATATTCTAAAAGATTCCAAGGAATTTTCTTAGGTTTTTTTAAAAAAAAAACAATTGCAAAGGCTTTGGAATATTTTAGGGTATTTTGAAGAATTCCAAGGACGTTTTAAAATATAAATGAAATATAATTAAAAGATCGCAAAATTTTTTAAATCCTTCGAAATTGTAAAAAATTTACATTTCTGGAAATACCTTCAAATATTTGAAAATCGGTTCAAATCTTCGATATTCTTTGTTTTTTGATATTCTCATATACCTTCCACTTTTTTTGAAAAACTACTTACATATTTTAACGGAAACGACTCAAAAATTGTTTATGGCTCATTAAATTATTTTATAAATTTTCGTCTATTTTTGCAATATCTTATCAACCTTATCTTTTTTTGCCTGAAAAATGTTGTGAATATTATGCAAAATCTGAATTAGTGAAAGATTTACTAATTGAGATTTTTACTATTGAAAAAGTATATTTTAGCACTTTTTTTAATGGAACATTATAAAATTAAATCAGAAGTTTATTTCAGTACTGAAGTCCATTGTTGACGAAAATATTCAATAGTTGTTTTATTAATTTCGGTTTTCGTTAAAAATCAATGAGTGATATTTTTTTTCGATTTTTTTCGATATAAAAAGTTGGTCGTGATGCCTTATCATTTTCACGTGAATTAAGCATGGTAAAATATATTAAGTGTGTAAATCACTCTAGTGTTTCCATTTTTGAGCAATGACTTGTAAATACATTATGTTAGAAGAGTTTACGTAGTCTGTGTACAAGTTTCACAATATAGCCTTCTTATTGCTTCAATAAATCAAACACTCTTACATAATCACGTTCTTTTTATTTTATTTTTTTTTATTTATCGCTTTAAGGTGAAGGTACCCATCATGAGACAAATTTGGAGAGGGTTTTGAGATGTTCATCAATTTTGGAACGATAGTAAAATATATTATTTTCAAAATATTTCTATCAATGAATGGGCTGATCTTTTCTGAATCCGAAATGCCTATTAAAAGTTCAATTTCCATAATGAATGTCGCTATTATGGAACAGCAAAGAAATGTGCAATTTAAAAATGTCTAATACAATGTTCTAAGCAATAGTCCGGATGTGTGTGTTTGGGGATGCGTGTGTTTGTGTGGATATCACGCTTTTTTGTGAACACGATAACTTGAAAACGGTTGCAGATAAATTAATAAAATTTAGTGAGCTTATTTTTCTCACTAATATATTGAAACTAACCGAAGGATTTCTGAAAATATTTATTGAATTTCTTTAAGCACTCAATAATATTTTAAAAATTGGTTTCTTATAGAAAAAATTTTTCATTAGACTAATTCAAAGTTGGTGCAACAATATAAAAGATTCTTTGGTTCGAGACAAATCGATTGACCTATAATATTAATACATTTTATTAGAGAATAAGGAAGTTGTGGTAATTTAAATATTTTGAAAATCGGTTTTTTATAGTAAAACTTTTCTCATGAACATAATTCAAAGTTGATGCAAGAACAGAAAAGATGTTTTGATTCGAGACCAATCGATTGACCTATAATATTAATAATTTTTATTGAAAAGTAGGGATGCAGAATATTTGAAAATACGGTTTTTTTATAGTAAATAGTTTTTCTTCAACATAATTCAAAGTTGATGCAAGAATATAAAAAGATTCCTTGGTTCGAGGCGAATGGATTGACCTATAATATTAATACATTTTGTTCAATAGTGGGGAAGTTATGGTAATTTATATATTTTGAAAATCGGTTTTTTATAGTGAAACTTGTTTCATTAACATAATTCAAAGTTGATGCAAGAACAGTAAAGATGTGTTGATTCAAGACGAATAGATTGACCTTGAATATTAATACATTTTATTGAAAAGTAAGGAAGCCATGGTAATACATAATATTTGAAGATACGGTGTTTTATAGTAAAACTTTTTTCTTCCACATCATTCAAAGTTGATGCAAAAATATAAAAGATTCCTTCATTCGAGACGAATCGTTTGACCTACAATATTAATACATTTTATCAAAGAGTAGGGAAGTTATGGTATTTTATATATTTTTAAAATCGATTTTTATAGTAAAAATGTTTCCATTCTCATAATTTAAAGTTGATGCAAGAACAGAAAAGATCTGTTGATTCGAGTCGAATCGATTGACCTATAATATTTATACATTTGATTGAAGAGTAAGGAAACTATGGTGATGCATGATATTTGAAAACACGGTATTTTATAGAAAAACTTTTCTCTTCAACATGATTCAAAGTTGATGCAAGAACATAAAAGATTCCTTGGTTCGAGACGAATCGATTGACCTACAATATCAATACATTTTATTGAAGAGTAGGAAAATTATGGTATATTATATATTTTTAAAATCGATTTTTAGGGTAAAAATTTTCTCATTCTCATAATTTAAAGTTGACGCGAAAAAGAGAAAGTTGTGTTGATTCAAAACGAATCGATTGACCTATAACATTGATAAATTTTATTTAAGAGTAAAGAAACTATGGTGATGCATAATATTTAAAAATTGGTTTTTATAGTAAAACTTTTGTCATTCATATAATTCAAAGTTGATGCAAGAACATAAAAGATGTGTTGATTCAAAACAAATCGATTGACCTATAATATTAATAAATTTTATTGAAGAGTAAGGAAACTATTGAAATGCATAATATTTCAAAATACGGTTTTTTATCGTAAAACTTTTTCCTTCAACATGATTCAAAGTTGATGCAAGAATATAAAAGATTCCTTGTTTCGAGACGAATCGATTGATCTACAATATTAATACATTTCATTGAAGAGTAGGGAAATTATGATATTTTATATATTTTTAAAATCGATTTTTATAGTTAAAATCTCTTCATTCTTATAATTTAAAGTTGATGCGAGAATAGAAGAGGTGTGTTGATTCAGGACAAATCGATTGACCTATATCATTCATAAATTTTATTGAAGAGTAAGGAAGCTATGGTATTGCATAATATTTGAAAACACGATTTTTTATCGTACAACTAATTCTTTAGCATAATTCAAAGTTGATGCAAGAATATAAAAGATTTCTT
>CAKNYM010051445.1:0-39912 GCA_932195095.1 Andricus curvator | reverse complement strand
AAGACGAATCGATTGACCTATAACATTGATACATTTTATTTAAGAGTAAGGAAACTATGGTAATGCATAATATTTGAAAATGCGGTTTCTTATAGAAAAACTTTTTTCTTCAACATGATTCAAAGATGATGCAAGAATATAAAAGGTTCCTTGTTTCGAGACAAATCGATTGACCTACAATATTAATACATTTTATTAAAAAGTAGGGAAGTTATGGTATTTAATATATTTTTAAACTCGGTTTTCATAGTAAAATTTTTGTCATTCTCATAATTTAAAGTCGATGCAAGAATAGAAAAGATGTGTTGATTCGAGTCGAATCGATTGACCTATAATATTTATACATTTTATTGAAGAGTAAGGAAACTATGGTAATGCATAAGATTTGAAAATGCGTTTTTTTTTATAGAAAACGTTTTTTCTTCAACATGATTCAAAGTTGATGCAAGAACATAAAAGATTCCTTGGTTCGAGACGAATCGATTGACCTACGATATTAATACATTTTATCAAAGAGTAGGAAAGTTGTGGTATTTCATATATTTTTAAAATTGATTTTTATGGTAAAAATTTTCACATTCTTATAATTTAAAGTTGATGCGAAAAAAGGAAAGTTGTGTTGATTCGATTTGAATCGATTGACCTATAACATTGATACATTTTATTTAAGAGTAAGCAAACTATGGTAATGAATAATATTAGAAAATCAGTTTTTTACAGTAAAACTTGTTTCATTGACATAATTCAAAGTTGATGCAAGAAAAAAAAAGATGTGTTGATTCGAGGCGAATCGATGCACCTATAATATTAATACATTTTATTGAAGAGGAGAAAAATTATGGTAATGCATAATATTTGAAAATACGGTTTTTTATATTAAAAATTTTTCTTCAACATAATTCAAAGTTGATGCAAGAATATAAAAGATTCCTTGGTTTGAGACGAATCGATTGACCTACGATATTAATACATTTTCTTAAAGAGTAGGGAAGTTATGGTGTTTTATATATTTTAAAAATCGATTTTTATAGTAAAAATTTCCCATTCTCATAATTTAAAGTTGATGCGAGAATAGAAAAGCTGTGTTGTTTCAAAACGAATCGATTGACCTATAACATTGATACATTTTATTTAAGAATAAGGAAACTATGGTAATGCATAATATTTAAAAATCGGTTTTTTTTATAGTAAAGCTTTTTTCACTAACATAATTCAAAGTTGATGCAAGAACATAACAGATTCCTTCGTTTGAGACGAATCGATTCACCTGCAATATTAATACATTTTATTAAAGAGTAGGAAAGTTATGGTAACTTAGATATTTCGAAAATCGGTTTTTTACAGTAAAACTTGTTTCATTCTCATAATTTAAAATTTATGGAAGAACAGAAAAGATGTTTTGATTCGAGGCGAATCGATTCACCTATAATATTAATATATTTTATTGAAGAGGAACGAAATGATGGTAATGCGTATACCATTAAGCCATTTCCCTTTCGGGGTAGGCGTGACACTACCCGATTCGGGTAGTGTTTCTAGGTTGATAACTTGTAGTAAATAACTACAAGTGTGGGCTCACCACACCCACGATGTGCCAACAGCACTCAGTTTTCTCGAATGGTCACCCATCCAAGTGCTAACCGCGTCCAACGCTGCTTAACTTCAGTGATCTGACATATTTGATAATAATATTTGTAATATATTTGAATAATGTAATATTTGAAAATACGTTTTTTTTTATATTAAACATTTTTTCTTCAACATAATTCAAAGTTGATGCAAGAATATAAAAGATTTCTTGGTTTGAGACGAATCGATTTACCTACCATATTAATACATTTTATTGAAGAGTAGGGAAGTTGTGGTATTTTATATATTTTTAAAATCGATTTTTATAGTAAAAATTTTCTCATTCTCATAATTTAAAGTTGATGCGAGAATAGAAAAGTTGTGTTGATTCAAGGTAAATCGATGGACCTATAACATTGTTACATTTCATTGAAAAGTAGGGGAGCTATGGTCATGCATAATATTCGAAAACACGGTTTTTTATAGTAAAACTTTGTTTACTAACATAATTCAAAATTGACGCAACAACGGAAAAGATTCCTTGATTCGAGGCAAATCAATCGATCTATAATATTAATACACTTTATTGAAGATTAAGGAAGTTATGCCTATTTATAATATTTGAATCATCTGTTTCAAACAGAAACACTTTTTTCATCGACATAATTCAAACTTGACGCATGAAAAGAAAAACTTTTTGATCATAAATTTTCAAATAGAATAATTCCTGCAATTTTTGTAAACAAATCATAAAGCTGGAAAAGGGATACATAGGGTGCGACAGAACTTTTCCCTTCCCTTTTCCAACTTAAAAAATTATCATTTCGAATACACAATTTGATTTCTCCGATTTGTCAATGTATTTAAAAAAAATTTGTATTATATTTAATTTTGTATTTTTAGTAAATTTCTATTTTCAAATTTATCAAAATGAAGATTTTGGTTGGTCTAACACTCGAGATTGAATTCACAGCTAGTTTATATCAATATGGCATATTTTATATTATCTTCTATCTTGAATTGAACTAAATACTACGATGAACTTTCATTTTAATTATTCATAGAAGTAAATGAATTGAATAAGAGTTTTTGTTTGAATTCACAAACCTAACCTATAAAGGGTACTTTTCGTGAACGAAGTGGATTAAATTTTATTTTCACTCAAATTAGTCTTCTGAATTGAAAATTCATTTTTTTCCTTGAAAATCTAATAGTTTGTTTTAAATTTGTTTTCCCTGTTGACTGAAATTTATTTTTCAATTGAAAACTCAACAGCTATTCTTGAACATTTTTCTTTTTCGATTTGATTCAGCTGTTTTTTATTTAAAATAAAAACCTTTTTTGGTTGAAATTTCAATTATATTACATTTTTGTTGAGAATTCATCGTTTTTAGTTGAAAATTCTAGTCCTTGGTTAAAAATTAAACTCTTTTGTTAAAAATTAATTTTCGTTGTCGAAGATTCATCATTTTAATTGAAAATTCATCTCTGAATAAAAATTTAACTACCTTGTTTAAAATCAATTTTTCTAACTGAAAATTTAAATATTTCATTTGAAGTTGAACTATTTTATTGGAAATTTGTTTTTTTGTTGTTATTGTTAGAAACTACTTTTTCCAAACAGATCATTCAACTTTTCTATTTTTGGTTAAAAACGTATCTTTTTTTCGATGAAGATGTAACCATTTGGTTGATAATTGATCTTTTTTATTTTAAAATTGAACTATTTGGTGGAAAATCGATGTACCTTTTTGATATAAAATTCAACTATTCCAGTTGAAGATTCATCATTTTAGTTCAAAATCACTTTGGTTGAAAATTGAACTATTTTGTAGAAAATCCGTTTTGTTATTGAAAACTGATTGTTTTTTATGTAGATGAAAAGCCTAACTTTTATACTAACTCAATGACGAGATCAGACATTGGACAACATTAGAGAAGAAAATCGATTGGTCGCAATATGGGGAAGTCATTCTAAGATTAGGAGATTATCGTTTCAAAACTGATGCTTTCATCCTCATCTGTTCGAATAAAGTGTCCCGAACTAGGCTCATTAAAGCTGTTAACGAATGACAATCTTGGGCGGAAGCTAAGATCAAAGTAATCTATAGCAAAGACCTCCCAAGGTCAGTTAAGCTGCCGACTCGGATTCCTGGTGTATCCGTGGAACCAACAGCAGTGCTCATGAAGATAGCAGTTCAAAATCCGACCATGAATACGTGAGGGTGGAAGGTTATCGAGATCAAGCCGGGTAGTCAAGCCACCTAAGTTGTAATTACTGCAGAGCCAGGAATGGCCGAGTGTCTCAAGATGATCGGCTGCAGGCCTCACTATACGTTTAAGAGGATCAATATAAAGATATTTTCCAAAACCAAAGTTGCACCCGAAGACAGAGCTCCGGATCTGTTTTCAGAACAGGTGGATGAGATAACTTTAGGTTAAACTGGACAGTAGATGTCCCTCTTCCAGTCTGCATTTTATCCTTATAGACCTTCACCACACAAAAGGAGCCACTGCTATCTTAGGCTGATGCTTGACAGCGGAAAAGACGGCTTTGATCTTAATACAAGAACCTTGGACTCAACAGGCGGAAGTTGAAGGCTTCAGAAACAAGAGCGGATCAGTAATTTATGATAGCTCGGAAGGAACAGCTAGGACCACACTTAATGTCAGTGATGATATTAAATTTATTGGATAACCAAGGTTCTTTTCTAGCCCCAACTTATGGTGATTTGCGCAGAGTACCTACCATTTGACTCCAATGACCCAACACCATCTGAGGAATGGAGAAATCTGGTGGAATACTGCTACGTTAAAGGATGGGTATTGCTCATCGAATATGATGCTGACGCACATGATTCGACTTAGGGTATGAAGGACACCAACCACTAAGTCCTTATGACGATGAGCGATACTTACTCTCAAACAGTACAGACACCCTCGCATGGTTCAACCTGTATTCACGTTGCTTCAGCATTTATTTATCGTTGGTTCAACATTGCAAAAAGTTGATTACATATGTGATTTATCTATTCAGCTTTCTGATTCAAATTCTGTCACGAAATTGAAATTCTGACCTTCTTCTGAGACTTATCACCAATCATGAGGCTCTCATCATTGAGCTTACGCACACCATAAACAATATCCAAATATTGCCCTCTATTTTGTTGCAGCATTCTGAGAAACTTGTTTGTCAAATACTCATAATTGTCGGCAGGCTTAGTCGTAGCATCTTCTTCTTCTTGAGGCATGGCTGTATATTGATCTTCTTCAGCATCACCGGTCATGAAGTAAGCGTGATCGTCCTCTTCTTTTTCTTCTCCTTCCCTTTTTTTCTTTATAGCCCGATTTTGATCAACTTCCTTCTTCACTGAAAAATAAGATATATCAACCAGTTTCTGAAGTAGCATCGTGATTGTCTTGAACGTTTCACTTATTATCTTTTCCCTAGCTTCTTTAATAATTTTAGCTTTCGATGTTTACGTCGAATCACCTCACTAGCTTTTGCGATTTGGCGGAGTACCTCCTTCTAATTGTGCAACATTGACATGTTGATGTGTTGATGTCTCGATCTATAATGACATCATATCCACTACATAAAATGTATTCATAGAGAGATTAAATAGTCAAATCCTTTTCTGTAGCTGCCCTCGTCAAGATCACTATCCTTGTCATTTACAACAAATCCATACTTGTCACCATTCCAACATGCCAAACATAAG
The DNA here is from genome assembly GCA_932195095.1 of Andricus curvator. NCBI lineage: Eukaryota > Metazoa > Arthropoda > Insecta > Hymenoptera > Cynipidae > Andricus > Andricus curvator. The sequence continues at coordinate 34,621 of CAKNYM010051445.1, read as the reverse complement.
TCTTGAAATTAAGAATAACTCATGTTAGCGTTCACATGATCGTCATACAAATGCGTCAAATTCCTTCCGTCCTGCTCATAAAGTATCGACAGATTGACGTTATCTCTAATCAAATGTTTAGAAAATCGAGCATAAGTTTGACATAGCTAGAAACTGTGAACATAAGCTTTACATACTCATATAGAAAAAGGCTCTTATGTTTTTGTGTTTCTCAAGGCCAAAATATCAAAATATAATCAAAGCATTTGATTAGGCTTTACTTGGTGGTATTACTCACTGAAGGAAAAACATTCAAGGCCATCTACATTATTTAACACCTGTTCCAATAAGAGACTATTGCTCTAGGAAGGGGTTTACACCTAAAACCCTACAGAAAAGAATAAGGTCTTCAAACAAAACCTTACCGAAATGGACAGGGACTTTGCGTAAGACCGGCACCCAAAATTTGCAGTGTAGCTACCTCACCATACATTCATTAATAGCGATCTGTTTAGGTCTGCGAGAGCTCTGAAGATTTCACGTTTCCGTGGAGTACTTATGCGCACTTAACTACCAATGGAGGGGTCCCGCCAAATTTATTCGAATCTTATCAATCTTAATGATAGTCACGGCCCTAGTACCCACTTGGTAAATTCTAGAAAGATTAGTAATAATGTCTTGTAATTTGTCAGTTTCGGTAATCTTCATCCACCATCGGATCTTGTAGATGCCCCTGGTCTTGGTAGCGTAATAAAGTACAATCATGATAGATATCAGGAATATGATAGTGTTGAATGTGGACAGCTGTATCTAACAGATAAGTACTGTCTATATAAGTGTGAATGATGAACTAATTAGAGACACTATAGAGAATAACTCTTCTTCTGTGCTAGACGTAGAGTCCAGGAGGGTATATCAGTTGATAGCATTATAATAAAAATCAAGCCACATAATAACACACTGCGCAGTGAGATCAGGTATGATCGTGAACTGAGCGTTCAACCAGACAATTCTATTGGATGTTGGAATTCACACCACGTGTTCTCGAAGCCAATAAGACTAATACTTCTGATCAACCTGTGTATATTCTCAAAGTGAACGCTTTACGAGTTGAGTGTAATATCACTCAGGTAGCATCATCAAATTCAGCTTCGCATAATTCATCAGGACAGAGACGTGGTGAATTTTCGAGGAGAGGTTGTAAGAATATGACAAGACGTCAAATCATCAAAATATCTGCCGCGTACGATCGTATAAAAGTCTATATAAAGAAGGCAAGATGTCAAACACAAGCCAGCTCTCAAGGAGCACGCATGGAGCCAACACCTTAGAGCGTGCTCTTTCTCACACAGCTTGGCCTAAAGATCAAACCTCGTGAAAAAAGAAACTGAATGGTCCGTTTAAGCCATAGTGAGATTTTATGAGTCCATAGCTCACTATGAGATTCAGGAACATCAGCCTTATACCTCATCATCATTCAACAACAGTGATGAAATTCAAATTGTTATCCAGCATCAAAATTTGTGTATGCTACCCAACAAGAGTTCACTGCACGTGTATAGAAGACTGACAAGGCCTGTTTGATGAAGTTTGCTATGAACTTGATGGTATTAATATTAATAGCTGCAAGAACATAGCTCTCACTAGCACCCCTGGAAAAATTTATTTTATGGAGAATGCAGGATGGCTCGACATTCCAGAAGGAACAAAACGTTTGACTAATTATGAGGGATACTTCGATGTTATTATACTACTCAGTATGATTCTGGGATACGCTGATAACTTTCCAAAAATATGTAATGGCTAGAGAAGGATAGGCAAGATAGATTTGCTAATCGCTTCGATCATTGCAAAATAACTAATTTCCGAGTGTTTCTCAATTCACAGTTCAATCCGCATGGCAATTTGAATCTGGACATCGACCATAATCAGTCTGCACTACTGTATGAGTTACATGAAAACTTTCAGGCAGCCTACTATGGTAAAGAGCCAAGACCAATGTTGAAGAAAAGTGACTTTAAAGAATACGCGCCTCTCAGTGTCATCGATTGCTCAAATCAAAATGATTTTTTCAAATAGGCCATACTGGATGTTTGCTTCGGATTTCAATCTGCAGACAATTTCCTTGCTGAGACTGCAGACTACTTCCTCCCTGCTATTGGAGCTGTCTGCCTGCCCGATACAAGAGTGAAAATTGATGGCCGATGGGCAATGATCACGGCATCGGGTGCTCTTCTGGTATCGTACTCTAGAAGAAAGTGAGACGTATACTTCAAGATCTGCTACTTGTTGTTTGTGCTACTTACATCAGAGAACTTGAAAAGAAGAAATGGTTTGATGCTCAAGACCTGATTCCTGACTCCTCGGGATCAGCCAACCATGAGGATTCATGCTAAAAGCAGTGCTGACGACGATGATGCTGATCATTCGACTATAGGTGTAGTTATTGTAGATAAACCAGAAGCTTTTTTGCAAAATACGACACTCAAAGACTTTCATAATAAGTATGAATTCCTGTTTTAAGAATGTTTCTTTCATCAAATTAGGTTAAGATTTTATCTCGTCAGATTGAGTTAAAATTTTGATTTGCAGAAGTAGGCTAATTCTTTTTCTTGAATGAAAAAAACTGAAGAGAATAAAAGCGTTCATTACTTTAATATCCAACCACTAGTTAAGCATTAGTCAAGTTAAATAAAATCATTTTTTAAACTTTCACTTTCGTTTTCGTTGATAGATTATGATTGATTGATGAAGTTAATGTCATTGATAATTAAATGTAATGCCTATAAAAGCAGCGACAGATTGTAGTTGTTTCATTAAACAAAGTTCCGTGCAGTAAAGTGAAAGTATGTGAATCAGTGATTTATTTTGGATAAGGCTAGGTTCATATTTCGAAAAAGATTTTTGTTAGAGATTAAGTTACTTTAATAATGAAAAAAGCATTGCTGGATAGCAGATACTATATTCACCTAACCCTGGAATCCGGCAACAAGACTTGCACAAAAGAAACGTTAAAGAACAGATTCTTTATTCTCGTAGCCCTGTCGAACATCAATCTCTCTTAGAATGAAACATCGCTGCGTAGCAAATCCTCTATTCCTGTAATTCCGTAAAGCAGCAACGCGTCTTCAGATACTCTACCAGGTTTCATTAGTTGTGTTCGTATTTGTGAGGTAGTAGCTAAAAGTAAAGCTTCAATGATTTTAATGTTTCTTTTCGCGCTTGCTTTGCTCATCTTAGATCAAGATAATGAAGAACGATTTCGAGCAGTTACTTCACCATCACTGCCAGCGTCAGATAATCTCAACTCTTTATGTAAAATCGGATGGCGTGATGATAAAGAAGACACCCTTTAAGAGATAGTGATGGCAGAGAGAAAAATGTTGCATGTGAATGTGTGCCATGAGATGGTGTCCAATTACGCTTATCCAGTCCACGAGACAACGTAAATGCATTTTTTGCAATGCAAAAAGTGAGGAAACGATTGATGGTGATCCGGGTGAAGGATGGGACGGCAAGGAGACTATTGTACGCGGTAGCGGTGGAGTTCGTCGTGCCCAGTAAAAAGAAACTAATTGGGGCGAATCGCGGCGAATTAGCATTTTTGAATTCGCCCGAATTCCGCTCTCTGATTCGCTTCGTTTCTATTCGTTTTTAAATCGTGGTCAAGGTCATTTCGAAAAAATTAATAAAAATTGCTTGCCTTGAGGCGTGTTAGTTGCAGATACTTTGTTCCTCGCCGACAGTTCGAAGCACCAAATCTGTCGGAAAAGACGTTTGCAATTACATCGGAAAGCATTCTTGATCGATATTGCGTCCTGCATGCGGCTTTGTGGCGTGCCCAGGTATGCATAAGTCCCTTCAGAACAAAGATGTCGTATAGCGCTTCTATAGAAAATATCAGGTTATTTGGGGTTGCCATTAGGTTTTCCTCGCTTCAAATTAACCTTGGACCATTAACCTAACGCAAGCTCCATTCCAATCTATTGAGTGTACTTTTTGATAATCTTCAGAGCTTGATTTAGTTGCTCTTCATTTTCAGCATAGATCTTAAGGTCATCCATGCAAAATAAATGAGTTACCTTATGCTTTCGATTTCCAATTTTGACGCAAAGGTACCCTTGGGTATGGTGAAGTGCGAAAGATAGTGGCAATGATGTCAGGCAAAAGAGCGAAGGGCTCATGGTGTCGCCCCGCAAGACACCTCTCTGCAAGGTAAGGTTGCTAGTTGTCACACGATGTATTGCAGATGAGATAGTCAATCTGGATTTCCTAAGCGGCATCAATCTCTTTATGCATCTCACGATGTGCATGTGCACATTTAATAATTCCAAAACACAGAAGATAAGTCTATGGCAGGTTGAATCGAAAGCTGTCCGGTAGTCAATTCAGGACATTGATAGGTAGTGTTGATATGATGCTGCGTCTTTCCAGAAATATCTATCGATGAGCCAGTTTTTCCGAGATCCACCTACGCCTTTCTTTGAGCGGCGTTGTTCATACATCTCTTGCCACATAGGTCCGATTGTCTGAACGATCCTATCATTTAAGATAGCTATGAAGATCTTATACAGCATGTTCAGACAAGTTATTCGCCTGTAATTCTTTGGGTCAGACAAGTTGCTCATCTTCGGGAGGAGCACCGTGCGTCCTTCCACCAACCACTCCGGAATAGACTCTTCCGACTTTAGATATGTGGTAAAAATGCAAACCAGACGCTGGTGGTTTTAAGGAAATTTCTCTCACCAGAAGGTCTTGTTACCATCTGGTCCTGGGCTTGAAGCTATTCATGGTCTTTGAGTTTTCGTTTAGTGGATGCAGGACTTCGCAGACTTTTCTTTAAAATGCCTCGACCTTCTGTGGTTTGGGCGAGTGGTCGACAGTAACCAAAGAATCTTGGAAGAGTAGAGAAGGGTCAGAGAAAAATTGTTAATTTTCTCTGATCCAACTCTCTCTTCGCTCTAGACTTCTCCTAGCGTTGGGTAGAACCCGTACTATATCGACAATATGCTGCCTGATGTTCAGCAGATTTCACTTGTTCAGTGTGCGATAACACACAATCTTTTGGTCTTATAATCAGCCGTTGCTCTTGTTATTAGAGAATTTGTGATCTTATTGGAACTAAAACTTATCGTTTCTTAAACAAGGTTTATATTTGTCTGTTCTTAGGACTTGCTGATCAGAAAACAAAATCTCCACAAAGCTGTTATCTTGAATGAGCTTTTTTTATTTTCCTCTTAAAAATAATTGTATACATATGAGGATTACACAAATCATAGCTGGTAATGATATAATTGCTTAACGTTGGATGTTCATCCAAATCAATCCAAATCCAGATTCAAATCTCTTGGATCTCTTATCAGTGGTTCGACTCCTACTGGTTCGATAGCAACACATATAAATCCGCGTCTATTAGATGCAAGCTGAATGCAGTGAGCTGTAAAGGATGTATACTTTTGTGAAATATATAATGAAACAAGCCTCAAAATTTAAAAAGGAGTTGAAGAAAATCATCAACAAGTGTCTAGTGATAGTGATAAGTGTTCACAGAAATAAATTTCTTACCCCTGGCACGGTCAAAGTGCACGAAATGGTATATTGCAGTCGGTTCTCCGTGCTTGATTCTACATTGAAATTTATAGATAGTCGTTTTTCTCAGCCACGATTCTTGAATGCATTTCTCTGTTAATCAATTAGGTAATTTTTATTAGCTATTATACATCTACACTCAATGTCTTGAGCGACGAATGAAATTTTAGGAGAAGTATTGTCACAAATAGAACATCCATGTTTATTTATATCTAGAACTCTTAACAAAGCAGAACAAATCTATAGCAATAGCGAAAAAGAGCTTTTAGCAGTTGTTTGAGCAGTAAAATGATTGAGACAGTATCTACTAGGAAATAACTTGAGGGTTCAAACATATTATAAAGCTTCAGTTTGGCTCCACAACGCGAAAGACCCAAGTTTAAGATTACATCGATGGAGATTAAGTCTTGAAGAATACCTAATATAACAACTAAGGAACCGCCAGAAGAACTTTCATGTGAAGAGGAACTTCCATCAGATGAAGAAGTAAAATAAAATCAGATAAAGTCAAAAAATCGGATATGCCTGATAATAGTAAACAATGGGATGAAAATCGAAAATTTATCACGTTCGTAATTAATAAAATGAAAACTACAAGTAGGGGCTCCTCACCCTTAAAGATGACCTTCAGAAGAGATCCTAATATCCTAATAGCATGCTAACATCATTAAGAAAGCTGAAGAAAAATAGAAGTTAAACAAGAGAAGACCAAGAAACGTTTCGATTAAAATATAGTGGAAAGTCATCCAATTTACAAAATAGGAGATGAAGTCAAATGGAAAAACAATACAAAACAAAATAAACTGGACCCAAGCTGGAAAGGTCCAGGAATTGTTACAGGAATTACAACGAATGATAATTTAAAAATTCTTGAAGGCAAAGCTCTTCATGTTCATATTGATCAAGTGATGCCATTTAATGTTTCAGGAAAATAATAATTCTGTTACCATGGATGTTGATAACGACGACACAAGCAAACTACATCCGTCAATAAATATATTCTTCAACTCACCTTCAGCTTTCTCTAGAGTAGAATAAGGTCTAGCAATAGCACTACTGTATGGAAGGTAGAAGACAAAGACCACAATTAAAAGTCGCATTGCTGTTAATGATGAAAAGCTTTTTAATGAATTTGATTTCATACTGCGTAATCAGAGGAATATGCCTCTATTTTTCTCGCTTTATATGTACAAAGTTTACCCGTACTTTTTTATGAACGTTTTAAAATATACATTGATAAGAAGCTTGATAAAATTCCCCTCATCATAATCAGTATCTTTAATATTACGATATTTTATAGCATTTACACAATTCAAAAAAATTGTATTTGACTCAGTTACCTTGATGATAGTTACATACCCCTCAAAAGTTTATCGTCAACAGCTCTTTATCATAACTCATTTTCTAGCTGTTTAAAACTCATATAATGAATATTATCAGGTACTAATATGATTATCAGAATTTTATTCATTCTTCAGGCTCCAAGATTTTGTACTACTCGTTCTTCTGGGTACGCTGCACAGGGTCCAGACATTTTACCTTGCATTTTCTGGGTACGCTGTACAGGCTACAGACATTTTACTTTGTCTGCAAGGGTACGCTGCGCAGGCTCCTGACTTTGTATACTTGTGATTCTCTGGGTACGCTGTACAGGCTCCAGACCTTTCCAGTTATTAGTCCTTCTTCTTACTGGGTACGCTGTCACAGGCTCGAAACTTTTCTATTTTTTGTTTTTCTGGGTACGCTGCTACAGGCTCCAGACATTTTATAGGTGATCTATCTTCTGGGTATGCTGTCACAGGCTCCTGATATACTATTTTTGATGATTTGTTTCTCTGGGTATGCTGATACAGGCTCCAGACATCGTTATTTTTTCAGGCATTCAAACGCTTGAACTAAGACCGATTTTACAGAAAAATGTGATTACGGCGAAAACTGCAAAATACTCAGGATATTGGATTTGATATAAGATTTTGCTCTCTGGAATGTTAAAGGCTAAATCATTGTAATCTTCAGATCAAAGGTCAGAGTTAATGTATGGAATTCCTGAAAATAAAAACAAGAATCCAGCGACAACATTTGGACAACCAACTTAAAATGCTTCGGTTTTAATTGAAAAAAAAAATTTCTTTAAAAAAAGGAAGGGGATTTGGTTGGTTGCCTTTTAATTTTTCTTTCCTCTTTTCTATTTTATGCCTTTTACTCTCTCCCTTTCACGGGTTTGAGAGTCTTTACATAACCATTACATGTATCCTTACAAACAATCCTTCTATACTATCTTACCACCTATTCGCTACATCCCATCTTAATTACTATTCTTACTTCTAAGCGCTTACGATTTTTCCCAGGGCTTCCGATTCTCCTCACGATTATTAATCTCAATTGGAGATTCAGGACTCATTGTTTGGATTTTTTGCTACCCTATGCCTCCAGCTCTCCCTCATATTTTCTAATTTCTTCATCCATTCTTCCCCTGACCATTTCCATTCCAAATCCACTCCACTCTCTCTTTTGCGCTTTCCCCTCATCCATCACCTTCACACCTCTCCAGGACATGCAACCATGTTTCCTCCTCCTACCTAATCACTTTACACAGAAACTCTTCTTCATTCATCCAGTACCTGCATGCTCTTACACTCCCTCCCATTCCGAATCTCACCACTCTATTCTATTTGCTCTGTTTTTTAATCTTTGTTAGTTACTCTGGATCCTTCTGCATCTTGACCATTCTATACCAGCTGTTGCACCTTGACTCTACTATTTTCTTCCATCTTTTTTCTCCTTGCCCTGTCGTCATCTCTCCCTTTATTTTCTCCCACTCTCCACCCCTAACTTGCACACCACATTCAAATCTCATTTCATATCTCTCCTCTTCTCATTTCGAACGTCCCATGTTACCTTCTAATGTTATTCCTCTCTTCATGCATAACCTCCTGTGCACACGCTTGTGCAATTCTGCTTCCCTCTCCACTTCTTATCAGTGTGTCAATGCATTCTCACCTCCTTTAAAAAAAATTAATAATATTGAGCCGAAATATTATGCCTATATTGAGGGTATTCGCGGCACGTTAGTTTGCCTAGTTTTCAAAAGAAAATACAAAGTTTGACGGAAATTAATTAAAATGTTTCATTTCGCAACGGGTACTTCCGGTTTGGCAATGGTCTCATAATAAGTTATCCTGCACCAATGATTCGACGACTAAAATCTCATGTTTGAATTTTCTAATGAATTTTCAAAAATGAATGGAAATTAGTCCAAAAACACAGAGAAGGAATAAGGAAAGAGTGAAAGGGTAGTTTTGATTTACTTCCCTTATTCTTCCTCTTGTATTTTGTTGTTGCATATTGATTTCCAATGAGCTGGTAAGTAGATAGTTGGAAATCTAATTTTTATTTGTGAGCATTTTTGTGTTATGATTATGGTGCATACAATTTTTCATAAGAAAGTAGATTTTATTTCGATCTCAGAAGAATAAGATTTACATTTTTATATTGAATTAATAATGCATAAAGGCTTCTGGTTTAAACGGGTTTTTCGCGGATTATTTTAAAATATTTTCTGATTGGATAATTGGGACCTACTGGAACGCCATGGCTTTCTCCTGGAGTCAATGGGGTAACAATAGCACTTTCCATGTTTATTTTTGCCCGTCTTCTGTTTCCTTTATGATAGATATATATTCCAGCAAGAAAATTAGTTCTCTCTAATATTGCAAACACGTCACCATCAGACGTTGATATAACTATTTGTTCTTGGGTTGGCACAGGCTCAAGATGATCACCTCCTGCTCTCAATTTAAGCCTTCTATCTGCAGGAAAAGTGTATCTTCGGAGTTGCAATGTGGGGTGCGCAGCCGTTTTGGGAATCAGCCGAATAAATGGGAGTTGATCAAGTTTGTGTCCAGGTCCGTGATCAGAAGGAAGCCTTGCGGGTGGATACATGCACCTGGTAGGCGGAGGAGGCTTTGAATCAGAAGACCTGTTTGGAGAACAAGGTCTGGCACGAGGAGACCTGGACCTGGACCTCACAGGAGAAGGAGTCCTGTCAGAAGAATCAGAATTTCTGGTAGAAGGGACACCAAGAATAGAGCCACTAGGAGACACATTCTCAGACTGAGAACTTATCACTGCAAAAAGAAAAAGAGAATTAAAATTTTTTAAAGTACGCAAGGCGCAGATATTTTAATGAGACAAAATTCCTTATCAATCGTTAGTTCGTACAAATTCAAGTGGAGTCTAGAAAAAAATATCAACAATAATGATTAATCTGATGCTTGATCACTGAATGTAGTTTGTACTATAGTTCTTATCATGAGTCACATATGCCGCGAGCATGTCCCTGTGAGATATTTGTATTTCATAAATCAGCCCAAGAAATAAAATTCGGCTAAAAATGTTGTGCACATATTTCCGAAGCTTTCTAATGGAATAAAAAAAATGTTTTTGACCTAAAAATAATCCCCTAATATCACCGTGAGTAAGGCTAATATGAAAAAAATGTAATAGATTTGTGAAATAAGTTTTTCATCAGCCAGGACACATGGTTAGAACTAGTCTTTTGAAGAAATTGCGCTGACAAGGAACTTGAAAGGATTTTATAAGATTTCAATAGAATTATAAAATATTTCGCAGCGTTTCAAAGTATTTTAAAATATTTCAAAGTACTATAAAAATTGAACTTGATTTCAAAAGAATTCAAACGTTTCAAATAATTTTCAGGGATTTGAAAGTATTATCCCGGATTTAAATTAGGTTCTATTGCTCATTAGGTCGGATGAATTGTTATTTGCGTAATTGTAATTAATTATTTTAAAGAGAAGATATATTATTATATTATTATATTCACCAATAGAGTTAAGGATAACCGCCAATAATAGGCCCAGAGTAGAAAAGATCTTCATTTTTGCTAAATGAGCAAAAACAAATTACTGTATGAACTACAATTTCATTAAGAGTGTACCGAATTATATTTCTTTTGCTTTATTACAATCCATATTATATGCTATAATTCTTATCTCATTTATAATTTATGCCTCGAGCTTGTCCTCGCGATATCTTTATCAGTGCAATTAACGAAATTTGCTTATCACATATATTCTTAGTAAGTACCACCTTTTTTCGTTATTTATACACTATTAGTACTATAATTTTGTAAGTTTTCATTAGAAAAATCTTTTCAATCACCTTAGATGTCCTTTATTTAATATCACATACAATTATCAAATTTTTAATAAGTTTGGTTTAAAATTCATTCGAGTTTGAAAAGTTTCATTTTTAATTTTCACTTTTCTCTACAAAAAGTGATGACCACGTGATGACCACCAAAATAAAAAGTTTTTAATACGCAGTGATGAAGGGACTTTCGTATAGGGTTTCAAATGCGCTCATATGCGCCATAACAATTTTCTGCGTATCTTGAAAATTGCCCAAGATATGGAGGTCATAACATTTTTCAAAGTGATGACCAACAAAAAAAGTTTTTTGTCGAAGGTGCAGGCAGGCTTTTGGAATAGGATTTTAAATGCGCTCATATGCGCTACTTTCAAAATTAAGAAACAACCATAATCAACCCTCTCATTACCACTTGTGATCGATCCACCCAACGTTGATATCATCAAATAACTATATTTTCAGTATCAAAATTGATAAAAGGCTTTTCAGATATGACTTTAAATGCGCTCATATGCGCCACTTTCAAGATTAACAAAAAACCATAATCAACCCACTCATGAACACTTTTCAGCGATCGGCCCACGTGATCACAAAATAAATGTAATTGGAATACAAAAGTTGATACAGGTCTTTTCAAATAGGATTTCAAATGCGCCCATATGCGCCACATTCATTTAAAAAAAAAAACATAATCAACCCTCTCATTACCACTTTTCATCGATAAGCTAACGCTGATATCACTAAATGAATTTATTTGCAATATAAAAGTTGATGAAGGGCTTTTCGGATAATATCTGAAATGCGCTCATATACGCCACTTTGTAAATTACCCAAAAACCATTATCAACCACCTCATTACCACTTCAAGATATTCGGAAAATTTTCATGGTGCATATGAGCGCATTTGAAACCCCATACGACAATCCCTTCATCACTGCGGATTGAAAACTTCTATTTTGGTAGTCATCACTTTGCAAAATGTTATGGCCTTCATATCTTGGGCAATTTTCAAGATATGCAGAAAATTATCATGGCACATATGAGCGCATTCGAAACCCCATACGACAGTCCCTTCATCACTGCGGATTAAATAATTAACGCCAAAAACTCATAAGAATTTTTCTTGGTAGAACCATATGAGGAAAAACGCGACATTAATGAGTTTAATGAGAAGTCGTGGAACTCTTGACGAAAAATTGTAAAAAAATTTCAAAACTCAGAATGCTATAACTTTTAGATTTTTAACTTTTACGAAATAATATTTTTGTATAACTTGAGGTCTCTGTTTGAAATGAAGGACTATGCGAAAAGGTTGAATTTCTGAAAAGCAGATGGATGTATGAATGTTTTGACAACCATCTTTTTTTAGCCTTTTCCCATGCAACATTATACAAAAATTTTAGTTTTGAATTATTTGAATTAGTAGCAGAGGCGAGTCCACAGGAGTTTCTTTTTTTTAGGGAAGGGGGGTCTAACTGAGTTTATTCTTTTAATTTAGACCTAGGGTTTCGGTTCTATTGCTCATTAGGTCGAATGATTTGTTATTTGCGTCATTGTAATTAATCATTTGAAGAGAAGATATATTATTATATTATTATATTCACCAATAGAGTTAAGGATAACCGCCGATAATACGACCAAAGTAGACAGGATCTTCATTTTTTGCTAAATGAACAAAAACAAATTACTGTATGAACTACGAATTTGATTAACAGTATACCGAATTACATTTGTCTCGCTTTATTAGAATCCATATTATATGCTATAATTCTTATCTCATTCTCAATTTATGCCTCCAATTTGTCCTCGGGATATGTTTATCAGTGTAATTCACGAAATTTGCTTATCACATACATTCTCAGTTATTACCACATTTTTTCGTTATTTATACACTATTAGTACTATAATTTTGAAAGTGATCATTAGAAAAACCTTTTCAATCGCTTAAAATGTTCTTTAAAAGACAAGGGTCTAAGAATGACCCTCTTCGACAAAAAAGGTGTGGATCTCGGGACAGTGAGGGTGCGTGAGTTAGCATTGGCAGATGATGAGGTTTTTATGCAGAGTCAATCGAAGACTTGCAAAGAACGTTGAGCAAAGAAGAAGAAGAACATTGGCCTCAAAATTTATGCAAATAAAACAAAAATTATGGTCTTCAAAGAAAATCAGAAATCGTATATTAATAAGAAAATTTAATAAAAAACGAACTTACCTGTAAGTGAAGTTCTATTATAATTGTATGAAGCGCCTCCTCTGAATAGATCAACATGTAGTGCCCCCACTTTACACAATGCTACCACAATTTTAAAAGCATATATAGCAATTGAAAATTCGCGTTCCACTACGTCGCACACTCCTTGCAATACTTGGACTAGATACTCATTTCATTTAAGGTATTGTCGTAATTCCGCAGAAAAAATCCTAAGAGTGATTTACGACAATAATAAAGCCTTGGAAAATCACAAATAGCCTGAAGAAGGCCCCGAGATAGATATTTTGAGAGATTGTCAATTTCAATTAAAACTTATATTTTCAATGCAGCGTGTATTTTTTTAAATTTTTGTTTGTTTGCATGTCTTTTCATTTTATGTATGTTCTTTGCAACTATTAAATTATTTATGCGATTAACACAGGATGGAAAAAAAGCTCATTGAAAAAATACTACTTAATAAAGCCTGAATATCCATATTCAATCTGCATTGATAACATCCACTTAGAAATGTAACCTTCTAGAATTAACTTTTGTAGATTTACTGAAAACAGAAAATCATAAGTGATTTCAGAATTTAATAATTATTCCTTTTGCTGATGCAACTTTGCACAACACTTTTAAATTTTTGTCTTTTCTGATTGTTTGACAGTTACGGTGTGATTTGTCAAAGTATAAGAGGATTTTTTCCTCCTTAAACGATATATAGTGCACTATATAAACTCTAGGAAACATATTTAAATATCAGTCATGCTAGATAATAATTATTATTTGTAATTTTTAATTAAATATGTAGCATTTTTTATTGAAATGGCGTGAGCGCGTGAGGTAGGAACAGAGAGCACGGAAGTGGGTGTCCCCACCGCTCCGTTGCGATCCCATTGCCATGGTCGGGCCATTCAGCGGGCCAGCAGCCGCTCCCTCTTACACCGAGAGCACGCGCGCCGAGCTGCCTGCGTGCAGCCAGCGACTGGCACAGTCAGTCGTCTACGAGTTTCAGTCAGGAGAAGCAGTATCCGCTCTGCTCTCCTGAAATAAACGAGTTGGCAATTTTTAAAAGTACCAATTGTTCTTCTCTCTCTCTACCTACGCCTAGGAAGTGACAGATGTCCTTCCTTTCAAGCTTCCAGCGTGATGCGTGTCAGTGTTTCGGGTCGGATAGTGCACTGCATTCGGAGCATGGTAGTCTCGCGTCTCTATTTTCGTTAATTTCGTGTACGGTCACAAGTAAATTCCGCGTTTCGTTTTAACCTTAGCATACCTAGCGTATGGTGTCAGGCCTTTTGGCTGATTCCCGTGTTCTGGGTTCCGCTATCCGGTTCCGTGTTTAGTGAAAATAGGTGTTTTCGGCCGTGATTTCTTTCGGAAGTTTCCAATTAACCGTGTTAAATTCCATATGTGTGTTTGTGTTCGGGTTAAGTTAACGTCACGCGTTCGTTCTCCTCTGATTTAGTATACCTTGCGCATGGTGTCAGGCCTTTTGGCTGAGTCCCGTGCTCTGGGTTCTGCGATCCGGTTTCGTGAATAAGTGTTTCCAATCGGGCTTTTTTTGCGTACATTCTTTTTTTCACTAACCGCGTAAATTCCTCCTAGTTTGGAATTAAATTTATGCGTTCCTTCTTTTACGATTAGCGTACATTACGCATGCTGTCAAGCCTTTCTCGCTGAGTCCCGTCTTCTGGGTCCCGCGACTGCCTGTGTATTCCGCGTGAGTTCCATAAACCTTGCGCACTGTGTCAGGCCTTCTGCCGAGTCCCGTTGCTCTGGGTTCCGCGATCCGCGTCGAGGATAGAAATCATAAATAAATAATTCGATACAACAATTTCGCGGCAAAATGTACCCTCTAGCATACGCTGCGCATGGTGTCAGGCATAGCCGAGTCCCGTTGCTTTGGGTTCGTAATCCGTTCGTCGCGTCGCATCTTCCTTTCATCGCGTTGAATTCAAAATTAAATAGAGGTCTGAAACCCACACATGTCGAGAGGAGGCACCAAACGTAAGCGCCCCTGCCTCCCCGCTCGCCTTCGTCAGCTCCAGCAGGCTCGAGTGGAAGCGCTTGTGGTCATTCCAGCACCCGTTCCAGAACCACTGGCACCCGTACCGAAACACCCGCGCCGGCACCTGAACCTCTCACACCGCCTCCGGGGACTCTTTTGGACTTGATTTCAGGACGGCTCGAAACCGCCGACCGAGGCAAATCAGAGAAGCTCTTTCTTCACGAGCTCTGCGACTCCCCTCGTTCTTCGGGGAGAACCGTACGTTTTTCCCGTCGCCGAGTGTTGCTCCGATAAGACCCGTGCGGCCTAGTTGCTCCTCCCGCCAATGATCTACCGCCACCGTCAAGTCTCTTCGCGAAAGTCACATCTTCGGCCTCGAATCCTAGGAACACTCTTGCTTTGGGTCCCATTGACTTCACGCGGGTGTACGACTCAGCAGTACCCCTGCGACCTGCCATAGGTTTGCCTCCTACTCCAGGAAACGGTTGGGATGCCTTGCCGACCGACCGAAGGTCTAGAATTCTCTCGTGCGCACTACCCTGAGAGGCTCTCTTCTTCCGACACCGGGTAATTGGTGCCAAACTCGTACGCGTTCCGCTACCCCGGAAATAAGTTATCAAACCAGCTTTAGCGACGGCGACACTCTCTTCCTCGCCGCCGACGGTTCACCCGAATATTTTTCCCCGTCTCTACTGAACTCGCCGCCGGCCGAACGGGCCAAATTGTCGAAGGATTCGACCTTCCCGCGTCGGAATCTCTGTTTTTAACCTTCCTCCTTCTTTGTCTAACCTCTGATCGACAAGGCGAACTTTTCGCCGCTAATCTCTCTTTGACAACGCGAGTTTCTTACCACTACATTCGGAAACGACAAAACGAATCTCTCGTCGCTAATAATCATTCCTTTTAATACACAAAATTTTTCGCGTCGCTAAAATAAAAAAAAAAACAAGGTCCGCGAAAGCGGACCCAGCACACATAAGGGTAAGTATCTGCCTCCGTCGGGTGGCACCACGGACTGGATGCGCTCGCTCTTATCGCCTCTGACCACCGAGACCAGCGCCGGTCGATGGCTCGCTTGGACGCCTTTCTCGAGGAAAGAAAACAGGCCCAACGCCTTCACCCCACCGGTCGGACTAACTCGTCCGCACCCAGGGAGCAATAGGGAACCGGGTTCAATCCAACTTTCCTTCTAACCCCCCCCCCCCCTCTCCTCTATCTTTCCTTCCTGAGCAATAACAAGTCTCAGTCGGATCCTCTTCCGCTCGCTTCGCTAACGAGTCGAAACTATCAACTCCCCCCCACCCCCGCACTGATCAAGCCACCCTCTAAAATCCATGACAGAAATCAATATATCAACTTTAGGTTTTCAGTTGCAAACAATAGAACTGTTCAATTATAAACTGAATGTATGTTTTCTGTAATTGATCTTATAAGAAGTTATTAGACAGTGCATTTAAATTTAAAGAAGATTTATTGGATACTAAGATCTTCATTTTCAACAGTTCAAAAAATGCAAGATATTAGTTTTCATCTCATATCACATTCTGTTTGAAAATACGGATCCTTTTCTGCTCCGTTGGTATGTCGTGACAGAACATCAGATTTATAATATAAATATTCCAAATTTCCATTTTACACAAGTTACAAGTGATTCTAGCCATAAATTATATATTTTAAATAATTGAATTGAAATATTTCCTTCCAGTTAGATACAACTTAAGTTGCATTTATTTTAAGAACTATAGTTAATTGAGGATTTAATATTCCTAACCTAAAAGTACTACACGTGTAATAAGATTATTGTATTTAGCGAGATTGTTGGAAGAATTTGGCCCCTATAATTCACTATTTTATTATAAATAACAGATGATTAGGGGCATTATGAACACTCACTTTGATTTATAATATATACCTTTTTTTAAGTTTTAAGAAATAAAAATACTTTGTTTAGAGGAGGAGGCGCGAAATACAATTGGCAATCTTCACTTGTATAATTTTTTTAATAGTTATGTAACATTTTTGACGTCCGACATTCGTATGAAAATACGTTTCACACGAAACTAACTTCATAGCAAAAATATAGATAGCACTGGAAATTCACAGTAATATTAATGAGATTGCTGACAAAGAATTTTGACAACAGGTAAAAAACATAATTGAAACGTATGAGCCAATTCAAATTTAGAGCACTTATATTGAATTAAATGATACTCTGAGAGATGACAAGCCCGTTTATGCGCGAACACGCCGAATGTCGTTTTTCAAACGCGATATAATTGATGAACAGATTAGACAATGGATAAGCGAAGGTATAGTCAGACGTAGTTCCTCTGAATATGCCAATACAGTTTAATGATTGTGAATTCTCTTTTGTTAAAGCTCTTTGGGCATTAACGAACACATTCTCATCACGTGCCTCGTGAGAAAAAAAGGTTAAAAGCAAATTTTCAGATCTAATTTAAAGACAATTTTGTTACTAAACATTTTATTTCACCTTGTATCTTTTTGTTCAAAAATTTATTTGTTAATTGGTAATGTCATTTTTCACGATTAAAACAAAAAATACGCGTCTTTTAAAAAAGTAATTAACAAAAAATTTGTTCCTTTTTTTTTGTTGAACCGTTTTTGTCTATGCATCTTATAATGTATCTTGCATAGTCCTACCGAAAAATGGAATTTTTAATTTTTAATTTTTTTTCAAATCTTGAAATAAAATGGTTTTAAAAATCTTGTAAACGCTCTAAGTTCTCTAATTTTTATCGAGAATAGCTGGCTAACAAACTTGTCTTTTTCTTTTAAGCCGCAAAAAAGTGTGCAGAAGTTCAATACAATCCGATCATTTTTTCGAAAATTTATCGTGGCTCCAGTCTACAGACAGACTGCAGAGTTTCTAATAGAATGGTTAAATTTCCAATCAAGGAATTTAATTTTCGACTAAGAAAAATCGAAATTTCAAACAAAAAGATTCTAATTTTCCTTCAAAAATAGTTGAAATCAAGCAAAAAAGACAACTGTTTACCGTGAGTTGAATTTTCAACTGAGAAAATTTTTTCAGTAAAGAGAGAGAAAAAATTGCCAACAAACTGTAGAATTTTCAAGCAAAAATATGAAATTTCAACTTAAAACTATATGCTATATTAAATTATATTTAGAACGCTTCAAATTTCTAACTTGTCGAGTGAAAATATTGTATTTTCGACACGACAGATGAATTTCTAGCCAAGCAGTTGTATTTTTAACCAATAATGAACCAATAATGAATTTTCAACTGAAGTGACGGAATATTTAGCGCGCTCAGGGCGCGCGACTGTTAGTTCACGCGCTTCGCGCTTGATAATGTATTAACTTCGCGCTCAATCTTTGTATTTCCTCCACATGTGTGCACATGCTTTTTAAAATTAAAGGTCAAAGCATCGACAACTGTAATTTAGTGATTGTGAATTCTCTTTTGTTAAACCTCCTTCGGCTTTAACGAACACATTCTGATCACGTGTCTCGTGCTTCGCACTCGATTTTGTCAAAAAAAAAAAAACTATAAATACGCATCCTAGCGTGAAGTGGTTCTTAGCAAAGTAGATATAATTTAGGCAAAAAATTTTGTTAAATAAAATGTTATTGAAGCTTATTTCCTTTTTCCAAAAAGTTAATTTTTTTTTATTCCTAAACTTATGGTTTTGAAATAAAAGAAAAACGATTGAAACCAAAACTACGCTTTTTATCAAAATATAATCCATCAAAAATTTGTAGCTATTTTTTGGGTGGACAACTTTTGTCTAATTTTTTTTTTTTGTAGCTTGTGTAGTTTGTTCAAGAATTTAGTTTCTCTATTTTTAATGTTGTTTTTTCACAAATAAAACAAAAACTACGCATCCCATCAAAAAATGATTGGATTGAAATTTGTAGTTTTTTGTTGGTAAAAATGAAAATTTTTGGGTCCAAAATGCCTGGCTAACGAACTTGACCTTCAATTTAGGAGACTTGAAGAGTAGACCAAAGGCCGATCCAATAGATTAACTTTTTCGAAAATCATCGTGCTCACAGACATACACACATACACACAGAAAGACACATTGCCTAAAAACCTGTTTTTTGGGTTCAGAAGTTTCAAAACGTGGACATTTGCCAAAATCGTGTGGAGTCAAATTTTACACAAATCTAATACCATCTCTGATGAGAATGTAAAAACATTTTACATTTTCGAATACATTTTAAAACAATTTTTTCCATTGATATTAAAATATTCATAATAATATGTAGATTTTTTAAGCTAAACGTATTCATAATTAAGACCTAAGATTTCATTTCAATAGCCAATTTATTCGTTCATCACCAATAAACTAAAAAATTACACATTTATTTTTAAGGTCTTAAAAATTACACTGTTTTGGAATTGTGCATTCAAAACTCCACATTTTTATATTAAATTAATAGTGCATAAGGGATTGCGGTTGAAACGGGTTATTCGCGGATTATTTTATAATATTTTCTGATTGGATAATAGGGACCTACTGGAACGTCATTGCTTTCTTCTGGGGTCAATGGGGTAACAGTAGCACTTTCCATGTTTATTTTTGCCCGTCTTCTTTTTCCTTTATGATAGATATATATTCCAGCAAGAAAATTAGTTCTCTCCAATATTGCAAACACGTCACCATCGGACGTTGATATAACAATTTGTTCTTGGGTTGGCACAGGCTCAAGATGATTACTTCCTGCTCTCAATTTAAGTCTTTTATCTGCAGGAAAAGTGTATCTTCGAAGTTTTAATATGGGGTGCACAGCCGTTTTGGGAATCAGCCGAAGAAATGGAAGTTGATCAAGTTTATGTCCAGGTCCGTTATCAGAAGGAAGCCTGTTGGGTGGATACATGCACCTGGTAGGAGGAGGAGGCCTTGAATCAGAAGACCTGTTTGGAGAACAAGGTCTGGCACGAGGAGACCTGGACCTGCACCTCACAGGAAGAGGAGTCCTGTCAGGAGAATCAGAATTTCTGGTAGAAGGGACACTGGGAATAGGGCTACTATGAGACACATTCTCAGACTGAGAACTTATCACTGCAAAAAGAAACAGAGGATGACATTTTTACAAAGTACGTAAGGCACGATAGATTGCGCATTCCAGAAAATTTGTCGGAATTTAAAAATCAGTCATTCGATTAATGCAATTTAAAATCTCAAATGAGTTGAGAGATCAAACCTAAATTTAGAGCCTTAGCAAGAGCTAGTTGGCACTGTTCCGGTCTACCCTACTTTCGAAATGGATTTCAGAAGTTTTATACAGAACACATCTGTTTCTTATTTCAAAAAACCTAAGTCCCAAAGAAAAATGTGTTAGATTTAAAACACATTCCTTATCAATCGTTATCTCGTGGAAATTCAAATATAATCTAGAAAAAATGGTAACATTAATGATCACTCTGATGCTGGATTGCTTGCTTTTACTGTCTAATGTATACTTTAGTTCTTATCTCATGAGTTTCATATGCCTCAAGTTTTTCCTTGTGAGATTTTTGTATTTCGTAAGTCAGACCAAGGAATAAAATTCTTTTTAAATTGTTGTGGACATTTTTTCAAAAATGTATAATAGGATAAACAAATTCACAGTATATCTAAAGTATTGTTTTTGCTGCAGCGGTACTCACGAAATACAAAAATCTGTTCAAACATTTCACATGATTCTCAGGGATTTGAAAGTATTTTGACGGAATCAAATTCGGCTCTATTGTTTATAAAGTCAAAGCGATTGTTATTTGCGTAATTCTAATCAATATTTATAATAAAGATGTATTATTATATTATTATAATCACCAATCGAATTAAGGATAACCGCCAATGATATGACCAGAGTAGAAGGGCTCTTCATTTTTGCTGAATGAGAAAAAACTGAATACTGCATCAACGAAGAACTCGGTTAACTGTGTACCTAATTCTTTTCTAGTACCGTATTACAACACATATCCTATGATTCTTATCTGATTTATTATACATGCCTTGAGTTTGTCATTGTGAGATGCTTGTATTTCACTTATCAGTCTAATTAACGAAATGTGCTTATCTAAAACATGCTTAGTATGTAAAAATAAAGAAATTTTTTTTAACCGCCTATCTGTAAACAAAATTAAAAACTATTTCAAATGATGTTAGTTTGTATTTCCACGTGAGAAGTTTCTTATTAGCAGTCAAATTCTTAATATAAATATCTTAGCGTTGCCTCTGCAAACAAAAACATTTTTTTCCCCACTTAGAAAATATTTTTCCAGCTCACTAATGTTTTACAATTTTCAGATTATGTATTTATGAAAATTGTGACAGGGTAAATTTTGACTTACCTGTCACTTAAATTTTGAACTCCCGATTCAGGGATTTAAACAATAAATTTTTAAAATAAATATATCGAACAAGAGCGGAAGTCACCTCGGCGAAGAGCGGTCATCAAAAATTGTAGTTCTTAATCATTCACCTTCCGATATTTGTATGCTTCCATGTAAACTTAACCTCCATCTGTCCAATCGAGTTCTACAGCAACAATACCATGGTTCGAGTATCCCACGTCTCCATGGTTTCCGAATTCAACCCAAAATGGCGGACCTCGAACACACCCCTGGCGGACCGGCCAAACGCAAGCATTACGCTGCAGCGTAATGGTAAAGTAATGTTAGAGTAATGGTAAAGAAATATGGCATTATAATTAATAAAAGAAACAAAGTAAATATGTAAACTGTTGCAATTATAATAATACGTTAAAATTCACGTTAAATGGTCATGCCGTAATTGCAACGAGTTGCTTTTTCAGCGTTAAAAAATAAAAAACAAAAGTGGCTGTCATTGAAGTTGTAATGCCATATTACTTTACCATAACTTTAACATTACTTTACCATTACGCTGCAGCGTAATGCTTGCGTTCGGCCGGTCCACCAGCGACTGCCTGCTTAGTACCTTGCCTGGTCGCCATCTTCCACTGGTCCTTCCGAGCCATGTCATCGAATCGTGACGTCACGAGGAACTCATCGTCAACAATAATACCACGGAAGCCAGAGATGGGTAGTAGCAGCGGAGGTTTCTTAGGAGTTATTTAACACACCCTGAATAAAGGACCCACAACCAATCATGGCCTTACCATTCCACGCCACCATCTTCTCGATCTCAGTGCAAGATGGCGGGCCTCAAACATCCAGTAGCTGGCCCCACTTCCGGCCGCCATCTTTCACTAACCTCACTGCGCCATATTTCCGAGGCCTGACCTCACGATACCATTTAACGACCATACGATAACCAGGGCTGTGTCGCCATGTCAGAGGATTACCAGGGATTCTGGCACGCTGGAATAGTTGCCTTAGTTCATGCAAAACAACCACTAGAGGCTACCTTATCACCATGGTTAATCTGGGACAGTATACTCAGTAACGCCATATTGCCTCCACATGTGACGTCATATTGAGTAAACCACGATTAATGACCGGAAACTTGATGAGAGGGGTCTCAAGGATCATCGGGTGGACCATCAATTGGACTTCAACTCCGAGATTCGACCATGCAGGGAAGGACTACCGAGAATGTGCATTGTAATTGTAAAACTCGGTAACTTTCGTATATTGTAACTCAGAATTTAGTTGAGGTTGTGTCTTCATGAAACCTTTCATCAAGCATAAATTATTCAAGTGCTTATGAAAGATCTCATGAGACAAAAGTTTCGAAACAACGCGGAAAGTCTCATTAAAACCTATGCGCATGCGCGTTTGCGTCTGGTCGAGGTTAGGTTATTGGCACGTCGCATCATAGTTATTATAAATTCACAAGCCTAGGTACACGTACATTTAGTTATTTCACCTAACGCGATATTCCGTTCACATTTTTATTTTTGAATTTTCCCGCCAAACCGAAGTTGGAAACTTTCCAAGATTCGTGAAACCTTCTTTCGTTAAGTTTCATGAATCTTGGGATCTAGGTTTAGAGTGATAATTTGTTTGTACCACTTTGTACGTTATTTGTATTCGATTACCGGAAGTAGTTCACAGTTTTAGCTATTGATCATTTAGTCCACAGTCCCTCTACTAGACACGCTGTAGTTAGAAACTCGGTAAACTTCGATTCCGAAGTAAGTTTCAGGATTTGGCGTAGAAATCGTGATTTCAATTATACCGATTATATTTATGTTAATGTTTCCGCGAATATTGTCACCAAATATTGTCACACCCTGGTCAATGATAATTTTTAGTTCATAGTTCTACCAGTAGTTGTGATGTGACTTAAGGTTTGTGAACACGCCTTCATGGAGCACCCTTCGAGCTTACGGTCTTCGTGCGTCGCATCTGTCACTTTCGTTCTTGGCGTGCTAGCGGCACCAAGTACCCGGATTTTACTTTGGGCTTAAAAATTTGGATTCAGAAATTGGATTTATTTATGGGAATCGAATATTGTACTCTTGAATTTCGATCGATTTTGAATTTAATTTGGGACTGATTTAGATTTTTAAGGAAATGTCCGGAACAACGCCGAAGGTAAATACTTTTCATATTCGGCGATCGACGCAATGGAGGATTCTAGTTCCTGAATTGTAGATTTTGCTCCAATCCATTCATTGCCGAGTTTGACCTCTCCTTTCCGAGTGTTCTTGCTTTAGTTTAATTTAAAAGAATGTGTAAGAGTCGAATCAGTGCCTCGTGTTCGGGAAAATAAGACATCCACCACGTGGTCGTAGTAGAGTCACCGCGTTTTCTTTTCTTTCTTAACCTCCATCTTTAAGTTCCGAGTTGTTTAGTTCTGTAGGTTTCGCGACACTTAGTTACGCAAGCTCGCGGTCTTTAGTCTTCGCGAGTTCGGCATTCGTCCTGTGTTTCGTTCCGTTTTTAGTAGGCTTGTACGGTTTTCCTGGCCTACGGCCACGTGGCCATGTTACATTCCTTTCTTGCGTAACTTCCGTTTTTTTAGAGTCCAAACTAAGATATGCGTTAGAAATTGTCGGAAAATTATCTTTTGATTGTAAATACTCATTTTCTCTTGTTTTTCTTTCATAATAAATACCGCTTTTACAATTCATTATATCAAAAAATTGGGCCATTGTGATTTGAAGAACCACCCTTCGAGAAAAATTCTCTTCCATGCTCTTTTAGCTTTCTTTTTCATTAGGTTTCAGGGTTTCCTTTCCTTTTATTTCGGAAATCTTGCCAAAGAATTTTTGCCGGGTCACAAATTCTTATCTTCGCTGTAGGGGCCTGGCTGGCGCCCAGATATTATAAACCACATACGTATGCCCATGTATATACGTATATAGATACGTATATACATGTGTATGCAACACATGCAAATAAACTGCCATTGACAGGTGGACTATAAACCACTATCGCAAACTTTCCATAATGTTGAGCTAGATATTAAGGTTGAAAATTAGAATTATTTTTCAACTACCAACTTTTTTATTATTTATAACACTGTTAGTACTATAATTCTCAATGATAACAATCTATTTAATTGAATAGAATTCAGATTTGCTTCGATCTTACTCCAGCTTTGCCTCTACGAGCAAGAAATTTTCTCAAACAAACTAACAAAGCTTCGGATGCTAGTTCTCCAATTGATTATAAATGAACCGCATTTATTAATGAGCATAGGGAAACTGCTGAATATACTTTGATTTTGTTCCTATTTCAGTATACCTTTTCCTTTATAAAGAAAGGTTCAAAAAAATCAACTACTGTATTTTCGCAGGGCCATCTCGCAGCGAGTCTTATTTTCGGCAGGTTACCTACTAAATAGAAGACTTTTCTTGATTTGGTTCGAAATCATCTCACACATGAATTCAGAATTCTTCTAACCGCAACTCTATCATCTATGATCCAATAATTTACTCGAATAATGTATAATGTAGCATTAACTCTCGTGATAACATTAATTGCTTCGCATTCCCTGATCACGAAATTCGTAATCTAATGAGTTTTTTACAATATTATTGGGTATTTCTCATCAAAGCCTACATCGGCATTTTGTATGCTACCCACGACAGGCAGAAATCCCACCTTCAATGCAGGACACAATTTCTTTATTCTTGGCCTTGCTGTTATCTCTTTATTTTTTGGCAGTCTTTCTATCTACTCGTTGAATTCTTCCTACTGAACGAGATGATAGTAGACCAGACAGCTTCATAGTCTTACATAATTTATTTACTATACGAAGACCGTAAGCTACGGACATCAGCAGATTCGTTTGCGATGAATATCGCTCACAGAGTTTTGAAGATTTGATTTAAAACGCTAGTCCACTCTCCAGACGATATTTCAAATTTTTTGAGAATTTCAACTGCTAAATCTAATTGCCTTCTTTTAAGTCTTAATCACGTTACCAGATCTCCAGATATTATATTTGTTTGAGAAGCGCTATCTAAAAGGACTCTTATGCGTGTCCCTTTACATACTCATCAAAAAGTTCAACTATTACCGCATCTAGCATAACTTGAGAAGTGTCATAAATGTGATAATTCCTAACGTTAGATTGCTTTTCAGATAAATCATTCTCTCGGCAGCCTGCTTCATCTTTACTTCAAACCACATTGATCGTCCATCTCTTTTCACAGACATAACTTCTTGAACAATCCTGCCGTGCAGGATAGCTGTAAAGAACTGATATCAGATAGGAATGGAGTGTTGGTTAGAAAAATGCGCCAAAGTTAATTTGAATCAAGGAAAACTTCATGGAATCCCCTGAGACCCTGAGATCTTCGTCAGAATCGCTATACGACACCTGGGCGCTGCAGAGACCTATACATACTTGGACCTAAGGCGCTAATTAAGAAAGCACAAGAGAAATACTTGCATGAACAGCTTTTCGACAAGAGGATACACAGCATCTTCCACAAAAATGTGAAGGATCAGTCGATGTCATAAAAGATAACGTTTGCTTTCCTTGAATCACCTGGACTGAAGTCGAGCACGGAAGGTTTTATTTTTGCGTGTCAAGACGGTATGATTTCTACTTTAGCATGCCGTTGCTACCTTTTGAGCCAGGACATTCCCGATGATTGGCGAAGAGCGTGTCATGCACACCCTGAGCACCTGGGAAACATACCACATATCTAGTTGTCCAACTCATGCCAAACGCTCTTTGGTGAATAGAGTCAATTGTCGATAATAAGAAGTGCCGCATACACTAGAACTTCATGTTCTCGACAATTGTTTCTGTCATGCAATCGAGATTGTAACAGAATTGTTACCATAACGCGGGACTTGGTACGGCCCTGCACGAAAGGGTTGCCGGGCCGCACACGAGACGGAACGTAATCCCCCGAGGGGACCCGAAGTCCCGAGGAACAGCAGAGCAGTGGCTCTGTCTGTGTTCTCTCGACTCAACGTCGACTACTCTCGCCTTTCAGCTACCGTGCCGCTTATCTCCTTTTGCTCATCGTGAGTGCTCTTCGCCATCGCTCCTCGACTATCGTCCCCTGGGATGCCCACGTTCTCGACCTATTACCGGAACCTCTACGAGGAAGAATCTCCACCTTCAACTCAACGGTGCTTTTTAGGACCACCCTGTCGTCCACGCGGATAATCTTTAAGACCACCAGTTCCTCGCCACGGACTGACAATCTTCAACCTGTAAGTGGCAATTAATGTTCAACTGTTTAATTACCGGCCTTCTTTTCAATGTGTTCAACCTTTTGTTTCTCGGCGTTCTGACCCCATTTTCCCTCATTGGTAGGCACTCCCGCCATAAGGTCTGGCATACTTCTACTTGACTTCGAGAAGTGAACCATGTTCGTTATCGAATTTTCGGCACTAGCTGACAAGATCATTATAGCCAAGAAGAATGAAAAGAAAGAGATAAGAACTTATTAGGGAGTTGCTTCCTGATCATCAGTGCTCAGTGTCATAATGAATTGAAAAATAATTACATACCACTTGAACAACGCCAACGTAAAATATATTTAGTGTCAATGAAGTTGAAAATGTTGCACATTCCTATTCTTTCATCAAACTTTTATATTTGTAATTCGACTCTTTGGCTTCAAGTTCAATTCCTTTGATAAAAGTTAATTTTTTTCGCTGAAATTCATCTATTTTTAGAAAACATTTATTATTCAAAGGAAAATTTTTGGCAACGCTTTGGCAATCATCATTATATTCAAAATTTTAGTTACACTCTTGGTACTTTCATACGACTCAATATTCATTCTAGATAAATTGTGATCTCATCGGTCTATTAAATCTGAAGCAAAATAATGCCTTTATTTACACGAAACGAAAAATGATTGTTTCTAGAGTTACTAAACTAATATAAACAGCAGTTTATCTTTTTCCTGCCCATTATTCAAATTACTAGTTACTTATATAATATCCTGAAAATATTATTTTAAATAAGCTTTTTCAATTTTACTGCTAAAAATAATTGTATACATATCAGGATTACACAGGCCATATCTGGTAATAATTTACTTTCTTAATGTTGGATGTTTGTCCAAATCATTTTGTATTTAAATCCAGATTCAGTTCACTTAAGTCTCTTATCAGTGGTTCGATTCCTATTGGTGGGACAGCACAACATACAAAGCCGAGTCCATTAGTTGATCTCTTAATGCAGTGAACTGCAAAGAAAAAAAAAAGAACTGTAAGGAAGGTATTATTTCGTCAAATCGGTAATAAAATAGGCGTTTAAATTGGAAAAGGCGTTGAAGAAAATGATCCATAAGTGTCTAGTCATCAATCAGATTTTTTCAATAACAAAATAATATTTTTTCATGTTTTCCAATATTACTTAATATAAAGATTACAATACCAAAATTGTGATGAGTGTTCACAGAAATAAATTTCTTACCCCTGGCTTTGTCAAAGTGCACGAAATGGAATCCTGGACCCTTTCCTCCTCTGATTCTACATTGGAACCTAAAGTAAGTCGTTTTGCTCAACGACGATCCTTGAATGCATTTCTCTGTTAATCAATGTTGTAATGTTTAATAGCTATTATACACCTACACACAATGTTTTGAGCAAAAAATGAATCTTCTATTGCTATCGCTTTTACTAATGAAAAAAAATTGCTGGATTTTGATGAATGATGGCTTTTCCAGGAGAGATATTCTATACAACTTTAATGTTTCCAATGTTCCCAATCTTTTTCATGAAATATAAGCAATGATGAAAATTTTATTCATTTCTTCGTTTTAAGTTTTTTTATAAATATGGAAAACAATTAGGGAAATATGTGAAGGAATATTTTAGAAGGTCCAACAAAGTACTGCACAGCCAAAAGTGCCATATAATACTGTGCAAGATTTCCTTGTGCCAAGATCTGAACCTACAGCTAATGAGTCCTAAAAAATGTTAAATTTCACAGTCATTTATGAATCCATTGTTTTTTGTAAATTACATTTATCATGAAAGAATATTAATTTTGTAAACCTTTTTAGCATCGTTTAGTAATATCTTCAATTAATGATAACATTCGAAGTTTAGAAACATATATCGCGTCAGACAAAAAAAAAATTATAATTGTACGTGTGCATGCGCTAAATTTCCTAGTGTAAAAAATATTTGTCTACTCTCCCCGAATTTTGGGACGACGAGATACTTCGTATATTTTGCATCAAATATATTTTTAAACTCACTTTCCGCTTTCTCTAGGGTACGATAAAGTCCAGCAATAGCACCATTGCAAAGAAGGCAGCAGAGGAAGACCCAACTTAAAAATCGCATGACTGTTAATGATGAAAAACTTTTCAATGAATTTGCTTTCAGACTGCGTAATTAATCAAGTGAATATAGCTCTCATTTCCTCGCTTTATTTATACAAAGTTTATTATAAGTGCCAACTTTGATAAGAACCGAGATAACAATTTCCTCGTCATAGTCCAGCGAAAAATATTTAGACTAAAAAATGTAAATACCGCACGAAAGTTTATCGTTGACGACTGTTTTTGATGACACATTTGCTAGCTTCATTAGAACTAATTTGACGGATATTATCATGTATGGATATAATTATTGAAATTTTAGTTATGCTTCTCGATGATAGATTTTATTTCGCGATATGTATTGGTATCAAAGGATCCACATGTGTCCATTTTTAGCATAGATAATAAATTTTTGTCTGTTTTGTTTTTAATGTTGAATCATTATCACAGTAAACGGAAAGAAATAGTATCGTAGGAGTATCCATAGCAGTATTGATGCGTGTAATATTAATTTGACATCCATTGCAATGGCTGAGTGAACGATTCGTTGAGCTGCTGTTTTTAAATGAAATGAGTGTCTGAGCCAAACTTGGCAATCCAAGCAGCCGTCCGCGAAAAAAAAAGAAGCGTATAAAAGAAAGTGGCAAATCACAGGCCTCAGCAATGAGGAACGAAATAAACCTAAACATGATCACAGACACAAAAAGAGAAAAGTGAAACTACTAGTTAAGGAAAGTAAAGATAAAATCGAAACAGAAGAAGAGAAGAAAATGCAAAACATTTTGAAGAAAGCAAGAAAACGTTTTATAAATGCGCGTTGATCAATATGAAGAGAGGTAAAGGTACAGAGTTGGCCAGCATGAGAAATAGCCAGGGTGAAATTATATATGATACAGATGGGATACTAGACGGTTTGAGAGACTCTTTTGAGGAATCACATTTGAATTCAGAAATCTGATGAGGGAACGGGGTGGCAAGCGCCGACCTACAAAAAGAACAAAAAGCTGTATAACACTAGATGAATGTCGTAAACTCAGGAACCTAGTTCAAAATAAGATTAGAAATGAGTTCAATGAATACAATTATAACGATATTGCACATAGAGACAAAAAAGAGGACATTTGGCATCTTCTTAGACTATTATCTATTATCTTCTTAGACGTTTACACCTAATCCCACCCAAGCACCTATAGATAGTAATTTTCCGCCTGGTGACCTTTTGAAGACTTTCTTTACATTCCCAGTTCCAGACTTATCATCAACATCTTCCACAACTTCTCTTAATTCAACATTCAATGAGTCTGACTTCTTTCTCGATGACGCCACACCTGAAATACTTTTGGAAAAAATGCTTTAAATCAAATCAAATGCCATTGGAACTGATGGAACATCAATCAAAATGATTAAACTTGCCCTTAAAATTATCTTTCCTATTCTATTGCATATTTATAATGCTTCCCTACAGATCGGTATCTTCCCAGATATTTGAAAAGAGGCCGCTTTATGTCCAATTCCAAAATTTCTAAACCTACTTCCTTCAAAGACTTCCGGTCAGTTACTATTTTATGTGCACTGTCTGAACCACTTGAAAAAATGGTTCATCTGCAACTTTTCATGTTTCTCGAAATATCTAAGGCCATTGACGCGATTCAATCAGGTTTTTGGGGCAAAATATAGCATTCTTAGTGCTTCCCTCTAAGCAACGACGGAACTCAAATTTGCAATGGAGAATAGGGAGATCACGATTATAGTTCTGTTTCATTTTTCGAAGGCTTTTGATATGGTCAACCATAAGTTACTCCTACAAAAGTTAAAAACTTTTAACGTGTCAAACTCTGTCATCAAATGGTTCAAATCCTATTATAACGATAGGTCTCACAGAATTATTGATAGTAGTGGTGAACTGGTCTGCTCAATTTTGCCAAGAGAAGACAATTCTTTATGGGCAATTTGCTCTACACTCTTTTTCAGAACAAAACTCCTCAGTATCTATTCAACCTGTTCCAATTTGTAGACAGAGACCTTCCAACACAGTCTAAGCTTTGTAAAAGACATAAAATCCTTAAGATTCCTTCTCACAGAACTTGTCAGCTTCAAAGATCATTCATAGTAAGGGGTCCCCGGTTATGGAATAAAGTACCGTACGATATTGGAAATTCACCTTTCCTGTATCATTTCAAGTATCTTTTTTCCAAACATTTATACAATACTCCTAACCCAACTCTTGATAATACTCACTGGTAAACTCTCATATTTAGTTCCTGAACATTTCATCTCCGAATTTCCCTTGGTTTTCATTAACTTTTGTACATTTTTATATATTTTAAACACAGTTTTTCCCTCTTCATTTCTACCTTAAGATGCACTATTTGTCGCCAAACTTTTCTGTCGGGGCATACCTCTCTAGCTTCCTTCACGTCCATGAATTTTTTCATGCAAGCTCTAGCATTTCTATGGCCTCTTATGTCTCTTCGAATTAGGATTTAATTTGCACACTCTAACCATTCGTTCCGCGGTCTGCCTCTGGGCATTCTCTCAACATGCCCAAACCATCTTGAAGAATTTCTTTGAAATATGTCAACTAGTGTCTCCTCTACATGACATTCTTTAAGGATTATCTCATACACACTTTATCTGTCAGGGTTTTGCCGCATATCATGCGCAGGAATTTCATGTTGATTGCGTTAATTCAACTCTCATCCTTTTCTTGATAGGTCCACGTCTCGCTACCGTACATCATCGTCGGTATGAATATAGAATTACGTATTGCCCTTTTTGCTCTACGTGATATATATTTCACTTCTGGTAAAGGGCCCTGCTCTCACGATAACCTTCTTACCCTCGTTTATATGCCTATCCAACCCTTCATCTATCTTTCCCTCACTAGTAAATAGGCTACCAAGATATATGTACTTATCAACTTGTTCTATTCTCTCATCATTGAGGACAATGTTGCACATTGTTTTCTCACCCTTTCCTCCAAACGCTATAACTTTTGTTTCATTTACGTTAATTTTGAGGTCCATCTTCTTCATGCTTGTATTGAGTTTGCTCGACACTCTTTGAAAGTCTTGGATTGTCTGTGCCATAACAACCTTATCCTCTGCGAACGCTAACCCACGTACCCTAACTGTCCCGAGATCCACATCTTCTTCGACGCAGAGGGCCATTCTTAGACACTTGTACGTTAATATAATAAATAGCCATGAGGACATAACGCAGCCTTGCCTAACACTTTGCAATAATATCGAACGAATCACTCAGTTTCTTATTAATCCTTAAACTCGCTTAGCTACCAGCATATATTATTTGTATTGGTTGTAGGAGCCATTCATTGACTCCGTACTCTTTCAGGACTTTTCAAAGTTCACTTCTATCCACCTTGATTGACGGCGTGACAATTAACGCTCAGACATTCGCTGCCTTTCCTTCAATTTCAATGAAACAAATAGATTTCAATGATATTCATATTTAAATACTAAAATTCGGATAAAAACTTTACCATCCCTTTCAAATTTCAACCCGACTATCTGTTACCGATTTATTCGAATGATTCATCCGATAAAGACATGCACCTGACTGTTCATTATTAGCGTATCCTCGCGCGTAATATAACTTTTGTTTATTTTGCGACACACATGCCGTTCTATGTTATGACAATTTCCTTATAAATTAAATTAAAATCGGGCATGCCCTTCAAACACCTTGTCTCGCCAATGATTGGCTTACATTTGAGAAGTCCCTGTGGATTCTGATGGTGGTGATTGCGAGGATCGGACATGTGATGATTAATAGTAAATTTTTTGTGAATTCACAG
Organism: Andricus curvator; assembly: GCA_932195095.1. Classification (NCBI taxonomy): domain Eukaryota; kingdom Metazoa; phylum Arthropoda; class Insecta; order Hymenoptera; family Cynipidae; genus Andricus; species Andricus curvator. Next base: position 2,203 of record CAKNYM010051445.1, on the reverse strand, counting down.
AAGTATGCACTCGTATCCTGCGAAAGCTATTTTCAATTAACCACGTCCACCTGCGCAGTTTTTCCGGAGAAGAAACTCAATCCGAAACGTGAATCTCCGTCATAAAATCAGGTCCTTCCCAGCTGTAGTTTAGACAATGTAGCATTCACCCACCCCAGAGCACCATAAGTGGTGAATCCTGCGAATGAATTAATTCATGATTAGGAGAAATGTACGAAAGGATATTCAAAATAGTCAAAATGAGGGAAAATCAAATGGGTAAATAAATAAAAAACGACTAGGCAAACTGACTTACTTTGCTGATCTGAATTTTCCAGCGAAGTTGGTTCATGACCATCGAACTAAACGCGAACTATAGTATGGCATTGTAAGCAGAAAAGTAAGGCCCTGATGATCTCTAGCAATATGGAAAACCGTCCCAATCAAGTAAGTTTGCAACCTTAGAACTGCATACATGATTGCCAACAATTCAATCTCCGTGGCTGCGTAAATAGCCTTATACGAAGGCAGACAGCGACTAATGAGAGCAATAATTGCTCCATCACCTGCGTCATCGAACTGATATAGAATTGCGCTAATACATTTTTTGGATGCATCTGTCTTCAAACGAAACAGACGATCGGTAAGGTAGCGTTGCGAAAAAAAAACACGTTTTAGAATTCTTGCTTTTGCTTGCTTGAATTTTCTACCACACTCATCATTCCAAATAAAACCATTTTTAGAACTGAGCAATTCTCGAAATTCGTTCAGCAATTTAGCATATTGGACCTGAAACCTTCGGTAGGATCCGCATGTTCCTAAAAAACTATGTAACTCAAACCGATATCTAGGCTCTGAGATTTCTGGAATCGCCTTGATTTCAAGGGGATCCGGGGATAGACCATTCGTACTCAAAATGAATCCGAGAAACGGAATCTCTTTTCGAGCAGAGAAGGTGTCATCTAATTGGATAAAAAGTTTTCACAGGCGATCTAAAACTAGAATTAAATGTTTGACATGGTCTACATTAGCTGCCTACCTGAATATTTTTGAATGAGATGCTTGATAGCTGAGGACCTTCACGGTCTGGTTCTATATATTGATTCAGTTTACGGGCATCAAGAAAAAGTCTCACGGATCCATCTTCCTTTGCCAAAACTCTAATGTGATTCTGCGTGCGTGCTCCATAAACCCTAATCTTAATTAATTATATCTATCAGCCTTTACAACTACATGCTCACGATACGCGATATGAATGATATAGGGCATTCGGGTTGAAGGTTTACCAGTTGTCAATTTCATTGTGTGCTCGTAAACATCAAAATGTTCAGGATCATTGCTAAAAACATCCGAATATTCCATGACCATCACTCTCAACCTATCTTCCTATTCTTTCAAGAACAAGCGCGAATTTTGCATATCCTCACTAAACTAATTTCCAAAATCCGACAGATGACCTATACTTTAATGTATTTCACCCTCGCATTTAACCGGAATCATAGACTCCGACACTAGCATCTTCTTCATCATAGATCACCGTTAAACTGGCTAACACGTGCACACCTAAGTCTGAAACTATTGACTCAATAGCAAAAATATCGACCTGTTGCTCCCTCCCCCCAAATCATTCGATTCATCAGGGATCTTATCACTTCTTGCACTTTCTGAACTATTTACAACCCCTTTTCCTTCTTTTATCGCAAATCCTGGAATACTACAATAATACTGATCATCGATCTAAACAGATTTTCTTTTATGATCAACTTTGCATTGCTTTTTGGGCATCCACTCAGTACCGATCCTGACTACATATCCCAGACGTGGAATAACTCAACGAAAGTGTATGATATAATTTTCCTCCCAGAATCAATGAAACATCAGCCTGCAATTTATCTTTGCATGTGTTCTTTCCAAATGGCCATTCAAATATTTTGCATTTTTGAAACAATCGACTCGAAATATTCATATAGTTTCGTGAGTTTACAGTGAATGATGCATTTTTCAGTTTTGAGGGATTCAATTATTATTTTATGTGAATTTGAATGCTAATTCAAACAAATTTTCATATTTTCTTCTTATACTCAATATTCAGTGGAAACCTATGTAAAATTAATGTGAGTACCATATTAAATTAAATTTAGACCGTTTCAAATTTTTAGCTTTTCAAGTGAAAATAGTCCTCCCCTGGGGGCTGTAACACCTTGTAGTTGGTGGGGAGGCTTAA
>CAKNYM010051443.1:308199-364057 GCA_932195095.1 Andricus curvator | reverse complement strand
TGCTCCCACACGGGAGCCGTGGTGGGGGCCGCCAGCTCCCACAATCTATGAACACTGGATACGAATGAAGTTGCGTAAAAATAAATATCAGATGTCCGGGTCGTTTCGTATCCTTAACCTGTTGACAGTATATTGACGCATATTGCGCCAACGAAAAAAATGGCTAAGTGTGCGTTTGACGCAATATGCGTCATGTAAAATAAATAGATATATACTATTTAAATTATCATCAAAGTTTGTACACGAAGGTTTTTGGGTCTCTGAATCCGAATCTGGTATCAGAATTCAAAAACTCAAAAGGGCGGAATCAATATGGCGGATCGAAATGACGCAAAATTGGCGCCTTGAATTCGCATTCAGCGCCACAAATAACCCCCTGGCACCAATTTTTAATTAAATCCATCCAGTAGAACGTTCCACACATGTTGGGCCCACTTTGTGATTTCATATACGACCTGGTAGTGTACCAGGAGCAAGAGTTAATTCTAAAATTAATGAATGGATCCACAAAAGTTGTATAAGACCTTGTTTCACCAGAAATTACTGACAAAGCTGCGTTGAGTGGACACGTGCGTTGTCGTCGCGAAGAATCCAGTCCCCTAAATGGTAGATATGTGTTTTTGGCAATAGCACAACTAGGTTGAAAGTTCGAGCAGAAGGTGTGATACGTTCTGGATAGACCTTATATATCCCGGTTAAATTCTATATGTTTTCCTGACAAAATCTCAATATATACGTATGACATAAAAAAGGACTGACTGGGCCATTGAAGAAAAATTGAAGCTTTGAGAATAACGAACACATTGACTTTTTAATGTAATAACCAGGTACATGAAATATTCTTATCCGACTTCAAATACATTATATTTCAGTTTTACATTTTTTTAAATTATTGATGTACAGGATTACGGTTTGAATTCTGCAATATAAAACACCCTGTGATTGTGCGGCGGGGTCCTACAGGAGTTTCTCTGACTTCTTCTCTGGTCATTGCGTCAACCTTGCCGCTTTCCATGTTTATTTTCGCCCGTCTTTTATTGTGATTAAGATCGAAATGATCATATTTATACATTCCATCAAGAGCATTATGAGTCTCCAATATAGCATAGACGTCACCATCGGATGTTGATAATACAATTTGTTCTTGGGTTGGCATAGACGTATACATATTCTTTCCTATACGCATTTCAAGTTGACTATTTGTAGGAAAAGTGTATCTGCGCAGTTCAAATATCCGGTCTTGATTCACGCGGGGAATAAGCCGAATAAATGTAAGTTGTTCAAGTCCACATCCCAATCCGTCAGAAGAAGGAAGCATAGTAGAGGAAATCGTGGACCTGGCGGAAGGAGACCTGGACCTGGCACGAAGAGAAGGCTCGGCTGGTACATTATTTCTTTCAGAAGAAGAAGAAGGTCTGCTACGAGGAGCACGAGGAATCGGTTGGCCATTTGGTAAACAATCGAACGGTTTGCTTAACTCTGCAACAAGAAAGAGCGAATTACATTTTTTTAAAGTACGTTGGTATTTCATTAATCGCTTCCAGCGACAGTTACTGAAAAAGATCAGAGTTTCACTATCTTTCTAACTATTCAAAGAAAACAATGTCCTTTGACACGCGCACAGAGCCGCAGATGCCACGCGATGGAAGTCAGTGTTGTGTGTACGAAAATGCACCGACCCGTAACGGCCTGTCAAATCAAGTCACTGCAAGAAGGCTTAGCTAAGATTTGTTTCCGTTATCTGCGTGATTGAACAAGGAGACTCGATCCGTACCGATCCGAAATGTCCGAATGTATCTGTTTTTGAGAGTAGCTCGACTAAGTACAAAGTTAGAGTACAAGGTCGGATATTTTCCGGACAGAACTAGTATGTTCCACTCCAATTTGCTCACTCTAGTTTGAGTTAGCATAACTGACAACGTAACGTAGTAGATAATGTCAGATAGATTCTCCTGAGCAGTTTCTTCTGAAAAAGTCGGTAAAGGCATCAAGTTGCAGGGTGGCCAGGAACATTAGCGACCCAAGTTGATTATTGTGCAAACTATCGTGCACTATATCATCCAAGCTTTGGAAAAAGATATAGAATTTGTATGCTCAAAAACACAGGAATAGGGAAGTGCAGATGTAGAAAAGCACCTACGTATACTACACACAAAAGAATGAACGGAAACCGAACAAAACTGTACAGAAAAAATGGATCCTTCACTGGAAGCATATCTGGTTGAGAAAATTGCAGGCATTCAACAAAGGATATCTGATTCACAGAAAAAGGAAAAGGGATATTATTTCATATTCACGTCAGTCAAAATTTAGAACAAGAAGAAACTAAAATTGAGAAAAAAATAATTATTAAAATACTTCATTTCCCGAAGAGAATAAAGAATAAAGTAAATGAAGAAATTAAAAAATTATCGGAAAATGACGCAAATTACTCTATTAAGATAGCGCAAGATAATCCACGAAAAACTTGGTTGGCAATTAATACTATCCTTGGCTCTGATAAGAACAAAAGCAATATAAATGAGATAAACAGACTGACGGTTTTAGAAACATAGATAAGTGAACCAACTGAAATATCAAATGAAATAAACAAATATTTGCAAAAGATGGCTGTAAATTTACAATAAAAAATGGAGACAGTAGTATAACATTGCCAGAAGCTAGATAAAATTGGTAGTAAATTCAAAAATAAATACCGTAGCCGGAGATGGTAATATAACTATAAAATGATTTTTTATTTTTGTATGCTGTGATGAAAAGCATCATGCTTAAAATTATCAGCAGAATAAAGTCATAAAACCTATTTTTAGGTTATGGGCCTTCAAGATCTTAGGCAGCAAGTTTTCACGATCGTAAAAAAGTTAAGTCGAGAAAAAGCTGATTCAAAGTCAATGTCAGATATAATTCTCATAATTAGTCCAGTTGAGTTGAAACATCAAGACATGCAGAACCTCAAGGACAGTAATGACAAGATCAGAAAATGTCTATGAGTCTCAAGGACCAGCACGTAAGGCAATGCTTTTAAAGAAATTAGTTTCATTGATCATAAAATGAATACCTCACACGATATGCATGATCATCTTGCTAATTTCTTGGATACTATGAACAAGCTAGACGATATGATTGTAAAAATAGATGAAGAATTGATTCTTGTATTATCGCTATACAGCGATACACGTTGGGATCTATATTCGCAAAAAGGAAAGAAACAAAATTCTACGGAAATGAACTATTTTCCAGAAATAACGAAAAGGATGAAGATTTTAATCTTTAATGTCACAAATGTAAAAAATTTGGACACCGGGCACGGAATTGCAGATCAAAAAGGTGGGATAATAGTAAAGGGGAATCGTTCAAGTAAGCTGAGGTTGCAGTGACAGCTACTTTTCATCAAAGAGAAAATCGTTGGTGCTTAGATTCTTTTACAAAATCTTGTCCGGGAATAAACATGAAGTATTCATTGAGCGAGAGCAAGAAAATCCAGAAATTGAAGAACATAATCTCGAGGGAGATAGCCAAGAAGAACAAAGCCAATCAAGCTCAGCATCGTAATCAAATGAAGATGATAATTTTCCTCCTGAGATAAATCTACCAATGCAACCTGAAGTACCAGCTATGAAAATTGGCAGAGCATTTCTCAGAAAAATTTACCCAGGAATAAAAGGTCCAAAGAAGCAACCACAAATGGTCCTTGTCGAGCGAGCAGAAGAACTTCATCCTGATGAAGTAAGTGTAGTTAATGAAGCTGTACCTAAAGAAATACATCTATCTAAAAACGAGGAAGACCAAGAGTTTTTCGGCGCTGTAGAATTTTCCAGTTTGGTTTAAGATATAGATCTAAAAACAGCTGAAGAAGCATTTTCAAGGCCATTAGGCAGTAAATAGAAAGAAGCCATGTATGCTGAATTCGAAGATGTAATGAAGAACCAAACCTGCATTTTGGTGAATCGTCCAAAAGACAGCAAGGTAATTGGTTCTAAATGGGTCTCACGTACAATATCCAACAAGGATGGATCAACAAAACGAAGGAAAGTTAGATTTTTAGCAAACGGGTTTGCACAAGAACCTGATGTCGATTTTCATTAAACTTTTGCACCAGTAAGCAGATCTGGTTCAATTCGTTTTGTAATTGCTTTAGCATCAGAACTAAAATTGTAAGTGCATTAGTTAGATTTCATCAGTGCCTACCTAAAGGGTGAAATCGAAAAAAAGATTGATATGGAAATCCCAGAAGAAGTTACAACAATTTTGGAAGAAAGCAACGTCAGTTTTCAAGAACATTATAAAAATAAAGTATGATTGTTACAAATGCTATTTATGGACTGAAATAAGCAGCACGCCAGTGGTATAAGAATCTGTACCTAAAGTGAAAAGAATTAGATATGGAACCACTCATCTCAGGTGCCAGTTTTTACATTAATGAAGATAATGGGCAAGTTACAGTAGTTGCACTTTATGTCGATGATGTAATCCTAGCTGAAAGACCTTGTAAACTTCTCTATTGCCTTGTTATTGAATTCTCTCATGATTTAAATAAAAAGGAAATAAAAGTGATCCAGAAGAAATACATTGAAGACATCCTCAGAAAACTCAATATGGAAGATTGTAAAACCGATTCTACACCCCCATATTCAGCTATAAAACTTTTAGAAGAAATTAGTTCAAAAAATGAGAACGAAAAAGAAGAAATGCTAAAGATTCCATATCGCAACCTAGTGGGTTCATTAATGTATTTGGCCACTTCTACACGACGGGAAAGCAGGACAAGGAGTATTACGCTATTTAAAGTATACCAAAGACCTTGGTATTACATTTAAGAAAACGGAAAAATCTCTTGTTGGCTTTTCTGATGCTAATTGTGGAGGGAATATTGATGTCAGAAGATCATACAAGGATATTCTTTCTAATGCAATATGCAAAAAGTCCTATTAGTTAAGTCTTAAGAAAACAGAGAACTGTTGCCATGTTCACGGACAAAGCAGAATGTATGGGATTATCCGAAGCTACAAAAAAGGCTATTCATTTGAAAATTTTTTTTTGAAAAAGTCACAAATTTTGACAAATGTTGTTTTCACAAGGATTGAAATTATTTTTTTAAATTGCATATATAATACTGATATATTCACCAATAGAATTAAGGATGACTGAGATGGCGAAGACCAGAGTATAAACGACCCTCATTTTTTTAAGTAGAGGAAAGACTGATTGGTATATTAATATAATAATTCTAGTTCATTATACAAATATATCCTATGGGCGTTATCTTATATAATAGAATGTTATTTCGAGATATTTACATTTAATTAGCCAGTATAATAAAAAATGAATTTACGAAATCTTTGAAAACTCATAATAAAATATACACTATCTTCAGAGATTATGTACACAGATAGCGCGAGCGGCACTGATTATTACTGATTAATTTTAAAGGAGACGATAACACGCTCGGAAATGAAGCTATACATTCTTGCAATCTGTTAGGAAGCTTATGAAATTCCACGTCGATTGGTCCATAGTAGAGATATTTCTGACATTTTGGTACTTATCCACTTGAACTTCAAAACGAAGACAATTATTTTCAGTTGTCGAAACATTTGTATTCGAACAAAACACAAAAACATTTCTTCGAACCAAAGAAATTTCTTTGAATCAAAAAATCTTTTTTCAGAAAGCTTGTCTTTCATTAACATCTTATTAAGATATAAAATCCCGAATTTAGTTATTCACATATTTACTTATTAATTAATTTATTTGCTTCTAATTTTTGCTGGAATAAAATCCTATACTTAAATAGAAATGATTTCTCAACAGGGGAAGCAAGTAGAAGAATAAAAAAAACCCTTTAGTTTGACGTCAATCTGTTTGAATCTCGAGTGATGTATCGGATTCTCGGAAAGCTTTCCAGCTCCTTGATTATTGCTGAAGATGCCTTGGCAAGATCTGGATGTCCCAAATCATTGAGGAAATTGATCGGATATATGACTTCCTTTGAATCATCAGTAATGACCATAATTTTGCCTCGTTAAATGAGAGTGTCCGCTAAAGATGAACTATGAACCCGTGTAGGATCGATCATCAATGGTACAATTGACCCAGTCGGTATCGATAAAACCTCTCAAGACATTATTGTCTCTTTTGAATTTCAGACCATGGTTTGCGGTTTCCTAGAGATATTGGAGCATACGTTTGGCTGTTATATTATGCTCTTGTTCCGGCTTGCTGTCGATTTGTTCAAGCCCAACTAAATCTCTGTATGGAAATTCTTCAATTCGCTAGAAAGTTTTTATTTAAGCTGACTCTCTCTTCCTCTTTTATTTGACATAATCAAAATGTTATCTACATAAACTAGAATGAACGTTTTCCTGATGTTATCAGTGTAGACAAATGGGTCATCATTTATGGGTCTCAGCCCAATAACTCGAAGAATTGAATCCAATCTCGCATGTCACTTAGCAGCTAGTTTGGCGCAAACCGTATAAAGCTTTTTTTAAGTTTACATACCTCAGACGTTCTATCAATTTTTTGAGCATCTTGGCTCGTCTCGAAAGGTGAGGATCAAATTTTTCTCGTTTCATTTTTCTGAGAATATTGTCCAAGAAATCCGGCTGTTCCAGGTAGATCACGTTGTCAATTGATACATCCAAATATACCGTTTTAATATCCAACTAAGTTATTTTGAGCTCAAACTTGACTGCTAGTGCAATGGGCAATCTAAGCTAACTTAGGCGATAAGCCAAAAAGTTAAGAAGAAATTTAAACCAGGTTGTTGCGCAGAACCTTTTGCTACAAACCGTGCCTTTCTTCGTTTCAGTTCTCCATTACGCTCATATTAGTTCCTCAGCACAGATTGGTACTTAATCGCCTATATGTTTGTGAGACTGTCGACATCCTGGCTTGCCAGCTCGGGCGAGTCGAGGTGTGCCTGGTCCTTTCCTTTCAAGCTCGTTTATTTCCTGTTGGTTATTTAGATCCAAAAAAAGTTCTGCTACAATGAGAACATGTTCAAGAGTGATCTGATCCATCTTCCGATTCAAGACAAAATTAACGTCACGTGTGGTTGCAACATTTTCTTGAGTGATTTCTGGAATATTCTTGTAAGTATTCTTTGAATATTCATTCATGAATCGAGCGTCTTGAATTATGTGAATATTTCTTTCGGATTCTATTCAAATCCAAAAAGCTTTCGCACTAGTGGCATAGCCAGCGAAAAGTCTTTAGACTCCTCGCGGTTTTAGTTTATTCTTGACAGGACGGTTTTCGAGATAATATACCTTAATTTAAAGCTTTCCTGAGTGCCTTAAATCAGAGATCCTCTCCTGAAAATGGTCAGTAAAGACGAGATGATTGACGAAGGAGCATTCCTTTAAAATCCCTGGGAGTAGGCGGACTTAAGGAAAGAAAATAATTTCAGAGAATAATAAAAAAAAAATCATTCCTTTAGTGGCGTAGTTATTCCATAGATACGTTAGGAACATTCCCCAGAAATCAACCTCTGAAAGTCAATATCTGAATTTTCTTCGAACCCCATCATTTTTATATCAACCCAATAAACCAGAGGATAAACGCTTACGAATACACCGAATCGATGTGATGAAATATTTTTGTCTCAGTGATTTTTTATCAACTCAATGACTCGCTCGTTCTTCTTAGGGGATAATCGAATGTTCCTGACACCCCTTAAGCTAAATTTCGATCGTGAGTGTTTGTGTGTGTGACATATGAAGAAGACTGACTGGGACATTAACAAAATAGTAAAGCCTCGATAAATATAACACACAGACTTCTCAATGTAATTAGCAGTTAGATGAAACATTTTTATTCGACTTCAGACAGCAAACAATATATTCTAATTCTACATTTTTTCAATTAATGACGTACAGTATTGCTGTTTTCGTTGCGCACTATAAAACACCCTGAGATTGTGCGGCGGGCACCTACAGCCGTTTCAGTGACTTCTTCCTTAGTCATTGTTGTAACCTTGCCGCTTTTTATGTTTATTTTTGCCCGTCTTTTATGGCCTTGATGATTTTTATACATTCCAGCAAGCTGATTATGAGTTTCCAATATGGCAAAGACATCACCATCAGATGTGCATAATACAATTTGTTCTTGGGTGGGCATAGGCGTATACACATTCTTGCTTATTTGCATTTCAAGTTCTTTCTTTGCAGGAAAAGTGTACCTGCGAAGTTCAAATATCCGGTCTGGATTCACGTAGGGAAAAAGCCTAATAAATCTGAGTTGTTCCAGTCCACATCCCTCTGCGCCAGGAGCAGGAAGCCTTCTGGGAGGAACCATCGAACTGGCAGGAGGAGACCCGGAACTGGCAGGAGGAGACACGGACCTGGCAGGAAGAGACACGGACCTGGCAGGAAGAGAAGGCTCGCCGCGAGGAGACCTCGAGCTGGAACGAAAAGGAGGCTCAGCGGGAGAAAGAGACTTCTCAGGTGATTCATTTCTTCCAACAAAATAATATGCCAAAGAATGAGATGTTTTTCCACGAAGGACACCAGGAATAGGGGCGCCATTGGGTAAGCAATCGAACTGTGAACTTAAATCTGCAACACGAAAGAGGGGATTACAAATTTTTAATAGGTTGGTATTTCATGAACCCCTTGATGCAATATTTTGAGGTTCGTAGCCACTTAATCTAATTAGACATTTCATATGGTAACATCTTATTAATTAACAGGCTTATAAATGTGAGTTATTTCTATAAGAAGAAGAAGAATGTATATTTCGATGTTTGGATACCGATAAAAGGAAAATGGTTATATGTGAATATATAAATATTCATCTATTAAATAAAGTTTTTGATATAGTCGAATATTACACTAATACTATAAACATAAATGGTTATATTATAGATAGTACTGTAAATAAAGCTGAGGGAAAAAATGTTGAATATGTTAATATAACATATTAATATATAATATATATTGAATAAAAAATATATTTTTGAATGATATATACTAATTTATTATATTCACCAATAGAATTAAGGATGATTGAAATGGTGAAGACCAAAGTATAAACGACCCTCATTTTTTACAAGTACATGCGAGACTGATAAGTATATTGGTATAATAATTCGAGTTCTTCGTTATACAAATTAATCCTCTATGCGTTATCTTAAAAAATATGAACGCAAGCAGCACGAAAAATCACTGATGACTTTGAATGACGATAACGCGGTCGGTAATAAATCTATACATCTCTTTAATTATTTAGAATGTTTATTTAATTCCACGTCGATTGGCCCATGGTAGATATATTTATGACATTTTGGTACATATTTGAACCACCCAAATTTAGGAAATTTGATTTAAAAATTTTCAAAATTTAAGACATTTCAATTGTAAATCATCAAAATAAAAAAAATAAACATTTAAAATTACATTTTTCTAAATCACACGCAATTCAGAATTCAGAAATCTTTGATTATAATTCTTTAAGATAGACTCACCTCAATGAGATGTTTACAATTTTATTATTTTAAACTTTGAACATTAAAAAATGAGCAATTTGGCGAATTTTCAGTTCTCCATATCTTCAAAATGGAACAGTGTCGAAAATGGGAATAAAAAAAAAAAAAACATAATTTCAGAATCACTCAAAAAAAAATTTGTTTTTAATAAAAGAAACCTTTTCTTTAACATATATTTCTTTTCCTTCAACCCAACATAATCCCACGATGAGGAAAATCAGTTGAAATTAGAAAAAATTGCGTTCAAACAAAAAAGGTTCTTTGAATCTAAGAAACTTTTTTTAAAAAATATTTTGTATTTTATTTAAATCAGTGTTCTTTGAATTAAAAAATATTTTTTAGAATGCTTGTCTCTTAAAAACAAATTATTACGATATAAAACCTCAAATTAACTTATTTGCTTTCTTGTAATTCCTGCTGAGATAAAGTCTTATATTTGAATAAAACTAATCTGCATACAGATTATTGAAAATTAAAATTTGGAGAAAGCCGCTGTAGCTATTTTAATACCTATTTTAATTTTATTTTTATTCATTTCCTCAAAGATTAATAATGGAGATTTCGAATAATCAGAAATTATACAGGATGGTACTGTATTTGGCTACAAAATAATCTTTTTTACATGAAAATTCAACTATTTTGTTGAAAATTCACCTACTTGATTTCAAGTTGAACTCTCCTGCAGAAATTTTTTTTTTAGGATTTTTTTGCTGATAATTAAACTATTTAATTTAAAGCTGTTTCGGGTTTCAATCGTGTGCGAAACTATGAATCATGCCGACGTTTCGTGAACATTGCAGTTCACTGCTTCAGGGCTTTGTAAAAAATTAGTTTTCTTTTTGGTTGAAGATTCTCTTTTGTGATTTTTTTTTGAAACTAACTTCTTTGTTATAAATTGATACTCATGATTGAAAATTCAACTATGTCGCTAGAAAATTCTACAGTTCTGTAGATAATCACTATCTTTTCGCTTTCGAATTCATCAATTTTGTTGAAAATTTGTGTATTTTGTATTAGTATTTTTTGTTGGAGATTCATTTTTCAAACCAAATATTTAACGATTGAATTTTTGGTTGAAAACTTAAATTTTCCTTTACGTCTTAGAATCGTTTTCCTTTTAGCGGATATTTCATTGTAGGAAACAGCCAGAATGAGCAGGGAGCCAGATCAGGACTATATGGAGGCCACTGAAGTTGTGCAAGGCCGCGCTTCACCAGAAATTGCTGAATAAGCTGCGTTGTCGTTGAGAAGGCGCCAATCACCTCAGTGGTAAATACCTGTTTCTTAAACTACTATAGGGAAGTAAAAAGTTATTTATGACAAAATCACAATATATATGACATACGAATGACTGACTGGGACATTGATAAAAGACTCAAGGATTGAGAATCATAACACGTTGAATTTTTAATGTAGTTACCAGTTACATGCAACATTTTGATAAAACTTCAGATCGCAAACATCATCTCAGATTTTAAATTCTTTTAAATCAATGGGGTAGAGAATTGAGCCCTTATATTGCGCACTGCATAACATCCTCAGATTGAGCGCCTAAATCCTACTGGAATTTCAGTGACTTCTTCTCTGGTCATCGGATGTTGATAGTACAATTTGTTCTTGGGTTGGCATAGGCGTAAAGATAGATGTTCCTATTTTTTTCTGAAGTCCTTTTATTGCAGGAAAAGTGTACCTTCAAAGTTCAAATATCCGATGCGAATTCGCATAGGGGATGATCCGAATAAATCTTAGTTGGTCCAGTCCACATCCGAATCCGTGTGAAGAAGGAAGCCTTGTAGGAAGAGCCGTTGACCTGGCAAGAGGAGACCTAGTCCTGGCACGAGGATACTTGGTTCTGGCACGAGGAGACCTGGACCTGGCATGAAGAAAAGGGTCGGCAGGAAGAAGAAGCCTCTCAGGTGATTCATTCCTTCAAAAAAAAAAAAAAAAAAAAAAAAAATATGTTAAAGAATCAGAAGTTCGGGCCCGAGGAACACCAGGAATCGGGTCACCATTGGGTAAGCAATCGAACTGTGAACTTAAATCTGGAACACGATAGAGGGGATTACAAATTTTTAATACGTTGGTATTTCATGAACCCCTTGAGGCAATATTGTGAGGCAAGTATGTAGCCACTTAGTGTAATTCACAATTTCAATTATTTCATTAGAATTGACTAATTATTATTTGAAACGATTTCTTGATTTTGAAACCAGGAAATTTTGGTTTTCAATATTTCATCAATTGGAAGAAGGATTATGTTTAATTATTACCATTTTTCTTCTTCTTGTTTTTTTTTTTTTTTTTTTTTTTTTTTTTTGTAATAATTTTTATTGAGCTGAAAGGGATGAAATTTTGATTTTCAAGTTTTTCCAAATTGGAAGATAATAATTTGTTGTTTTCAAAATTTTTATTCAGTGGATGGGTGCAAATTTAGTACTTTTAACATTCAGATGTCAGGTGAACTTTTTTTTTTTAATTTTATGCTGTATTTCAGGAGGGATTAGTTTTAATTTGGAGCATTGGAAATGATAGCGTAGATTTATATGTTTTAACCAGAAATCTTTGAACTGTTCAATTTATAAAAGTTAAAAAAATTTTATTTTACAGTTCAATGGAATTTAATTTTAAATTCTTTAATTGGAAAGTGGTGAAAGCTTCCACTTTTTATGTCTAAATTATTACGCGGTTGAATTAAAGATTTCAGATTAAAATTTTTTTTAAGCTTCGATGCCAAAGGTTGGAATTCTAAAGAGTTATGCTTTGAATGCTTATATTAATGTGCAGTACAGTTTTGATTACCGTGGACAAATAAATTTTCAGCCTACACTATTCATCCGATTCCAAAGTTTTTTTTCTCTAAATAAAATCTTTCTAAATTCTGAAAAGATTTGTTTGATTACATTTTTTTTAAATTGTTTAAAAATTTGTTATTCAACAATAAATTTGAAATTTTTGTTTTAAGGTTTCTCAAGTGCCATTTTTTTGAAGACATTCAGATTGATCAAAGAAAATATTAAAACAGTATTAAAACTATATACGAATAATTTTCAGTTGGTTAGAATAGTTTAAAAAAATTTTTATTGTGTTATAAACAAATTAGTAAAGAAAAGTTATTTTTTGGAATTGGCAATGTTTAGCACATTGAATCAAGAATAGATGCTTTTTCGTAATTGTTTAGACAGTTTTTATAAACAAATTCACAGTTTGGGGACTTTTCAATGAATAGGCTCAATTTTTGTTTACAGAGTCAACTAGTTATCTCTTTCCGATAACTCTTTACTACGATACTTTGCAAATTGACAACAATTATTTATTATTTAAAGAATTTTTATTAAAAAATTCACAGTTTGGCGATTTTTCAATGAATAGGCTCATTTTTTGTTTACGGAGTCAACTAGTTATCTCTTTCCGATAACTCTTTACTACGATACTTTGCAAATTGACAACAATTATTTATTATTTAAACAATTTTCATTAAAAAATTCACAGTTTGGCGATTTTGCAATGAATAGGCTCAATTTTTGTTTACGGAGTCAACTAGTTATCTCTTTCCGATAACTCTTTACCACGATACTTTGCAAATTGACAACAATTATTCATTATTTAAACAATTTTCATTAAAAAATTCACAGTTACAATTTGGGAAGCTTCAGATATCAGTTTCCCCAAATTGAGAAATTACTGCTTCCAGAAGCTAAATCACTGCTTTTGAATACTAGGTAAGTTCATTGGATTGACATTCTTAGATGATTACGTAAACAAAAATTGAGCCTTTTCATTGAAAAATGGTCAAACTCCTCATTTGTTTATAAAAATTGTTTAAATAATAATTGATTCTTTGAAATTTGGAGGACATTATAGAAAAATGTCACAGGAAAGATATTCTTATCTAATTCTGTAAAAAATTGAGCCTATTCGTTGAAAAATAGCCAAACTCTAAATTTTTTAATCGAAATTGTTTAAATAATTAATAATTCTTGTAAATTTTCAAAACATAGTAAAGAGTCATCGGAAAGACAATCTTAGTTGAATCTGTAAACAATTTCTTTTAAATGTGTTTATGAAAATTGTTTAGATAATTAATAATTATTGTAAATTTTCAAAGTATCATAGGAAAGAGGTATTTGAAAAACATTCTTTATTGATTCCGTAAAGAAATTGAGCCTATTCTTTAAAAAATAGCCAAACTCTCCGTTTTTCAATTACGATTGTTGAAATAATTGAAAATTATTGTAAATTTACAAAACAACATAGATAACAGTCATCAGAAAGATAGTCTTAGTTGAATTCGTGAACAAATTGAGCCTATTTGTTGAAAAACAGCCAAACTCTGAATATGTTTATGAAAATTGTTTAAATAATTAACAATTATTGTAAATTTGCGAAGCAACATAGGAAAGACTTATTTTTAATACATTTTTTTTGGTTCTGTAAACAAATTGAGCCAATTCGTTAAAAATTATAATACGAATAATAATTCGTGTAAATTTACAAAGCAGCATATAAAATAGTTATCAAAAAGACATTCCTAGTTGATTCCGTAAACAAATTCTGCCTATTCCTTGAAAAATAGACAAACTGTGAATATGTTCAGGAAAATTGTTAAAATAATTAATAATTATTGTATATTTGCAAAGTATCGTAGAAAAGATTTATTGGGAATACATTCTTTCTTGATTCCCTAAACTAATTGATCCTAGTCGTTGGAAAATGACCGGGCTCTTAATTTGTTTATGAAAATTGTTTAAATAATTAATTATTCTTGAAAATTTGCAAATGATCATACAAAAAAGGCATTGGAAAGATATTCTTAGCTAACTCTATAAAAAAATCTGGCATATTTGTTAAAAAATAGCCAAACTAAGTTATGGAAAATTTTTGTCAATTTGCAATGTATCATAGTAAAGAGTCATCGGAAAGACATACTTAGTTGATTTTGTAAACAAAAGTTGAGCCTATTCATTAAAAAGTCGCCAAAGAGTGAATTTGTTTATAAAAAGTTATAAAATGATTGATAACTGGTATCTTTAACTATAGATTTGTTTCAAATAAACCAATGGCCAACGGCCATACCACGCTGAAAAACCCAGTTCTCGTCAGATCACTGAAGTTAAGCAGCGTTGGACGCGGTTAGTACTTGGATGGGTGACCATTCAAGAATACTGAGTGCTGTTGGCACATCGTGGGTGTGGTGAGCCCACACTTGTAGTTATTTATAACTACAAGAAAAACCTAAAAAAACACTACCCGAATCGGGTAGTGTCACGCCTACCCTGAAAGGGAAATGGCTTAATGGTATACCAGATAAAACAAATGAGGAGTTTTGACACAAGATTTTGTCTCTGGCTTCTAGTTATTTAAAAAAGCCTATAAAAATTTCTGATTCTGATAGGGTTATTGCTAAAAATATTAAAATTAGTAACTGCTTTATCAAAAACAATAAAGATCATGATAACTAGGGCTGATAGAGGGAATGTCACAGTTTAAATTGATAATAACCATTGTAAGCATAAAATGGCAATGTTACTTAACGATTCCAATACTTATATCAAATTAGATTCTGATCCGATAAAAAATTTAAAGAAACTACAGAACAAAACGTTCACTCGGATTAATGGATGGAGGATTAAAGTTTCTCAATCCTAATATTGTTAGAAAAGACCTTATTACAACTGATTGAAATCCAGGTGGAATTCATGGTCTGCCAAAAATACTTACTGGTGACCTGAACACAAATCGGAATGCTACCAAAAATTTAACTAACTATTTAAAATCAGTAGTGTTCTCCGCCGGATTATCTATAGTTCCGCATAATAGCACCCACCACACCGATCATTCTAGTACATGGATTTCATTGATGATTGTTGATCATCTAGACAAGGTGATTTCTTGTACTCAATGCTCAATCTGATTCCTCTCAAACCACGACCTCACCAGCATTCAATACCAGTTCTCCTATAATCCTTCATAACGTAAATCTCCTTTGCCTATACTCATAAATATAAATGAAACAGAATTTCTTGAGCATCTCTCTACTTATGTCTGGAAAAGCATTGGTTCTATTCGCTTGCATATCTATAACGCATCTCTACAGGTGGGAATATTTCCTGATACCTGGAAAGAGGCTATTATTCGTCCTGTTCCTAAAATATCTAAACCTACCTCTCCCAAAGATTTCCGTCCGATATTCATCCTATGTGCCTTGTCTAAACCTCTCAAACGCATTGTCCATCAGCACCTTACTGAAACTGGCAATTGATAGAAGGGAAATAACGGTTATTGTCCTTTTTGACTTTTCTAAGGCTTTTCTTTTGTGGGAAGGTTAAGAGTGGTGTCCCTCAAGGTTCCACGCTTGGATCCACTCTATTTAATATTTATACATCTGAACTTGGTAGCGAACTTCGACACTGCAAGTATCAAAAATATGCTGACGACTTCAAGCTATACCTCTCCGGGCCTATTGCCACTCTTAAGAGCTTATTTTAAAGGTACAGGAGGATATTGATTTGGTGGTGCAGTGGGCCTCGACAAACGGTCTCGCTCTTAATCCTGCTAAAACTAAGGCTATAATCACAGGACCTTCTTCCTCTCCTTCACTTGCAACAACTGCAACCTTACCTCCTCTCTTGATCGATGGGCGTCTCATCTCCTTCGTGGAATCTGTGAAAGATTTAGGCTATGTTCTTAATCGATCTCTTACTTGGAATGATCAAGTTGCGTAAATTTCGAGGAAAACCTTCAGAGTCCTACAACAGCTTAACAGGAATAAAGAATTACTTCCTACTCCGACGCGTATCCTCCTGATTAAAAGCCTCATCTTCCCTATCTTTGACTACGGCTATGTGGTATATGATGATATTACTTATGAGCTGATTTCCAAGCTTGAGCATACGCTTAATCAACTGTTACTTATAGGGCTATCTAGCCCTAGGAACTTTTCATGATTAAATACTAATACAAAATACATAAACCAGATTGTCCACTTAGACATGTAGTTTCTTCTATCAATACTCCTACTTATGTCTTAGCAAAAACTCTTACCAAAATAATCTCCTATTCCTTACCTACATAAAGATAAGCTTTGAAGACCGTATTTGTAGTGTGAAAATTCCCAATAATTATATCATGGCTTCTCTTGATGTCACATCATTATACACTAAAATTCCTTCTGATTTGGTTTTGAAGAGTATAGAAGACAGATGGTGCTTTATTAGTCGTTATACTGAGATACCCTTGGATGAATTTAAAGAAGGCATTTTACATTTATTAGATTCTACCATCAAATTTGATGATGTTCTTCATAAACAACCTTTTGGAACTCCTATTGGATCTGCCATATCAACCATATTATCTGAAATAGTAACACAAGATTTAGAATCTAATACCTTCTCAGAAATTGACTTTGAAATTCTAGCTTATACACGTTATGTTGATGACTCATTCTTAATTATTCCATCTGATAAACTCGAATTTATACTTTCTGTTTTCAACTCATACCATCCAAGCTTAAAATTCACTTTAGAAACCAAAGAGTATAATTCCATAAGCTTTTTAAACCTTGCAATAATTAGAGATTCTAACAATAGTATTATTACAAGTTGGTTCTGCAGAAAAAGATATTCAGGCAGATTTCTAAATTTTCCATCAGAACACCCTGTCCAATACAAGATTGACGTTGATAAAAATCTATTTGATATGGCTATTCTCTTATCTAATTTTATTTTGCAATCTAATAACTTGAATATAGTCAGGAAGTATTTATTCTATAATAAGTATTACTAACTAATTTATAATCACTATTACTATAATAACTATAACTAACTATAAAATTTCAACCGCTCTTACTGCAAATGTGGTTTCTCAAGGATGTGAGGTCATCCTCAAGGTCACTGAGTTGATGAAAACCTTAGTGGAGCCAAAAACTTTTACTACTTCGGAAAATTTGTCAATGGGGATGAAAAAATATTTCTAACAGCCCTTAAATCAAATTTTGATAGAACTTACTGCAAAAGTGGTTTCTTGAGGATGTAAGGATATCATGCCTTGATCATTGTGTTGACGAAAAAATCATTGGCGACAGAAACTTGTATCGCTTAGGAAATTTTTCCTTCTCTCTTTAATAGAGGATAAACAAATGCTTCTAATACCCTCCCGGTTGGTCCATATGAAAAAGACTGACTGGGACATTGACGAAACATTAAAGCCTCGAGAAATATAACACACAGACTTTTTAAGTTAAAGTGAGATGAAACATTTTATCCTACTTCAGGTAGCAAATATTATATTTTAGTTCTACATTTTTTTTAATTAATCGGGTACAGTATTACGGTTTATATTGCGCACTATAAAACAGCCTGAGATTGTGCGGCGGGCACCTACTGGAGTTTCAGTGACTTCTTCTCCAGTCAGTGTTGTAACCTTGCCAGTTACTATGTTTATTTTTGCCCGCCTTCTTTGGCCACTAACTTTTGTATACATTCCAGCAAGATGATTATGAGTCTCCAATATAGCAAAGACGTCACCATCGAATTTGCATAATACAATTTGTTCTTGGGTTGGCATAGGCGTATACATATTCTTTCCTATATGCATTTCAAGTGGTATATTTGCAGGAAAAGTATATTTGCGAAGTTCAAATATCTGGTATCGATTCACGCAGGGAATAAGCCGAATAAACTCAAGTTGTTCCAGTCCACATCCCCATCCTTCAAAATTAGGAAGCATTGTAGGAGGAACGATGGACCTGGACCTAACACGAACAGGAGACTCGGAAGGAGGGGACCTGGACCTGCCACGAAAAGAAGACTCGGCAGGAGGAAGAGACCTCTTAGGTGAATGATTTTTTTGAGAAAAATGATATGATGAAGAATAAGAGGGTCGGCCATTGGGGACACCAGGAATAGGGTCGCCATTCGGTAAGCAATCGAACTGTGAACTTAAATCTGCAACAAGAATGAGGGGATTACAATTTTTTTCAAGACTTGGATATTTCATGAACTTTTTGTGACAATATTGTGAGGCAAATGTATATGTCGTAGCCACTTTATTGTTATTAGACATTTCATAAGGTGGCTAGACAGCTCACGAACTGCTAATGGATTGTTTAAAAATCTACAGTTAGTGTAATAGGTCAAAGCTTCACTATGTGTTTGAATATTTTAGCTATTTCATGAAACAACTAACTTGCCACCACGTGTATGATGTAATATATTTAATTGAACATATAATTTAAGAATTAAAAATACGGTCTTCTGATTGTTTTATTTTGTTTTTTTCAACCAAGGATACAAATTTGCAAGTAAACAGTTTTGAAAGAAGTTAGATTTTCAGTTGAAACCATTGACTCTTAACAACAACAAATATTTTCAACATCATAGTTGAATTTTCAGCCCAGAAGACAAAAAAGATTTCATTTTTCAAGAAGAGAATGTTGATTATAATGATAAATAATGGGTGTTAGCTCGGTATTGAGGTTGGGAACAGGTCAAGGTCATTGGTGCCAGTAGGTGATCCCTCTGCCTCTGATAACTTTTGTCCGAAACATTTTGCTGTTTCCAGTCTCAGTTCCGAGCTAACACCCATTATTTAAACATTATCGCAAATTTGACCTTTATTCGATCTTGCCATGACTTTCATAAAAATATCATTTTATTAATATTCACAAGTTGGGTTCCTAAATGCAAGATTGAATTAAGGTTTACTTTTGATACCTCAAGATTTACTGTAAACTGGGATAAAGTGTGAATATCTTCAGTCAAATTTTGGTTTGCGAAATAACTTGAAAATTTTTTAAAAATTATATATATTATACTATTATATTTACCAATCGAATCGAGGATGATTGAGAGGGTGAAGACCGCAGTATAAACCGCCCTCATTTTTTCCAAGTAGAAGAAAGACTGATTAGTAAGTTTATATTAGATACATATTTCATAGTCGTTATCTCATAGAATTTAGGCATCAAGCACATACTTTTGAGATATGCACATTTTATTAGCCACTGTGAAGCAACAAAATTTATTTACCAAATGCTTTATAACTGATATAAAAACTTAAACCCAGTTGAAAGAAGAATTGTCCCTGAGATTAGAGACATATTTAAGAACTTATGAATGGTTTTGCGAGTTGATACATTTATGCTTTGAGATAGGGGAAGTTCCAGATGATTGGCAAAATGCGATTATCATCTGAATATACAAAGGAAAGGGAGATAAAAGAAATTGAAATAATTACAGAGGTATCAGCTTGCTAAGTATCGTAAAAAAATATATTCAGAAATACTTATCAATAAAGAAGTTTTCTGTGCATTTCTTGATCTGGGAAAAGCGTTTGATAGGGTGGATACGCTTTGGAAGGTTTTGGAAGAGTACGAAGTCCATGAATGGCTCCTGAAAGCAATAAAAACGGTATATGCAGGTAGCAAAGCGAGTGTGTGAGAAAATGGGCAACTGAGTGACTGGTTCGATATTAGGCCAGGTGTTGGGCAAAGATACATTATGCCATCTTGGCTGTTTATGGCCAGATACTGGTCGACCATCTGGGGTACTCATAAGCCAAGTCAACTGGACACGACGTGGCTCTGTCTAAAAAAGGACAGAGTTGCACTGTTGCGGGCTATGAATAATCTTCGATCTCAGCCTCTGACGTAGCTCGCATCTTAAAGAATAAGTTTCTAGTACAAATACCTGTATGCCCTGCACCCTGCCCTTTCTGGAGCCCTTCAAAAAATCTTGGAGAACACAAATCACTTGCCTTCTTTTATGAAAAATGGAGCAACGCATATGCTTCCCAAAAAGGTAGATGCTGGTAGTCCTAGTGATTACCGACCAATCACTTGCCTCTCGACCCTTTATAAGTGTCTCACGGCCATAATTTCTGACTTCATGTATAAATATTGTGAAGAGAATAACGTCATCTCGAAAAACAAAGGGGTTGCTGTGGAAGCTCTTGTGACTGCAAGGACCAAGTCACGATGGACAGGGTGGTTGTGTTGCGTGTGAAACACCACCAGCGAAATTTGCACGTATCCTACATTCAATACCAACAGGCATTTTTCTCAATACCCAATGATTGTTTACTTGAGGTCCTTAAGACATATAGGACCTTTCCTCGTGTCATGCAATTTATGGATCACGCTCTGCCCACATAATGCCCACCTTGGAAACAACCAAGGTGATTCATTCAGCGTACTATAGTTTTGTTTAGCACTGAATCCGCTAAGCTGAACACTCAGCAATACGTCCTATGGATTTAAAATTGCGACAAGAGTGGCTGAGACTCAACTAATTCACCTCCTGTACATGGACGACATAAAGGTTTATGCAAGCTGAGAGTCGAACCTGAACAGCTTACTTATCTTGCTGCAGTTCTCCAATGATATCAGGATGTATCTGGGCTTGGACAAATGAATCCTACAGGTACCTTGGTATATTGCAAGCAATGGGTCCGCTTCACTTTGCGATTAAAAAGGTACTTCAGAATGCTTTTTCCGTTCCCCCTAATCTGGCTCTGGCGTCCGGCCTCAGTGCGAAGAACATCACAAAGGCAATTGACACCTGTGTCATTTCTCTCCTAATATACTCCTTTGGTTTGATCTCCTGGTCCATGACTAATCTCGAGAGGCTCAACAGAATCATGCGCTTGAAAATGCCTGAGCACCGACTGAACCATGAGAGGATAGCTGTAGATAAAATAATTCCACCACGCCAGCTTGGAGGCAGTGGGATTATGGATGTTCGACGATTGTGTGACTCTCAGGTTGCACAATTGCGCGAATATTAATAAAACAAGACTAACATCTCGCTCTCCGCCTACATCTGTAGAGGTGATCTGTATACCCCCTTAAAATTTGCAGCTGCTGATTTCCAGAACATAAATACAAATGATTTTATTTTTCTGTAACTTGTAGTGAAAAGCATGCTGTTTAAAATTAGGAACACATATGTGACATTAGGGCAATTTTCTAGCATACTTAAGATCAGAAAAAATATTCCTATACAAATGATAAACCAAGAGATAATAAAATATTGTGAATGGCTTAAACACAATAAGTGGTTTATCAATAAAGAAAACAGTTTACATCCTCTTTGCACTAAGCAGCATAAAAAAAGTTTCCAATGCAAATAAAAATAGGAAACAAAACTATGACAGAAGTTGAGGTGGACAAACATCTGTGAATTATTATTTATGATAAACTTAATTGGAACAGACATGTGCAGTTAATAGTCGAGAACATAGGCTACAGAATAAAGGTATAAAATAAATTTTTAGGCTACAGCTGGATTTTCCAACTATTAAATTATATAAAAGAAGTTTAAGTACCAGATACTCTCCAAGACATCGACAGATCAAAAATGATATTTAGACTGACAAAGATCTTATAAGGACAGAAAATAAAACTGAATTTTTTACCAATGTTCATAATTATAAAACAAGATGTGCGGGAGATGTATTTAATAATTTACTAGCGATTAGATGCAAGACTAGAATAATTAATTTAAATTTGCTTTTATGCCTGCAAAGAAGCTCGAAAAGTATTTTGTAGCAAGTACATAATTTACAACTTACATGTTTAACTGTAGATTCTTTAGGAAATTATGATTTTCAATCAAACGAAGCAAATATATAATAGAATACTAAGATCTTTTAAATTTCATAATATTTTATTAAAAATACCCATTTCAACTTGTTCTTTGAAAATATTTCCATTTCATTAGCCAGTTGCATGAAAAAAATTGATTTAATAAATTTTTTTAAACTCCCATCAAGATTTATATACACTATCTTCGGAGATTATCTACAAGATTAGGGCAAGCGGTATTGACAATTCGGAAATTTTGATGATTTTCATTTTAAATTTCTTCAATTTAGAAAATGTGGAATGTTGAAAATTCTTGACCTTTGATCCTCAAAATCATCCAAATTGAAGAATTTCGGTGTATGCAATTTAAAAATGTAGGACTTTTAGATTATAAATCATTGAAGAAACTTATTTTCAAATATATTTTTCTTTGATTTAAATAAATGTTCTTTAAATCAAAGAATCTTTCTCAGAATGTTTGACTTCTAAGAACATCTTATTACGATATGAAATCCCAAATTAACTTAATAATTTATTTATTTGCATCTAATTCCTGCTGAGATAAAGTCTTATGTGTAAATAAAAGTAATCTGTATACATATTACTGGACATTAAAATTGTGAGAAAGCCGATGTAGCCGGTTATACCCGGAATATCCTGTTAAGCTAGTCGTCTTTATCATCGATGCTCTTTGAGGTATCATGCTTCCGATGATTAATAGCCTGAAAAGCATTCCTGCGTGTCAACGAAATGCTAAGACGCTTGCAGGGAAAATGCAGAGGGCGGTCGGCCTTGCGTCGCTCCTCGTCCTGAGGGTGTACGAGAATTTGCAGGATCGTCGTATTGTGCTCATAGCAGAATGTAGTCTATCCTAACCTATCTCACGTTTGTGAGACGTGGTTACAGCCGAAACGAAAGCGCGATTTCGCCGGGAGCTGGTGCAATTTTGTAGAATGACAGCCGCTCCCGGCGACATCACGCGGTTGTCGTTATGAATAACTTTTAATCATTTATACATATGTGCGTGAGACTTATGAGAAAGATTTACTGGGACATTGACGAAAGATTAAAGCCTCGAGACTTAGAACACATGGACTTTTTATTTTAATTGCCAATTACATGGATTGCGGTTTAAATTGTATACTATAAAACACCCTGAGATTGTGCGGCGGGCACCTACTGGAGTTTCTCTGACTTCTTCTTTGGTCAATGGGGTAACCGTGCCGCTTGCGATGTTTATTTTCGCCCGTCTTTTATTGCGATTGCGACTATCATATGTATAAATTCCAGCAAGAATATCAGAAGTCTCCAATATAGCAAATACGTCACCATCGGATGTTGATAAAACAATTTGTTCTTGGGTCGGCATAGGCGTAAACATATGTTTTCCTATTTGCATTTCAAGTGGTTTATTTGCAGGAAAAGTGTATCTTTGAAGTTCGAATATCCGATGCGTATTCGCAAAGGGAATGATCCGAATAAATCTTAGTTGGTCCAGTCCACATCCCAATCCGTCTGCAGAAGGAAGCCTTGTAGGAGGAACTGTGTTCCTGGCAGGAGGAGGCCTGTATCGGACAGGAAGAGAAGGTTCGGCTGGAGGGGACCTGGACTTAACACGAAGTGAAGGTTCGGCTGGAGGGCACCTAGACTTAACAGGAAGAGAAGGCTCGGCAGGAGGAGGCCTGGATCTAATATGAAGAGGAGACTCGGTAGGAGGGGACTTATACCTGGCACGAAGAGGACGTTTGGCAGGAAGAAGAGACCGCTCAGGTGAATGATTTCTTTCAGAAAAGAAATAGGATAAAAAATAAGAAGGTCTGCTACGGGGAACACCTGGAATAGGTTCGCCATTCGGTAAACATTCGAACTGTGAACTTAAATCTGCAACAAGAAAGAGGGGCATTACAATTTTTTAAAGTATGTTGATATATCATGAACCCCTCCTGGCTATATTGTGAGGCGAGTTTATATGTCGTAGCCACTCAATGTAGTTAGACAATTCATGAATTGGCTGAACAGTTTATAAACTGCTGGCAAATTATATAATAAACTTTTGGTTTAACCATTCTAGATTTGGAATTAGGGAAATTTCTTAGTATACTTAAGACCAGAAAAATTATTCCTATATACAAAACCGGATCTAGAAATGAAACAAAACAAGTATGTATAGACCAATCTCACTGCTGAGTGTTTTCTCAAAAGTTTATGAAAAAGCAACGAATATAGGGCTTCTCAGCTACGACCCTTTTATGTTCATTAATACGAGTTTTTGGTCACCTGCCAGTCTCACCAATATAAAATTTATTGCAACATTTACATTTTATAGGATATACTACACCAGATGAGTTTTATTTACTATCTTTATCTTTGTTTTGAAAAAAAGGAAATCTATTAAGTGTATAGTTGTTTGTGAAATAAATATTGATATTGTATTCTTTCTTTGATGATGTTATTTATTAATTGAAGTGGGTAATTGTGTTGTACTAGAGTTATTTTTAGTTGATCTTAGTTTTATTTTCGGAATTTAATGTCACTCAATTTCACACATCTGTCAACAAGACTTTTAATTGAAACCAATTTTTTGACTAAATAAATAATGAGAATTGTAATTTAGATAAGGTCCTGACCAAGAAAGATTGTTATATAACATTGTTATTAAGTCACCCTCAGGAGTTTTAATGACTAATAAATTAAGATAAGCAATAGAATTATTTGCTTTGTTTTCAAGACTCTTCTTTCTCAATCAGATGGAACGATAGCTAGGATATCATCCACATACCGTTTTGTAAAGAACAGCAGTGAAACTTAAATTATCAAGAGACTTTTTTCAACATCTTTCATTTCTAAGTTTGAAACAATAGGAGATAATGGAGAGCCCATTGGGCAACCTGAAACCCAAATGGTTCTAGTAGCAATTAACTTTTCTTTACAAAGGCCTTAGTTTTTCTAGAAACTGGTTTTAAACCATTTGAAATGTATTGAGCTAAATTATAAGTAGGAGAACCTACTGCAGAAACAATGACATTAAGAGGAATATCATGCTTATTCCCTAATGCTAAGGTTTCAGCAACCTCACTTGGGATTTGTATATTAGATAAATTTTTGAAACATTTTTGTAATCTTAATTCTCTACAGGTCTTTTGTGATTCCAAATTTATCTTTTTTAATAAATCAAACTTTTTTATTCATTTGTTTCTCTTGTCATACTTTAATTTATTGAGACTATAATCTTGTGAGTTGAAAAAGTCAAAATTTAAATGTCTTCAATAATATTAGATAAAAAGTATTTGAAATAATTAGATTCAGGATGGTAAACGATCTTATAAAAATATAAAATAAAATTGGACTCTAATCTAGGACAGGACACATCTGTACAATTTACCAGAAGAAATTCGAGAAAGTCACATAATATACAAATTGAATGTATAACTGCAGATAATTTATGAAATTAAAAATGGAAATTGGGATTAAATGCGGATGTCTTTGGACAAATTTTCTTTTGCAGAATTATTGAAAATATATTTTTTTAATTATATATATATATATATATATATTATACTATTATATTCACCAATAGAATTAAGGACGATTGAGATGGTGAAGACCAGATTATAAACGACCCTCATTTTCTGCAAGTAGAGGAAAGACTGATTAGTACTCGTATATTAGTATAATAAATCTAGTTCCTCATTATATAAATATATCCTATAGGCGTTATCTTAAAGAATAGCTTGTTGTTCTGCGACATTTACATTTCGTCAGACAGTTTCCTGAAAAAAATTGTTTTGCTAGTTTTTTTTAAAACACATATCAAAATTTATATACACTATCTTTGGACATTATCTACAAGGTGAGCGCGAGCGGCACGGAAAATCACTAATGAGTTTGAAAGACGATAACATGCTCGGAAACGAAGCGATACTTTTTTTAAACTTATTTAGACAGTTGATTAGATTTCACGTCGAATGACCTATAGTAAAGATATTTCTGATATTTTGGTACATAATTGGACCACCCTCGTGTTACACAAGGGGCTGAATACTTCAAGTGTTCCCACCTAAAAAAAATTTTTTTTTATCGGGTTGAAACTTGGCTGAATTAAAGTCTTAGTGGATCTATATTAATTCATCAAATCATAGGTGAAATTATCAGCCGGTTGTAAAGATCCATGAGTCTGAAATGTTTAATTTTTCACGTGGGTTTTCACCTTCCCGTTAGTGTAATTTCTTTTAGCATAATTCGATTGGGACTTTGTTATAGTGTTTCGAAAAGCCTTCTTCATTTAAATCTTAAATATAGACCCATTTCAAAAAGGTGTTCAAACTTGTGGTGTCAAACTTGGATTTAGTGATCCTCGATTTAGTGTTTCCGAGAATTGACGCCGCGCCGCGGGGATGGGTGAAAGGAGCTGCGGGGGATGTACGGTGTTCACTCAGGCGTGACAAAACAAGAGCGTTGCGGTAAGGAGCTTTACCCTAACGACCAAGCTGGATAACCACGTCATGACGTTGCGTGAGTTCACTCGAAACACGATGGCGGGCTCGCTTAGGTATGGGGAGTGACCTTCATCTGACCGATTTCATGAAATTTCACCGTCACCTGACGGTCAGCGTGAAATCATCTAATTATATAAAAAAATTGAGTTGCGTGACAACATAACCTATGAAGTTCTGCGAATTTTTGAATTGTGAACATTGATCATTTCAACGAGTTAAATTTTTGAAACAATTTGGTGTCGTGTTTCAACTTCTAATACAATAAAAAATAATGAAACAATTTACAGTAGAGCAGTAAACTAAGTATAAGTACACGTATATTGGTATATTTTAAAAGGAGCAGTAAAAGTGTAGGAATTAAAATTAATCTTTCATAAATAAATTTTTATTTATTCATAACTTACTTAAAATTACATATTATGTAATAATTAATTTTTTAAATATAAGATTACAAGTAACGAATCGTACAATCCTTATTTTGGTTAGATGGAAGACACGATACATATTAGCGATAGAAGTTTACTTTGAAATAATAAATATCACATAATAATTTATTTGTTTAAATGACGATAATGGGAAACAAAGCTCATTTTATGAATTTTTATTTCTTCTAATGCAGTGTTACAAGCCTTTCTATTCTCAAATGGTAGACTTGATGGTAGAGAGAAAAGTGTAGCAGCTATTCGGCTTAATTTATTGGTCGCACAAATTCCATTCCACCATGTGATAGGATTATGAATTATTTCCTCTTTCCATAGGAATTCGTTTCTCCACATACCCTCCTGACTTCTGCATTCTGCTAAAGCTGCAGAAATTTTGCCTAAAGTTCCTACTTTTAGGAATTGTCCTAAATTTAATATGAACATTAATCCTTTTAGATCCTCCTCCTGATTACTACCTCGGCCTTTATATCGAGCATCGATGATGTTTGCCGCAAAATGAGCGGAAGTGAGAACATCCTCGAATCTTTTTTCTGAACTATCTAATACGGCCTGTTGCTTCTCTAGTGATAAGATTGAATGCGTAATGTGATTGGTAAGGTGTTGTCGTATTAATTTCGCCAATTGCGTTACCTTACTCAGTGGTGTGTTGTGCTTTTCTGTGTCGATGATCCACGCTTGAATGGGCGAAAGTAGCCCATATAAAGAAGTAGCACTTTCCCAGAAATTGTTGTCTAATATTTCTTTGACAGTTGAATATGACACTTCATTAGCGTTGCTGTCTTTTATAATCAAAATCTGCAAAGTTTGCCTCCAATCTTTCAGTAACGTTTCAATATTGGTTACAGATTTTTCAGGCTGTATTAGAGGCACCACTCGTTCCAGAACATTTAATTGAATTTGTTCCAATTGCCGAGTTAGTTCAATGTTTGACGAAAAATGAGTAATAATTTTTGAAAATCAGCTTTTAGTGAGAAATATGCGGACAAGTCCAGTATGAATTGAAGAAGAAGATTAAATGTTTTTGTAGCTGATGGATAAAGGAGAGCAGGAAACGTTCTTTTATCATTAATTGTTCTTGAAAGAAGTGCCCAGGAATCGCTTTTTGAAAAATCATAGTTGGCTAGCATGCTCACGCATTTCTCTATTCCTGCATCTACGATATCCCTTTTTATATGTTCCTGTAAAACATTCTCTTAACTAGTTATCTCTGTCCTGAAACTCTTATAAAAAACATTTTCCGGTAGGTTCAACATCATGGTGACAGGTGGTACTCTAAAATAATATAAAGAATGAAATACTTGCATACTTATTAAAATACTCATGAAATTAAAATATTGTTTATTTCTTCTCCACAAATATTGTACATATATATATACACGCGCTATTTTCGTTTCAGAAGCTCCTTTCTCCCTTGTTGAAAATTTTTATTGGATAGAATTTTTTAAAGCGTGAAGACCATCCTTCCACTTACCGAGTAGAATAACATTGTCCACAACGTTGTTAGATCAAGAGTACAAGCGTATTGAAAGCCAGGTTATCAAACTCATCGAAAAAGCATCTAGCTACGCAATCCAACTAGATGCCGGGACTGACATTAAGTAAATGAATTTTGAACACTTTCAAATAATTATTCATATTGTACAAAATGATATTGGGTTACCATAAAAAAGATATCCAAGTTTTAAATTTGTTTTCAAATCGAATATTTATAATTTCCTTGCGTACAGTTTTCTGTCAATTATTTTTTATAACTTACAGGTATGAGCCAATTGTCAACGTCTTTGTGACGATTCCAGAACCCCTGTTGTTCAAAACAGAATATACAACAGAGCACCACACTGGTGAATTTTTCGCTAAAGTAGTGAAAGAGGCAATGACAGCCTGTGGTCACGATCGATGTTTGGCTGTATGCACTGATAATGGATCTACCATGAAGAAATCTTAGCGACTTTTATCTGAGGACCCAGATCTGCACAATTTACCGATATGTTACTACGGGTGTGGCGGACATACTGGTAATTTGCTGGTTGTGGATATTTTAAATCTATCAAATTCGATGATCATTAGAAAAAATATCGCGATGGTGTTATATCGTCCCTTCTATTAAAAGTATTCTAAAAAATAGACAGGCTGTCGTTCAACTTGTGAAATGTGAAGACGTTGAAAAATACGTAGCAAAGCAATTAGAAAACCTCATTCTGAATGATGATCTGTGGATTGAGGTAGAACAATTCTGCTTTCTGCTTAAACAGATTTATAATTGGGTAACGAAATTTGAGTCAGATAAGTCGTGCTTGAGCCAAGTCCCAGTTGCATTCAAAGAAATTTCGGATCATCTGAAAGAAAATCTTCCTTACGCACCGCTCTCACCATAAGAGGAAGTTAAAATGATGAATCTTGTGAAAGAAAGAACGGGGTTTGCACTCCGTTCAATAAATTACACTGCTAACCTTCTGGATCCGCAATTTCAGGGAAATGTTTTAACCGAAAACCAGCGTATTGAAGGACTTTCCCATATTAGCAAAGTCATAAAAAGTCTCAAGTCGCTAAACGTTGACGAGGTTGAAAAAAAGCTTTATTTATACCTAAATCGTAAGGGATTGTGGGAAAATGAATCTATCTGAGCCGCAGTTGATTAATTAAAGGACGATCCCAGAACTTGGTGGAACACTTTCTGCTACTCAACCTCACTAAGTAAAGTAGCAACCAAGATTCTATCGATGTCTGCTGCTTCGAGGATTAAACCATTTTGTTCAAAATTCGTATTTTTAGATTGTGTTCAATTGCTTTAAATTTCTAATTAAAATATTACTATGTTCATATATCAACTCTTGCATATTTTGTTGAGAATTCATCTTTTTAGATAAATTCATAGTTTTTATTGAAGATGCAACTATTTAGGTAGAAAATTCAACCGTTTTGTAGATAATTTTTTCTTTTTGTTTCCGAATGCATCAATTATCTTGAAAATTCGTCGTTCCAGTAAAAAATAATCTTCCTAGTGGAATCTTCGTCTTCTGGATTGAAAATTTGGTAGAAAATTAATGTTTTTTTTGTTAAAAATGAGGCTTATTTGGTTCTATCAAACTTGTTGAAAATTAGTATTTTCCGTTGAAGATTAATTTTTAAACAAAAAAATGACCCTGGCATGATTCTTTAATGGTGATAATATACTCTTTAATCGTCTTCTTTTTAGAGGATACTTCAATTAGGAAAACAGTCAGAAATCTAAGTTGACGTCGTGAAGAAGCTAGTCCCCTAAATAGTAAATACCTGTTTTGACTATACCATAAGCAGGTAAAAAGGTATTTTTAACGAAATCTCAATAAATACAACATAAAAGACTGTCTGAGACATTGATAAAAAATTAGAGTCAAGAGAACTATAGCGCATTGAATTTTTAATGTAATTACCAGTTACATGAAACATTTTGATCCAACTTTAGATCGCAAACATTACACTGAAGTTTTACATTTTCTAAATTAAAGGCATAGAGGAAAGAACCTTATATCGCGCACTCTATAACACCCTGAGATGCTGCGGCGGGCTCCTACTGGAGTTTCAGTGACTTCTTCTTTGGTCAATATGGTAACCGTGCCGCTTGCCATGTTTACTTTTGCCCGTCTTTTTCTGTGATTGCGAACATCATATTTGTAAATTCCAGCAAGAATATCATGAGCCTCCAGTATGGCAAATACGTCACCATCATATGTTGATAATACAATTTGTTCGTTGGTTGGCAGAGGCGTATAAGTAGATATTCCTACTTGCCTTTGGAGTCCTTTTATTGCTGGAAAAGTGTATCTTCGAAGTTCGAATATCCGGTCCAATTTCGCAAAGGGACTGATCCGAATAAATGGTAGCTGTTCCATTCCGCATCCCAATCCGTCTGAAGAGGGAAGCCTTGTAGGAGGAATCATAGTCCTGGCATGAGGAGACATAGACCGAGTACGAAGAGGAGGCTTGGCAGGAGAAAGATACCTCTTGGGTGAATGATTTCTTTTAGAAAAATTATAAGATGGAGAAGAAGAAGAAGGTTTGCCATGAGGAAGACCGGGAATAGGTGCGCCATTAGGTAAACAATCAAATTGTGAAGTTAAATCTGCAACAAAGTTGAAAAATAAATTGAAATGAAAAAAATGGATTTAAAATTATATATATGCTTTGAAATGTATATCGATATTTCCGGTGAAATCCGCTAGCTTAACCTATAATCGTACAAAAATTTAGAATTTTTGTTTGAAAATACCTATTTCAGGTGAAACGAACAAACATATTTTAAAGTTTGAGAAACAGTCAAGATTATTTAAAATCTGATAATTTTTTATTAGAAGTATCAATAAATTCTGACAAAAATAACCTTATATAACGCAACATAAAATTGCTCAGACTTGAAAATTGTCTTCGAAATATAATCGTCTTTTTATAAAAATACCAATGTTGGTTATAAAATGTAAATTTACGGTAACAAACGCTAAAGAAACCCAAATCGTAAATCGTTCAAAAAATGTGTAAACTTTGGAACATGATAATTTTTTATGGAAAATACCCATATTCACTATAAAACGCTAACATAAGCTTGAATTGTTGAAAATTAGGAATATTTACGACGATTTTTCTGTAAAAGTTCTACTTTTCAATGAAGAAACTAACACAACCGAAGATTTCTAGATATTTTAAGTCTTCTTCAAAACTTTATGAATTTATATCGAAGTTCTTTATTAAAAATTCTAATTTTCAGCGCAAAGCAGTAACATAAATCACGTGCAATATTTTCAGTATAGAGTTCAGCAAAAAATAGCATTTGGGAGAGGATGCGAATACCTTCGCTCGAACTGTTATTTGCAAAAAACTTGAAAACATTTTTTAAATTATATATATATTGTACTATTATATTTACCAATAGAATTAAGCATGATTGAGAAGATGAAGACGGGAGTATAAACGACCCTCATATTGTCCAAGTAGATGAAACACTGAATAATATATTGATTCTAGTGCTTCGTTATATGAATATATTCAGCGGGCGTTATCTCATACAGCTTGTGCTTCTGAGATTTCGTTAACCAGTTTCAAGCAGACAAAATTAATTTAATAAATTCTTCAAAGCTGATATCATATTTTATATACACTATCGTCGGAGATTACCTACAAGGTAAGCGCGAGCGGCACGGAAAGTCGCTGATCAGTATGAAATAAGATAACACGGTCGGTAATAAAAGTATAAATTTTTTTTTAATCAGTTAGAAAGCTTATGAAATATCAGCCCATAGTGAAGATATTTCTCACTTCCTGGTACAAAGTTGAACCACCCTAAAGTTACATATGTAAAAAATTATAAGAATTGACAAAAAATGAAGCAATGTTCCATTTTTCGGTTCACGCTTGAACAAAATAAGGAGAATCATTTCAAAAAGCCTTTGTGTTAAAAAAAGTATATCTTCAATTCGAGAGCAATTTATTGGAATCGGAGAATCTTTTTTTAGAATGTTTGTCTCTTAGGAACATCTTTTTACGGTATAAATTCCTAAAGTTACTTATTAACTGATTCATTTGCTTTTAATTTCTGCTGTGCCATTTAGTATTGATGATTATGTACCATTTATTAGTGATTATGTGCCATTTGCATATGTAACATTTCTTGGACGAATTAAAAAGATTCAAAAGGAGATACAAAATAAACGACCGGGATATTTTAGAAAATCTAGACGCACTACTAATTGAAGACGAAAAATATTGGTGCGAAATAAATAAATCTGCTTAGAGATCATTATCAGACTTTTACGATGACTTTCGAAATGCTTATATTGACGAACGATTTTCAGAAGAAATTAAACAAAAAATTGAATTCTGCAACCAAAAACGGACACAAGACATCCACTCTTACTTGACAGAAATTAGAAAACTTTTTAATAAACTTTACCCTAGAAAAAGCCTGGAATGGGAATTGCGCAGAACATACGAACACCTAAGGATAGAATATAAAATGTACATTAAACGTAACGAATTTGAAACTTTTGAGGAATTGGACGACTCAGGAAAAGAATGGGAAACTGAGCTAGCCACATCCAAAATTCGAGGGCAAGTTTTACAAATTACAGAACCTAAAATACAGGACAAAATCGAACAAAAGCGTAATTACAGTAGTGGGGATAAAAATAACTCGACTAATAATAAAGATTTAAAGGAGGGTAATAATGAACAAAATGACAAACAATACGGAAACCAATGTCAAAATAAGCAAACTAAAAACAAATGCAGAAACCGATACCCATTTTTACATTTGGATTTCCATTCCTACCTTTCTCAAATCAATATAAACAAAATTTCAGACCCAGATTCCCACCTAGATTCACTAACAATAGACCCAGATACTCTTACAACCCTTCCAAGAAAATGTTACCAATGTTTAATCAAATTTCATTAGGGCAAAATCAAGGTCAAAGTAACGCAATGATTGAATTTCCAATAGAACAGACGGAAAGTAATTCAGGTGATAATAACAATAAACATCTAATGTCAAAATTCGAAGGGAGTTTAATTCGAATTTTAGTGGATACTGGTGCCACACATTCGTACGCTGGCTAGGAATTGCTGGAAAAAATCAAGAATTCTGAAATTTCCATTTTAAACCCGTCTCGCGAAAATTAATGGTCGCGAACAGCGAAACGGTCGACATAATTGGGCAAGTAGTAATCCCAATTAGAGTTGGTAAAAACACAAAACATGTTATGTTCAGATTAGTCCCAAAATTAAATACTGTAGGCACCAGCTATCCAATGGAAGCAAACCCATAATCAGTACCCCTCCCAATAACAGGAAACAAAATCGAACCTAAACCTGACATTAAAATAAAAGAAATTAAGGAAGACAAAAATATAAATATTGAAAATAAATCATTAATTAAAAAGGAAAACAGAAATATAGATAAGAAGCCTAAATTCGGAGGTAGTATCAACCTCAAAAGTACTAGAGAGCTTAACAAAAATAGCCAGACGTTGAAAGATAGCAAAATCCCCCCAGTACCTATCAATCCTAACCAATCCCAAAAAACCAAAAATGCCCAAATTCCTGTAACAAATCCTACGAAGTACATCATCAGCTTAATAAGCATCCCCACGAGCAACAAATTCCAACACCTACTAAGCATCCCCATCCAAGACACTAGCGACGACTCAAGCACACAAGACTCATTTAGTTGAAGCAAACCGAAAAGGAAAAGGAATCTCAAAAAGCAAATGGGATAAGGGAAACCGAAAATAAAAATCAATCGATTAATTTTAGGAATAAAGCAATAAGATTGCATAATATTTCAGATAGGTTAGGAAAAATCGACGAAGAAAATTATTATTCGCCAGAATATTGCGAAGGTATTGTTGAGCTTAAGGAAAGCCAAAAATACCAATTAGAGAAACTTTTAGAAATCAAAATAAAAGTATATCAGGGAAAAGAACATAGAGCGACTCACCTAACAAAACGTGAGCCCAAAAATTAAAGATTTAATTCATCAAACAGTAGATAAATTATTGGAACAAGACATAATAGAACCTTATTGTTCTGATTGGTCAAACCCCATAGTTATGATAACAAACCAGGGAAAGACTATAGATTTTGCTTAGATATTAGATAGGTTTACAATATTACAAAAAAGAACCTCTATCCAATCCCACTCATGACAGAAATTCTGGACACCTCAAGATCAGCGAAATTTATTTCGAAAATTGATTTAAAATTAGCCTATTTGCAAATTTCGCTAGAACAAAATTCCAAACCAATTACAGCATTAACAGTCCCTGGAAAGGGCATGCATCAATTCAAAAGGATGCCATTTAGTCTAACCAATGCTTCAGCAACTTTCCAGAGACTTATGGATAAATTAATAACTCCAGATTTAAAAACAAATTTTTTTTGTTACTTAGACGATATAGTAATTGTCACTCCAAATTTTGATGACCACTTGAAATACTTAAACATAGTTTTAGATAAAATCAATTAGGCAAATTTAACGATCTGTCCGGACAAATGCGAGTTCGGCTGCTCGGAAATCAAATACTTCGGTTTTAAAGTTAACGAAAAAGGACTCCAACTAGAAGACGAAAAAATCCAACCAATCCTAGAATTCCCTAAACCTAAAAATATTAAACAATTACAGGGCATAATAGGGATGCAATAAATACTAGAAAAAACTCGTCGACACAATTTATCCCAGCGTTTTTAAATCTAGGTCGCGAACTACAAGTCGCTCAGAAAAGATATAGAAAACGATAACGAAATCGAGTTCCAAAGCGTGGACAAATGGACAGATAGATTAAGAAGGTTACAAATTATAAAAAAGGAAGTCCAGAAAAATGTAGACCAGTCAAATAATAAACAAGCTAGCAATTATAATTTAAGAGGAAGACCGCTAGAATTTAAAATAGGAGATAGGGTTTTAAAAAAGGTAAACAAACTATCAAATTAAGCGGATAAAAAGTCAGGCAAACTATACAACCAATATGAAGGCTCTTTTATTAAGAAAAAGAAGATTTCTCCCACGATTTACGAATTAAAATATCTTAAAGGCAAGAGCATAAGTGAATGGAATATAAATGATTTTAAATTATAAAACGTGATTATAGATAATGGCACATAGGCATTTGTTGAATAGCATTAGTGGCACAAATAACTTGGAAAGAACTGTAAACAATACTCTCAACAAAACTACTGTAAAACGACTCTAATAAACAACTTGAAAGATAACAGCATTTAGACTCCTAAGACAAGACAGAAGTAACATTCTCCTTTAAGACGAAAGAAAAAGACGTTCTCCTCGTTCTCGGCTGTCCAGATCCCATATTCCCTCCTTGGCATTACCCCGTAATAAATTACGATAATATTCCCTTCAATCGTCTTCTCTCAGGAGGATACTTCAATTTGGAAAACAGCCAGAAATCTGAGTGGACGTCGTGAAGGAGCCAGTTCCCTAAATAGTAAATACCTGTTTTTGACTTTAACACAAGCAGATAAAAAAGGTCTTTTTAACGAAATCTCAATATATATAATATAATATAAAAGACTGACTGAGATATTGCTAAAAGATTAGAGCCAAGAGAACTATAACACATTGAATTTTTAATGTAAATTACCAGTTTCATGAAACATTTTGATCCAACTTCAGATCGCAAACATTACACTCAAGTTTTACATTTTTTAAATTAACGGTGTAGAGAATAGTGCCTTATATCGCGTACTCTATGACACCCTGAGATGGTGCGGCGGGCACCTATTGGAGTTTCAGTGACTTCTTCTTTGGTCAATATGGTAACCGTGCCATTTTCCATGTTTACTTTTGCCCGTCTTTTTTTGTGAATGCTAGTATCATATTTATAAATTCCAGCAAAAATATCATGAGTCTTCAATATAGCAAGTACGTCGCCATCGGATGTTGATAATACAATTTGTTCTTGGGTTGAAATAGGCGTATACTTAGAGCTTCCTATTTGCACTTCAAGTCCTTTATTTGCTGGAAAAGTGTATCTCCGAAGTTCGAATATTCGGTGCGAATTCCTCAAGGGAATGATTCGAATAAATCTTAGTTGATCAAGTCCACATCCCAATCCGTCTGAAGAAGGAAGCCTTGTAGGAGGAATCATACTCCTGGCAGCAGGAGACCTAGACCTGGCAGGAAGAGAAGGCTCGTCAGGAGGAGACCTCGACCTGGCACGAAGAGGAGGCAGAGCAGGAGGAAGAGACTTCTCAGGTGAATGATTTCTTTCAGAAAAATGATATAAAGAAGAAGAAGGTCGGCCACGAGAAACTCCAGGAATAGGGTCACCATTCGGTAAGCAATCGAACTGTGAACTTAAATCTGCAACAAGAAAGAAGGGATTGCAATTTCTTTAAAGTATGTAGATACTTCATGAACCTCTTGTGGCAAGGTTGTGAGGCTAGTGTATATGACGTAGTTACTTAGTGTAATGAAACATTTCATGAAGTGGCTAAACTGCTCATGAACTGCTAGCGGATTATGTAATAATTGACAGTTAGTGTATTAGACCAGAGTTTAACTATTATAGCAATTTTGATGAACAACCAGCTTCCCACAGCGCATATGATATATCATTGAATATGATTTGAATAATTGCAAATATGGTATCATAATTAGTTCATTTATATTATAAGAACATAGTATACGAGGATTTAAACAAAATATTTGATAACACACTTTGGTTTTTGTTTTTTTCTTAAATTTCTTTTCAAACGAGATTTCAGCCATATTCAGAATATTAGAGAAATTTGACTATGATAACTGTACTCGAGTGTTGTCCCATTCGCTGCTTCTATCAAAACGGAAGGAAAACCCGCCAATTAGGAGTCAGGGCATTCATTTATTGCCACGATTGGTCATTTAAGAGACGCGCGTAAATATAAAATTCAAGTAAACTATTGAACTTCTTAATGAAATTATCAGGAAATGAGAAGCAATTTAAATAAAGAATTGTCAGTTTTTACGTATCCAAATCTCGTGAAAATAAAAATTAATTATTTACGCACATATTTTATAAAGTGGAAAATAACTAACCGATTCTAAGTTAAGAAAAATTTAAAAAAAAATTAAAAAATGAAAATCGTTCGCTTTAAAAACTAAAAGGGCTGACAAATTAATTGAAATGAAAAAAAAATTGGAAGAATTCGTGTGTTTGATATTCTCTGCAATCAAATACATAATACCAAATGTTCTTGGTCGATAAAACAGAATACAATTAGAAAATTGTAAACTTCAAAAAAAATCCCTGTGTTTGTGTTCTTTATAATTATACAATCAAAAACATATTTTTTGAAAACTCTTAATAAGAAAAATTAAACAATTAAAAAAAAATAATAATTACATGACAAAATTAAAAAGCTTATTAAATATACCCATTTCCACTATGAAACGCTAACATAAGCTTAAATTGCTAAAAATTAGGA
Source organism: Andricus curvator (assembly GCA_932195095.1). Lineage (NCBI taxonomy): Eukaryota > Metazoa > Arthropoda > Insecta > Hymenoptera > Cynipidae > Andricus > Andricus curvator. The sequence goes on along the minus strand of CAKNYM010051443.1, from coordinate 326,101 downwards.
ATCTTTATGACGATTTTGGTTAGAAAGTTATAATTTCCAGTGAAACAAAATTGCACAATCTAATATTTGTAGATATTTTAAGTCTTCTGGAAAAGTTTATGATTTTATTAAAAATTCTAAGTTTCAGCGCAAAGCAGTAACAGAAATCATGCGCAGTATTTTCAATGTAGAGTTTAGAAAAAATAGCATTTGGGACAGATTGCGAGAACCTTCTTTCGAACTGTTATTTGCAAAACGCTTACAAATGTTTATTAAAAAAAAAATATATATATATATATATATGTGTGTGTGTGTGTTTGTGTGTATAATACTATTATATTTACCAATAGAATGAAGGATGATTGAGAAGATGAAGACGGGAGTATAAAGGAGCCTCATTTTGTCCAAGTAGATGATACACTGATTAATATATTAATTTTAGTGATTCTTTATATGAATATATTCATCAGCCGTTATCTCATACAGCTTTTGCTTCTGAGATATTTACATTGCCTTAGTTAGTTTCAAGCAAACAAAATTTATTTAATAAATTCTTCAAAACTGATATCATATTTTATATACACTATCGTCGGAGATTACCTCCAAGGTAAGCGCAAGCGGCACGGAAAATCACTGATGACTTTGAAATACGATAACACAACAGTAGTAAGGCATCTCTTCGACCAGACACCCCCTCCACTCCTCCTTACCGCACTATGGCGCCGACCCCGCTTCGTCCAGGCAGCATATTACGCACATAAGTGTTTAATTGACTAATGTCTCATGATGCAATCACTTTTCACTGACATATTTGACGCAAATTTCAGGCAGCTCACTATACGGCTTGTAACTATCTTTCACTTCCCATATAGAATTTAAGGTCATGACTAAAATCTCATGATGCGTGGATTCACTTTTACAATGCCCTATGTGACGAAAATTTCAGAGATCTCATCATACGGTTTCCAGTGATCTTTCACTTTCCATAATGATATGTTCAATTTACAGTGACATATTGACGAACATTTCCGAGATTTTATTATATTGTTTTCAATTATCTCTTATTTCCATATATAATTATCCGGACAGCTAGGAGAGCATACCTCAAAACCATAGAACTAACAATGTCTGTATTTTCAATTTATCACCTGAATCATTTTTATTTTTTGTAGGTTTAACTTATAGACTAGCGTGGGAAAAAGGTCGTTTAAATAAAAACGGTGTGTTACACATGTCAATAAAGAATATATTTATTGATCAATATAGTTTCAAGATGTATACATATTTATAGTTTCACATCAAGTTCGGTAAATTTTTTGTCAAATTTACGGACAATATTATCATTTTCTTCTATACTATCCGTAAAGAAATTACTATAACCAGACAAAGAATGTTTTCCACTTATTTTCCACTTATATAATTTAGTTCTAATTTTTCCTATATCCTCTTCTAAATAAATAACCATTTCTCGGTAATCAGTAATATTCCTCAGATTCTCCTCCTCAGACAAATAAAATTGTTTAAAGAGCTCGATGAGCATTCTTCGTGCAGCTTCCTGTTTCGCATCCTGTTTATTATCATAATAATCACTTACTACAGTGAAATTATTTTGAAGGATGTTTGATACTTATCCTTGTGTAAAATTGCTTACTTTGAGGTGATGACCAGACACCCTCACATTCTGGTTTCAAAAGACGATACTCTGTGCTAAGCTCATGGAGAACTGATAGTGGAGACTTCATTTATGCTATCTCACCTTTGGGAAGCAATTCCCAATCCACATCACAGTTGAAGGAAGATATATCTTCCTTCAACTGTGAGAAGAATGATAAAATGGTAAAATTTGTGGGTTTTCATGGTTATCGACTATTTCAGTAATTTTTCATTCTTCCAATGACCGTAAAAATTATACAGTGCGGTTTAATACACTCTATCTCAAGAGAATGCAAAAATACAAAGCTATCACTGTTAAGAATGTTTGCAATTTTAATATACATTTCTGAATATATAACTTATCGAAAAATGTAAAGAACAAAAAATCGATTTTTCAAAAGTGAGATAGTAGAATGTCCCTTAAGTATCAAGAAGACCAAGAACTTTGAAAGAAAAAATTTATTCAAAAACATTCTTTGAGTCCTCCGACTCGTTTTCATATAAAACTGTAAACAGATGCATATATTATCTTGTCGGCCTCGACGAGTGAGTGAGGACGAGCCTCCACATAGACCACAATTAACGTACCGGTCATCTTGACTTTTACTTCCAACTTCTAATCATGAAGTCTTTTATTGAATATTCTCCCGATTGTGAATTTCCTGTTGAGAATATTTCATATGGCGTTTTTTCGACTGAAGATTGTGTAAGTTTTTAGTTATTGACAAGTAAATAAACTTATAATAAATTAAATCATAAATGGAAAAATAAATTTTAATATACATTTAATATACATTTTTATATTAAATCTAAAACATCGGTACACAAAATTGCTATTAGGAGGCTATGTTTATTAAATTTCATATATCCCATCTTGATCATTTATTATAAAAGTCTGATATTTACACTTTACACAAATTAAAAATAATTTTGGCAGTAATTTTCAATTATAAATAATAAAGCATAATATTTTCTCCTAGATAAATATAAATTATAATTATATAAATAAATAAATATAAATTATAATTATATAATTATAATGAATTAAGTGTCTTAGCATTTCGTTGACACGCCGGGATATTTTGCAGGATAGTAAACAGTGAAAGCTTGACACCTCCAAGAGCCCCGATGATCTGGATGAGTAGCCTAACAGAATATTCCGGGTAAATCCATCGCAACCCCCTTATAAAGTCTTTATACCTCTCTTTCTTTTCATTCTCCTTGGCTGTGACGTTCTTGTCGGCTGGTGTCGAAAATTCGATAACGAACATGGTTCGTTTCTCGCAGTCAAGGACAACTATGTCAGGCCTCGAGTGCGCGACAGAAACAATTGTCGAGAATATGAAGTTCCATTATATGTAGCACTTTTCCTTTCGACAATTGACTCTATTTTCCTAGGAGCGATTGGCGGACTGATGTCAGGGCTAATGCCGTATGACTTGTGATCGGTTTTTTCAGAGGTGCAAAACTATTACTTGTTTTGTAACCTTGAAGTCATAACCGCGTGCCAAAAATATGTCAAGGCACTCGCGAGATAGGTGCAGAAAGTTTTCATCCTTGGGTCGCTTCGTGTCGTCAATACACACGAGGGTTTCGCTGGCCTGTCGTTGTGATTTTGTCGTGACCTGTGGCCGGCCATCGCACGGTCGTGAGATGTGGCCATAGGTGTGATTTACCATGGTTCCACTGGTAGCCGGTGCCATTTTTAGATGGCAGTTGCTTACAGTGGGACCCTGCAGCAGTTGTTTAACCTTATGTATCCCGAACCCGTTTCAGTTATCTTTACATACAGAGAATGCATCTTGGGAAAAATAAAACTTCCTTTTTGTGATAAATAACTAGCATTTTCATTGAGGTCCATTCTGCAGCACAGAATCGTCGCCAAAGTCAAGGATGACCAAAATCAGGTATCATATATTGAAAAACTATTTTTTTAGGCTGACACAACATCAGTTATGTTATATTTGTACCCATTTATTTCGACGCAAACTGTTAGCATGGCATTTTTGAATTGTACTTAACATTTCTTTGTCGGCCTTTACATCTTTTATCAATGCAATATCGCTTGCGAATACAATAGATAATTTCCTACTTTGATCCAGAATCTGAACTTAGATTTACATTAGTTGTAAAAAGCTGTTAGAGTCTGTCCATGAATCCCAAATTTATCAAAAACTGTTATTTTTGTTACACTGAAATTAGTTGATAGTAAGTTGGGAGTACACTCAAAATAAATTCCGGTTGATCCAACCAGAATAGAATGTGAAATATGTCATCTTTTTACTATACGGTTTTCTGCTGGCTTGGAAATAAAACATTTTGCTTGCCATAACCAGATATTCTGTTTAACCTAACGAGATGTTCTGGTGCACTCAACCAGATATACTGGTAAACATCGATTTTCGACTATCGAATTTTGATAGTTTTTCAATTTCATGTACTGTTCCCAATTCCCTATATATTAAGAGCATTTTTGTAATATGCTAATTAAATACCATACTGCTCAACAGAATAAAATTCATAAAGTGCGTTATTCTGAAGCTATGTGAAAAATAAAAAATTATACACATTTCTTTTGAATTTTTTTAAAGCATTTATATTTTACATTTTCAAGTACTAGATGCTAAATTAGTTTCTTAGTAGCAAGTTCAAGTTTTAAAGTTACGATAAAATACGTTTACGTACTTTACAAAGAATTGTTTTATAGTAATTCCTTCAAACATCATTTAAAAACTTCGGAAATCTTTTGCTTTTTCAATTTTTTAAAACTACATAATTGTAATTTAATCGTCCTTACTGCCTCTTTACATTGATTATCTAATATATGATACCTGTTTTTTATCCTTGACATGGACAATGATTGTGTGTTCCAGAATGGTACTCAATAAAAATGCTAGTCTTCATTACAAAAAGGAAGTTTTATTTTTTCCAAAAGGTTACATTTATCTAAAGACTTGAAAGCACTCACACCTTCTTCACTCTTAATTACCAGTTACATAAAATATTTCGATCTGATTTCAGATCGCAAACATTGTATTACAGTTTCACATTTTTCTGTTAATTAACGGATGAGATGGTCGAATCTTATATTGCGCACTTTATAACACCCTGTGATTGTGCGGCGGAAACCTACTGGAGTTTCAGTAATTTCTTCTCCAGTCAATAATGAAATCGCGCCGCTTGCCATGTTTATTTTCGCCCGTCTTTTATTGCGAATCATAATATTATATGTATATATTCCAGCAAGAACATTATGAGTCTCCAATATAGCAAATACGTCACCATCGGATGTTGATAGCACAATTTGTTCTTGGGTTGGCACGTGCACATAACGATTATATCCTACTTTTATTCCCAGTGGTTTTTTTTTAGGAAAACTGTATCTTCGAAATTCAAATATCCGGTGCGCATTCGTCAAGGGAATGATCCTAATAAACCTTAGTTGGTCATGTCCGCATCCCAATCCGTCTGCAGAAGGAAGCCTTGTAGGAGGAATCATACTCCTGGCAGCAGGAGACCTAGACCTGGCAGGAAGAGAAGGCTTGGCAGGAGGAGACCTCGACCTGGCATGAAGAGGAGGCTCAGCAGGAGGAAGAGACTTCGCAGGTGAATCATTTCTTTCAGAAAAATGATATAAAGAAGAAGAAGGTCGGTCACGAGAAACACCAGGAATAGGGTCACCATTCGGTAAGCAATCAAACTGTGAACTTGAATCTGCAACAAGAAAGAAGGGATTACAATTTTTTTAAAGTACTTAGGTATTTCATGAACCTCTTGTGGCAAGATTGTTAGGCTAGTGTATATGGCGTAGTCACTTAGTATAATTAAACATTTCATGAAGTGGCTAAACTGCTCATGAACTGCTAGCGAATTACGTAATAATTGACAGTTAGTGTATTAGACCAGAGAAAACTCTTAATTAGAAAAATGAACGAATTAAAGAAAAAGGATAATTTCATAACAAAATTGCCTAAATTGTTAAAAATTAGGAATCTTTATGACGATTTTGGTTTGAAAGTTATAATTTCCAGTAAAAAAGCTAAGACAACCTAATACTTCTAGATAATTTAAGTCTTCTGAAAAACTTTATGATTTTATATTAAAATCCGTTATTAAAAATTATAATTTCCATCGCAAAGCAGTAAAATAAATCATGTTTAAAATTTTCAATGTAGAGTTTAGCAAAAAATAGCATTTGGGACAGATTGCGAGAACCTTCGTTCGAACTGTTATTTGCAAAACGCTTACAAATATGTTTTAAATTATATATGTATATGTATGTATATATATATATATATATGTGTGTGTGTGTGTATTATACTATTATATTTACCAATAGAATTAAGGATGATTGAGAAGATGAAGCCGGGAGTATAAACGACCCTCATATTGTCCAAGTAGATGAAACACTGATGAATATATTAATTCTAGTGATTCGTTATATGAATATATTTAGCGGGCGTTATCTCATACAGCTTGTCCTTCTGAGATATTTAGATTTCATTAGTTTCAAGGAAACAAAATTGATTTAATAAATTCTTCAAAACTGATATCATATTTTATATACACTATCGTCGGAGATTACCTCCAAGGTAAGCGCCTGCGGCACGGAAAATCACTGATGACTTTGAAATACGATAACACAAGAGATGAAAAAAAAATGTAAAGACAAAAAATGTTTTAACAAAAAATGTCTACAAATTTTTAATAAACTCTTCTTATAAAAGTATACTAAAAATAAGAAAATGACCTTTTTTGAGAAAGGACACAAGCTACAATAATAATTTATTTAACAGAATTTGTCGCCGAAATTATATCTATATATATATTATAAATTTGCTCAAAACCACTTTACGCTAGGGTGCGTATTTTTAGTTTAAATCGTAAGAATAATATTGAAAATTAATTAATACGATTTATGAAAAAGCGACACAAAATGCAATAAAATGTTTAATAACAAAATTTTTTTTTATAGGATGCGACTTTTCAATTATAAAAATAAGACGAGGAAAATACGTCTGTTTTTATTATGAATGCATATTATGAATTGTAATAATATAAATTTATTGAAATTATACATTTTTCAGGGTAGCTGAAAATAAAATTTAATGCAAAATAAGAAACAAATATTAAAATAATCATGATAAATAAAATTTGTACTTTATTTTGCGATGTCTGAATAAGCAATCCTAGGCTCACGTAGAGAAATGAATGTTATGTACATTCGATATAAAAGTGTTAAACATAATGTGGAAAAGTGCGCATTTTGGACAAAATCGAGCTTTTTTTAATCAGTTAGAAAACATATGAAATGACACACGATAGTATAGATATTTCTGACTTTCTGGTACAAAGGTGGACCACCCTAAAGTTACATATGTAAAAAATTATAAGTATTGTCGAAAAATGAATCAATGTTGTCATTTTTACTGTTCACACTTGAACAGTAAATTATGCACATTTTCAATTGAAGAATTATGAACTGTAAATCTTCAAGAAACACCCGTTTCAAAAAAATGTCGATATCTTGAAAATGGATCAGTGTCAAATTTAAATAAAAGTAATCTGTATACAGATGACTGAAAATTAAAATTGTAAGAAAGCCTATGCAGTTCTTTTAATATTTATTTAATTTTTATACTTTTTCTCAAAAACTCATTTTACACATGCCATAAGAACGGATTTCAAAAAATAATTTTTCGTTTTGCGCATGCCACTACGTTTTTCATGATTATTCGAAAACCACTGAACAATAATGGAAATGTCCAATGTATTAATCCAATGGGTGGCAACCTAAGAAATTATTTCTTACAGTTTGTATTACGATATACTACATTTACTCGGAGATTAAAAAATTTCATTCAGTCTAAATCATTCATATTCATGTGAGCTAATTTGAAAAAATCCTGATAGTAACAAATCTTATGTCGACGTGATTTCAAATAATTTCAAAACTAAGTATCCTTTTTCTGGAAATAATGAAAAAGTACTCAGAAATCATTTATTGCAAAATATAAATTAAAGTGGAAGAAAGCTTCTCGCAAACAAGATATTTTTATATCAAAACATGATGAATTTTTAAAGAAAGTTGTCAATATTTCATTTTTGAATGAAGAGAATGTAACTCAACATGCATCAGTTGGTAGTAATTTAGCACATGTTGTGCAAGAAATTTCCAACATTACTAAGGTATCAGCAGGCCGACCTCGTACATCTTTTGAAGATGGCTGCTCCAAAACAAAAAATAAATTTGCCAAAGAACTCGCTTCAGGCCATTCCAAAGAGCAACTAGCATTAGCGCTAAAACTCAAAGAAACTGCAATGCAAAATCAAGAAAATATGAGTACTAATTATAGTAATAAAGTATTAGCAATTTACATGGACCTACAGCTAACTCAACGTAAATATGAAAAATTAAGAAAACACACTCTTAATATTCATGGAAAAAAATTATACCCTCCTTATTCCGAAGACGTTAGTGCCATGAAAGCTTGTTACCCTGAGCACATCACCTGCTCTAGTAGTGGAGCAAAGGTTCACTTGATATCTTTGCTTGAACACACATTAAAACGAATTATGATGACTTTAGACGGAGAAATATGAAGAAGTGCAAAGAAAAGTTCAATATTTGTGGGCAAGTGGGGAATGGATGGAGCTTCATGACAGCGAACAACCAGGCAAACGTGGAATTTCACTGATCGATCAGTGATCAACGATCATGATCGTTTTATTGACTTATCCTCAAGTGATGATGATTGTGTTGTTCAAACAAATGGCACTGGTCAATCAGATGAAGCCGTTTACATTTTCAACTTTGTACCTCTTGAAGTAGGAACTGTTGATCATAAAATGCTGTGGGTCAACCAAAAACCCTCATCCGTATTTTACACTCGCTTGATAAATTTTAAATTCATTAAGGAGACCAATCAAATAACGGAAAAAGTAACAAAACTATTACAGAATTGATAAAGAAAATTCAAAATTACAACTTTGAATTTGGTGAAATGGCATTTGAAGTGGTATTTGATTTGAAATGTACTATGATTGAGGGTAAAACATGCAATGCTTCAAGTAAGCAACATGCTACTAACTGCCGCAACATTTGTGGTGTAAGCCCTACGAATACCAATAAAATCGATCATGTTTTGAATCTTTCATGCAATGAAGACTTTTATCAATGGGGATTTTCCATATTACACTGTTGGATAAGATTCATGGAATACTTATTGCACGTCAGCTACAATTTAGATTTTAAGAAATCGCAGGCAAGAGGTTTATTGAAATTAAATAAGAAATTAAAAAAAGAAAGAAAAAAGTTTATTCAGCAGTCTCTGAAGACCAATTGCAGGTTAACGGTAGATGTAGTTAAGCAAGGTGCAGGCACAACAAACACAGGAAATGTCGCACGTAGTTTCTTTTACCAGCGAAAAGAAGTATCGAAAATCATCGGTATAGATGAAGATATATTAACCTTCTGTACACAAGGTGCTCATACATGGATGCAATATAATGAGAACATTTGATAAACCGATTGGATACTCTTCAGAAGAAGCTCAAGAAAGTAACAGTAAAATATTCCGCGAAGCTCGAGTGGGTAAAAATACATCCGAACGTAAAATTTGCCGCTCTTTCAGAATCTGAGGTCAAACAGATGATATCCCTCGAATTGAAGAAGTTGACCTTCAAATGACCTTGATCCTGACGTGTAGAGGTCATAGGGGTCACGGATTCGTGATCGGCGCACCTGAAAACTTATGTTCCACTTGGTTCCACTCCCGAAAATATTTTGTAGTCCTGCGTTATTTTCGAACTCGAATTTTTGCCCATATTTATCACTGTGCGACGGTGCCGCTCACCATGTTTATTTTCGCTAGACTTTAATTGGGATTGCGTATACCATACACTGGAAGCTGGACTGAATAAAGGCTTCAAGTATGGCCTGCAATTGGCCTTAAAGCTATTTCCAGGACCTCCAGACGTAAACAGACAGTGGCGTGCAAACCATTTTTTAATATTGCGCAATATACGAGCTCCTCCCTCAATTCATCAAGAAAATCATAAGCCTCCAAAATGCAAAATACGTCACCATCGGATTCAAATGAAACAATTCGTTTTTAGGTTAGCATATGGTCCTGGCAGGAGGAGACCTGGACCTGGCACGAAGAGGAGGTTTGGCAGGAGGATGAGACCTCTCAGGTGAATGATTTCTTTCAGAAAAATGATATGATGAAGAATAAGAAGGTCGGCCACGAAGATCACCAGGAATAGGGTCGCGATTAGGCAAAAAATCGAACTGGGAACTTAACTTTTTAACAATGAAGAAGGGATTACATATTTTTCGAGGTATAGGATTACTCTGTATTACATAATATTATGGTAGATCAGTCTGCCTAGAATGGACTCACCCGAATTTTCAACTAAAAGGGATAACTTTTCAATGAAATTCTTGAATTTCAACAACAGAAATTAAATTTCAAATAAATAGTTAAATTTTTAACCAAAAACATGAACTATCAACCAAGAAGACCAATGACTCCGTCAGAAGAAGGCAGCCTTGCAGGAGGAACCATGGTCCTGGCAGGAGGAGACCTGGACCTGGCACGAAGAGGAGGTTTGGCAGGAGGAAAAGACCTCTCAGGTGAATGATTTTCCTCAGAATACATTTTCAATTAAATAGTTCAATTTTCAACTGAAAAAGATCATTTTTCAAACAAATAGTTGAATTTTCAAAACAAAAAAAAAAAAAAAAAAAAGAAAGAATTTTCATCAAAATAGTTAAATTTCATACCAGATTGATTAACTTTCAGCTACAATGGATGAGCCTTTAACCAAACACTGAATTTTTAAACAAATTTTTGAATTTTCTGTAAAGTGGATTAATTTTTAACCAAAAGAGGCGAATTCTCGACGAATTGAACTATACAAAAAATTCAAAATTTCATACACTTAAAATATGAATCTCGATAATTAAATGAATTTGAATTCTAGATTTTCAAAATACAAGAATTTTAAATTGTAATTCTTCAAAATTGTGAAACTTTAATTTGTTATCCTTCAAAATGAAAGAATTTAAATTTTTGAAAATTCACAATTGAAAATTCTGTAATGTTTATGATTTACATAGAAAACTTTTTTAATTTGGAATATTAATAATTAAAGAATCTTTCATTGTAAATCTTCCAAGATAGATAGGGACCATTTTGAAATGGTTCAAAATTATGTTCATAGTTTCATATTATTTTCTCAGAATGTTTGTCTTTTAATAACAGCTTGAAATTTCTCAATTTTGGTTGAAAATTTATCTAATTTGTTGAAGACTTGTCGTTTTTGGTAGAAAATTAATATTCTTTGTTGAAAGTTTATCCTATTTTGTTAAACATGCAACTTTTTGTCTGAAAAATAAACTGCTTTTGTTGGAGATTCAATTATTTGATTGAATATCTGCATTTCTTGGTTGGATTCAACTGTTTTTGATTTCAAATTGAAATACTTTTAGGTACAAAAATCAACCACTGCATATATTGTTAAGAATTCATATTTTTTGGTTGAAAAATAAACTACTTGGTTTAATGTTGAAATACATTGTAACAATTTTCTTTTTCAAGATACATTATCTAAGTTAAAAATTCAAGTACTTGTTGTAAAATAACTTTTTTGTTTAAATTTTCACTCTTTGTAGGATTCAATCATTTAAATGAAGATTCATGCAATTTCCTGAAAAATCGTCTTTTTGGGTTGAAATTTAATTAATTAAAAATTTGTTCGAAAATCTAGATACTTGGTTAAAAGTTCAGGTATTTTGTTTAAAATTCGTTTTTGTTGGTTGAAGATTCTTATGATTGTTACGGATATTAATTAAGTTGTGTAAAAATTAATTTTTTATCAATAAAAGTGGATCATTTGGGTTTGAAGTTCGTAATCGGAGTAATATGCATGCTAAATTAGTTTCTCAGCAAAAAATCGTCCAGGTTAGAATTGTAATACAAAATTATTCATTCGTAATTAAAGTTTCAAAGTTACGATAAAACCCGTTTACGTACTTTACAAAGAATTGTTTTAAGGTAATTACTTCAAAAATCGTGTGAAAACTTCGGAAATCTTTTTCTTTTTTCAATTTTTTAAAACTACACAATAGTAATTCAATCGTCCTTATTGCCTGTTCACATTGGTTATCTAATATATGATACCTTTTTTTCTATTCTTGACTTTGACAATGATTGTGTGTTTCAGAATCGTCCACAATAAAAATTCTAGTCTTTATTACAAAAAGGAAGTTTTATTTTTTCCAAAATGTATTACATGTATATAAAGCCTTAGAAGCACTCACACCTACACTGTTAAAAATGTTTGGAATTCTCCAACACTTCTACAATACAAGAGTAAGGCAAAATTGCAAACACGGTATTGGAATGCCGAAATTGCAATACATGTATTGTACCGTTTATATCGCTGCATGATCCGTTGCATTTGAAAACTACAACATTATGTATTGTAGCGTTACCCTACATTTCGGAAATAAACTTCCAATACATTTAGTGGAAGTTTTATGCGGAAATTTTTAACAGTGTAGTTCGGGGCATTTAAAAATGCCCACTCCTAGTTGCCTGCGGTTTAAACGCGCATTGGCTGTTTCGGGTTGGGAGCCTGACATACATATCATATGAAAGACTGACTGACACATGGTTGAAAGATTAAAGCATCGAGCATCATAATATATTGATTTTTCACTCTAATTACGAGTTACATAACATATTTATATTACAGTTTCACAATTTTTTGTCAATTAATGGATGCGATGGTCGAGTCTTATATTGCGCACTTCATAACAACCTGTGATTGTGCGGCGGGAACCTACTGGAGTTTCATTGATTTCTTCTCCAGTCAAGAATGAAACCGCGCCGCTTGCCATATTTATTTTCGCCCGTCTTTTATTGCGAATGATATTATTATAAATATATATTCCAGCAAGAACATCATAACTCTCCAATATAGCAAGTACGTCACCATCGGAAGTTGATAATACAATTTGTTCTTGGGTTGAAATAGGCGTATACTTAGATCTTCCTATTTGCATTTCAAGTCCTTTATTTGCTGGAAAAGTGTATCTTTGAAGTTCGAATATCCGGTGCGAATTCCTCAAGGAAATGATCCGAATAAATCTTAGTTGATCAAGTCCACATCCGAATCCCTCTGCAGAAGGAAGCCTTGTAGGAGGAATCATACTCCTGGCAGGAGGAGACCTAGACCTGGCACGAAGAGGAGGCTCGGCAGGAGGAAGGTACATCTCAGGTGAATTATTCAATTCAGAAGAAGAAGGTATGTCACGAGATGCTCCTGGAATAGGTTCACCATTAGGTAAACAATCAAACTGTAAAGTTACCTCTGCAACAAGAAAAAGGGAATCACAGTTTTTGTTTAAAGTACCTTGATCTTTCAGGAATCCCTCGTTGCAATATTCAAAATAGAATACCAAAAAAAAGACAAATTTTCGACAGAATAGTGAAATTTTCAACCAAAGATATGACCTTGTATCGAAACAGTTGCATTTTTAACCAAAAATCAGAACATTTCAACCAAGAATATTAGTTTTCTACCAATATATATCAATTATTCTATTATATTCACCAATAAAATTATGGATGATTAAGAAGGAATAAAGAGTATAAACGACCCTCATTTCGTCTAAGTATAGGAAACACTGACTAATGCATTAATTTTAGCGATTCATTATATGAATATATTCTACAGGCGTTATCTCAGAGAGCTTGTCTTTCTGAGACATTTACATTTTATTAGCCATATTCAAGCAAAATTATTGAGTTGCGAAATTCTTTAAAACTCACATCAAAATTTATATACACTACCGACGGATTTTATCTACAAGCTTAGCACGAGTGTCACTAAAACCTCAAGATTTCTGCTATTTGAAGAAAATATATCACGTGAGAAGTTTATACAAGAAAATTTAATAATTTTGCAATATTTTTACATCGACTTTAACTCGCATCATTACCTAGGAAAGTTGCCACAAAAATCGTAAATTTTTAGGACCTAATCTTTTAACAACATTACTCTGGGTTACCTAAAATTTCTCCGGATTTCATAAGATTTTCTCTCTATTGCATAAAATTATGGTGGATTACTTTGCCGAAACGGGACTCACCCGAATTTTTGACCAAAAGGGATTACTTTCAAACATATAGTTTAATTTTCACCGAAAAAAAGACGCATTTTTAAGAAAATTAAAAACATTCTTAACCAAAGAGATGAATGTTCAATTGCTCAACTAAAATGATGAATCTTCAAATGGAACAGTTAAAGTTTTAATCAAAAAATAAATTTTCAACTACGTACGACAGCACGACATCTCTCTCTCTCTCTCTCGTTCCCTTCTCTCTTTTTTGATCATGATACAATATAATGCATTATGATACAGTGTAACACATTTTCATGTGATATCATACTACATTACATTGAATCATACAATATGCTACAATGTTATACAGTAGGTGCCATACAATATCACCGTGTATCGTGCAATATGATACAATATCATACGATATCACGCAGTATGATAAAACAGGAAACCGCATCATACAATATCATACGATATACTACACTATTATAAAATATGATGCAATATTACACAATATGATGCAATACGATACAATATGATATAACATGGCACAATATAATACAGTATGATACAATATAATATCACACAATATGATAAAACATGTAATCGCATCATACACTGTGATACATTATAAAATAATATGATACAATATCATGCGATATAATACAATGTTATAAAATATGATACAATATCGTACACTATGGCAAAATATTACACAGTATGATACAATATGATACAATATCATATAATATGATCAAACATAATACAACATGATGCAATGCGATACAATACGAAGCAATATCATACAGTATGCGGTATCAAATTACACTATGAAAGACTATGATACTCTATGATAAAATATAATACAGTATAATACAGTGCAATATAATATGATACAGTATTATATGATATAATTGATACTAAATGTAACTCTTAAAATATTGGGATCCTCTTTTGTTTTTTTGAGGTTTTCCCAATTTATAAAAAAATTTCGGTAACCGTTTCAGTTTTTTTCATCGGACCACAATTTTGATTTTCCAAAATTGTTTTTTTGAGGTATAATTTGCCTGAGGATGACCAACAGATTGAGGTCGTTGCGAGAAGGTAACTTTTTATAATTAAAGTATTGACTCGGAATACTCCTAGTCTTTTTTATTCAAATTGATCGTAAGACTGAAATAATAGAACTTACGTTCCTATTAAGGTAACAATTGAATCTATCGAAGAAAGATTTCACTTCTTCAAAATTGTTTTTAAGAAGTTGTTTTATTTTTATTTATAAAAAATAATTTATCAACACAAAGTGTAATAGTTGATATTTCCACCAAAAAATATTTTCATTTGCAATAAAAAAACTGCTAAACCAAAAAATACGAATTATCGACGTAAGAGTTGAATTTTTAACCAAGAAATATGCATTTTCTATTAAAATAATTTAATTTTTACTAAAAAAGGCAAGTTTCTGATGAATTATGTGAATTTTCAACTGAAAAAGATCAATTTTATAACAAAAATGGAACAGCTAGATTTTTAGTAAGAAAAAGAATTTCCAAAAAAATTTCTTAAATTTTTAACAAGAGACATCAACTTTGAACTAAAATGGTACATCTATAATCAAAAAAATAAAAATGTAATCAAATAGTTGAATTTTCAACCCAGAAGATGAATTTTCTACCAAAAAAGACAAATTTTTAACAAAATAGATACATTTTTGACTAAAAAAAGATACATTTTCAACAAAAAATAGAATGGTTCAATTTTCAATCAGGAAAGTAAGTTTTTAAGCAAATAAAATAATTTTTCAACAAAACGGTTAATTTTTCAATGACAAAAACTAATTTCCAACCAAAGAAATGAAATTTTAACCAAAAAGAATAATTTTCTACCAGAAAAGAATAATTTTTAATAAAGTACATGAATTTTCAACCAAAAAGATTAATTTTCTACCAAAAAAGGACAATTTATTAAAAAATAGATGAATTTTCAACTAAAAAAAATTAAATTTTTAACGAAGAATAAAAAAGTTTAATTTTCAGTAAAAGAAATAAGTCTTTAAGTGAACAAACTAAATTTTCAACCAAAAAGATTAATTTTCTACCAAAAAAGAATAATTTTCAACAAAGTACATGAATTTTCAACCAAATATTTCATTTTTTCATGGAATTTTTAACCTAATAGTTGAATTTTCAAGCAAAAAGTGAATTAGTCACCAAGACGGTTAACATTCTACCGCAAAATACAAAGTTTCAACAAAATACGCAAATTTTCAAACAAATAGATGAATAATCGACTGAAGAAGATTGATGCTCAACCAAACATTAAATAGTTGAGTTTTTAGTTCAAAAAAATTAATTTTCAATAAAAAATAAAATTTCGAGCCAAAGAAATGAAGTTTAAACCTAAAGGATAAATTTGTTTACCAAAAAGAGATTAATTTTCAACGAAATACATGAACTTTCAACCAGAAAGGTAAATTAGTTACCAAGAAGATTAATTTCCTACCGTTTTGAAACGATTTAAAAATAATAAAAACTTATAAGATATTTTAGGAATTTTGATTTCAAAAGATTCCCTTAAATTACGAAAAAGAGTAGAAAATTTTAAAGAAAAATGTTTCAATTTGGTATCATTAAAAGATTTAAAAAAATCGAGTAAATTTAAGAAATATTTAGAAGATTTTAAGAGATTGAAAAAGAATTTTAAACTGTAAAAGATTTAAAAAAACGCAGATTTTTGTTTAAAGATTTCAAACCAAAACTTTAGAAGTTTTGAAAGAATGTTGAAAGGTTTTAAGTGAATAAACTAATTTTATTAAAATTCCTAGGGCTATTTTGAAGATTTCAACACAATTTCTTTACATTTTTAATTATTTTTCAAAATTTCAAGAAAAATTCGAGTTAGCTGAAAATATTTTAAGGGATTTGAAAGATTTTATATATTAAAAAACCTCTCCTAATTTTCTCAAGAATATTGAAAAATTTATATTTTTATAAACTCAATAACAAACTGATAATACTTCTTTTCTTGTAAGTAATTTCAATATTTGTGTGACTAAAAAAAATATTTATAAAGCCTTCAGTGTTGCATAAAAATATTGTTTTATTTATTTCTATACAGCACTTCATCTTGAAAAACCTTTTTTTATTTAGAAAACGTCTATTAGGTTTTTAGCGTAAAAGTCGAGGTATCAACGAACCTGTAATGAACGGTTCTTAGCTTGTAAGGACAAAGTAATCCACCGAACGAGCTTAGGCGGCGTGGCGTCGCTTATACGTGAGTGGCGTGGCCTATTCAGCGGCTTGGAGATGGAGGGGATACATAGGTGTGAGGGAGGTAGCATCGGCGGTCTTTTTTCAATCTCTGTATCGCCTCCACCTCTAAGCCACTGGATAGGCCGCGCTACTCACGTATAAGCGACGCCACGCCGCCTAAGCTCGGTCGGTGGAATTGCACTCATTGATTACAGTTCCACTGGCTGAACTATGAAATATTAGTCTTGACTTTGAAGTGTGATAGCACCGTCCAGAATTATTATTATTATTATTATCGATTAGCGATTCGAACTTGAAAGTTCATCGCCTCATCTACCCGAAACCGCCACGCATCTCTATCCTGTGCATCCTCCATCCAGTTTAAGTAATCATGTCCTAGTTCTTTTAGATCATCCCTTACATTTTTCTCCCATTCTTGCTACATGCCCCGCCCATCTTAATTTAGGCGGTTTCATTACTCTATTAATATTTGCTGACCCGTAGAGAGCGTGCAGCTCATCATTATGCAGTTTTCTCCATTCACCAGTCTCTTCGTCCCTCTTTGGACCATAGATTTTTCTAAGTACTTTATTTTCAAAAACTCTAAACCTATTCTCCTCTCCTTTCGTCAGCGCCCACGTTTCACACAACCCTACATAACGACCGGCATTATTATTGTTTTGTGAATTATTACTTTGATGTTTCTAGATAGCAATCGCGATTTTAGTAGTGTGTTTGCTGCATAATAGCACCCATTGTCAGCGTGCAGCCGCGCGTTGATTTCCGTTTTACTGTTATTTTTGCTAGTTATTTTTGCTAGTTATAATAGACCCGAGGTATTTAAACTGCACCGTCCAGAATACCAACAAAAATATTTTCAAAA
>CAKNYM010051443.1:293454-308189 GCA_932195095.1 Andricus curvator | reverse complement strand
AGTAAAATATCGAATTATTACATTCATTTTTTGTGCTCTTGCCATGATATGAAGCTGGCGTATAAAATTTCTCAAAGATATGAATATGATTTTTGTCCTTGTAACCTGATGATGGAATACTCACAATCTTAATTACTTTAAGTGGAGCTTAGTTAGCGCATAATTTGATAAGATTTCTAACCGTTTTTTGAAAATATTTGTATCGGTATTCTGGCCGGGGCTATCGCCTTTCAAAATCGGGGCTAATTTTCACTAGGTCAGCTGATTAGCTCAAAACAAGTTTTTTTCTGAATCCAAATCCTTTTGTAACGTTATATAAACCAATTTAATAAACAAATGCATTTGATAAACAAACACTGATTTTCGTTCATTTTCAATCGGCAGATTTCGTTTTTCCTACGGAATCAACTTCAAAATACTTGGAGAAATCCTTTTCTTGTGATACTTTATCAACCAATAATAATGGCTGTTGAAATTATTAGTTGCAAATTCAACTTTCTATTCAAAATTTCTATTTTTGGGTTGAAAATTCAAGCATTTCGAAATTCTACCAATTTATCCAATACTTTCTCAAAATAAGAACTTACAGACACAAATAAATTATTTTCCAATTATTAAATTCCGTACCAAATAATTATATTTTTAATCAAAAACAAAATAAATTCTAAAAAGATATTATAACACTAGATTTTTCAATGAAAAATGAATGAGTTTCAAATAAAAATAGATGGCGTTTCAACAAAAAATATAAATTTTCTACCAGAAGATATGAATTTTTAAACAAAAAATGTTGAGTTTTAGGGTAGGAGTGAAGTATCAATTCTCATATATTTTATTCTAAATATTTTGTTCGAGTAAGGGGAGAAATTTGCGGGTTTCATCGAAATATTTAGCTTCTCTTTGACTTTTTTGGTTGATATAGAAAATTTAAAGACCATTCTAAATATCTGTTTTTTTTTTAGAAAAATATATTCACAAGAAAGGAAGGATTTTAAAACAAATGCTTCTCTCTATTGTATATTTACAATTTTTTTACAACTAAAACGCAAAAGCAAAGTTAAAGCTTCAGAAAAAACTGCAACTTTTCAGGGTAACTATAGGAGAATATAATCAAAAATGATAATTTCTTTAAACAATTGTGTTTGGTAAATTTTATAAATTTTTACCTCGCTATGAGTGAAAAGTGGACAAAAAGTCGAATATTTAAAAAAAACCGCAACTTTCCAGCACTATTCAAAGATGATAATGATAATCATGATAAAAAATTGTTTAAACAGTAACGTTTGTTAACCCTTCCTGTATGCACACCCTTAACACAAGTTACTCTTTGTCCTCAAAATCAGTCGCGCAAGTGTTTTTGAAGGAGCAGGAGTAGATACTGAATCACATGGTAGTCAAGGGGTCAGTTTGATTATGAATGAAAAAGCAAGACAGCACTCTGTTTTTTGCGTTTACATTTTTAATGGCGCATTTCCGGGTTTTGAGAAATACTTGGGTTCAATCCCAAATACCTGGAATCAAAGAAAAAAAAAAAGAAGAAGAAAAAAAAAACTTAGCAGGGGCTACTCACAGCGCTGAACTTAATCATGAAATCGAGAACATCCATGCATTCTTTTTCAGCTTTGGATCTATTTATACCAAAAGCAAAAGCAATGTCAACCATATAATCGTAGTAGGCCTTCACCATCTTGTCATTAAGCCCCTTCGCTGAAACTTCTTTTTCAACCGGGAAAAATGCTTGGTCGATATTCAATATTCAATCCTAATCCCAATTTGTTATTTTTTCTCCGATAGTAATTACGCACACTTAAAGTATTTTTTTTACTGTTTTTGTCATCATTCATACAATTGGTAGTAAAAAAGTAAAACGTATTGTATCCAAAAGTATGAAGATCGTAAGTTGCCTTTATCCAATCAAAGTTTCTCTCTTTCCACGAGTCTCCTTCCAGTAAGGGCCAGCCACCCATTTTTTTGAAGTGATCCAATATTGTTTGAAGACCATTTTTCTCAATCCCAGCTAGAGAAAAAAATTAGAGTTCTACAAACAAACAAATTTTTTATGAATAAATTTCGGATTTTTAAATAGGCTCACCCTCGTCCATGCAAGCTTTGTAAAAGTTTTTCGATATTGTGATGTATCTTGGTTCATTATGTTGACTTGGCTCTTCGAGACTTTTTTTCAGTTGCTCCTTGTTTTTCTGCATGAGGGAATTATATCTGTCGACAAAATTTTCACCTTTCGGAACTACTGCGGTTTTCAAAAACTTACTACAGGCAAATTTGTAAAAGTCATCACATTTATCCACTGTGGTGTCGATACTCTTTAGGATTTCGGAAGCTGTAAATAAAATTTTTCTTGCAAGGTAGAGTCCAGGAGCATGCTCGACAAATAAGATAAATTTCAAACTAAAATTATCAAATGAAAAAAAATTAATTTTTGACAAAGTAGGGCAACTTTCAACAAACTAATTAAATATCCAACGAAAACAGATTCGTTTCCAATAAAACAGTTGCAGTTTTAATCAACAAGGATTTTCCAGTCAACACATGTTACTCTTTGTCCTCAAAATCAGTCGCGCAAGTGTTTTTGAAGGAGCAGGAGTAGATACTGAATCACATGGTAGTCAAGGGGTCAGTTTGATTATGAATGAAAAAGCAAGACAGCATCTGCAAGATCATGATTTTCTATCTCCCAGATTGTTTTGGGTAAGAATGAAAATAGGAATCAGAAGATTCGATGTGAAATTAATTAATCACAATCACAATAAAAAAAAAACACATCCACCTTTTGAGCAAGTAGTAGACTTTCCAACAACAAAAGATAAATACTCCACGAAACATGATGTCCGAGAAATTAGCACACCAACAATTAAATATTCAACTTTTGTTTAATGGAATCGTTTGGATGTCGTTAGGATGTGTTTGGAAAATAATTTTTTTCGTTTGCACGGCAAAACTCGAAAAGATATTGTGTTTTCAAAATTGGAATACACGCGAGCGGCGCCTTCTCAAGTGGTGGTGACCTTCTTTGGTCAGCCGTGTCCTTAAATATAATATGATGCGTCGCCGCGAAAACTCTGGTACCAAAACTTTCCAAAAATGTTAAAAATTTCTGGATTATCTAAATTACCGTATATTTTCAAAATTTTCAAAATTTCTAAAATTTCTGAAATTATAAAAATTATCAAAATTTCTGAATTTTACAAAATGTTCAATTTTCTCAAATTTTCTAAAATTTGTAAAATATTGATAAATTTGATAAATTTTGGACATTTCAGAAATTTTGATAATTCCATAAATTTTGAACATTTTAGAAATTTTGATAATTGCAAAACTTTTAAATTTTGTTTGAAATTTGAATTTTTTTAGATATTTTAGAAATTTTAGAAATTTTGGTAATTTTATAAATTTTAGAAGTTTTTATAATTTTAGAAATTTTAAACAGTTTCGAAATTTTGATCATGTTAACAATTTTAATCATTTTTAAAAATTTTACATATTCTACACATTTTCATAAATTTAGAAAATTCGAGACGATTGAAGGCTAGTAACGAAAACATTTAGAAATGTTGACAATATTGTAAATTTGGAACATTTTAGAAATGTTTATAATTTCAGAAATTCAAATAACGTTAGAAATTTAAAAATTTTGGACATTAATTGTAGAAATTTGAATTATTTTAGAAATTTGTAACATTGCAAAAAATTCAGTAATTTTTATAAGTTTAAAAATTTGGAATATCTTACAAAATTTGAATATTTTACAATATTAGAAAATTTTACAAATTTTAGGAAGTTGAACATTTTGTAAAATCCAGAAATTTTGATAATTTTTATAATTTCAGAAATTTTGAAATTTAAAAAATTTAATTATAATAAAGGAATCCAGTTGAGAAAATATTTGAATTTTTTGAAAATATTTTCAGTTGAATATTCAACTATTGGCTTGAAAATGGATGCATTTTGTTGAAAATTCTTTTCTTTTTGTCAGAAAATAATTTTTCTTCAAAAAATTATCTTTTGTGGATGAAAATGCAACTATTTGGTTTAAAAATTTTGTTTTTGTTCTATTTTGAAAATTAATTTTTTTTAATTTCATTTTTTATTTTTTTATTTATTTTTTTTTTTTATAGAAAATTCAACTTTTTGGCTGAAAATTAATGTATTTTTTTTCAATATTTGTTCCTTTCGTTATAAAATAATTTTTTTATAACTTATCTTTTCAGTTGAAAATTCCACTATTTACTTAAAAAACGTTTTTTTCTCATTTAAAAATTCCATTTAGCTTGTAAAGAAATCTTTTTAGTTAAAAGTTCAACTATTTGGTTAAGAATTCACTATCTGGTTTAAAATTCTACTTTTTTTGTAGATAACTTGTCTTTTTGGCTTTAAAATTGAACAATTTTGTAGAAAATTCGTGTATTTTTTAAAGGTTTGTCTTTTTTGGTAGTAAATAATTCATCCTGTTCAAAAAATTATATTTTTTGTTTAAAATTGAAATATTTAGTTGACCACTAAACTCTTTTATCAAAATTATTTTTTTTTTAGATTCATCATTTTAGTTTAAAATTGATCTCTTTGATTGAAAATTTAACTATTTGGTTAAAAAATGTTCGTTTTTATTTCAATATTCATTTTTTTTAACTTCAAAAATTATATTTTCTATTTAAAAATTCAAATATTCGGTTAAAAATGTATCTTTCTTATTTTAAAATGCAACTATTTTGTTGAAAATTTGTTTCTTCCGGTAGGAAATAATTCTTTTTCAATAAATTATCTTTGTTTTTGAAAATTCAAATATTTGGTTGAAATTTTTATTTATTTATTTTTTTATTTGAAAACTCATTTCTTTAACTTAAGATATAAAATATCCATTTTGCTGGTAAAACTATCTTTTTTAGTTGAAAATGCAAATTTTTGGTCAAAAATTTATCATTCATAGATAAAAATTCAAATATTTGATTGAAAATTCGTTTTCTTTTGTCTAAAATTTAACTTTTTGGTTGATAAATGACGAATTTGGTTGAAAATTCGTTTTTTTTCGGTAGAAAATAATTATTTAAAAATGATCCTTGAGGCTGAAAATTCCACTTTTTGGTTGAAAATTAATGTATTTTATTGAAGATTCGTTTTTTTTTGGTATCAAATAATTCTTCTTCCAAAAATTATCTTTTTGGTTGAAAATTCAACTATTTGATTAAAAAATGTGTTTTTTTTTTAATTTGAATATTCATTTCTCTTTAACTTGAAAAATTAGCTTTCTCATTTAAAAATTCAACTATTCGATTGGAAATGTATCTTTCTTATTTGAAAATGCAACTATTTGATTGAAAATTCGTTTTTTTCAGTCGAAAATAATTCTTCAAAAAATTATCTTTGTGATTGAAAATTCATTTATTTGGATGAAAATTAATGTATTTTGTTGAAAATTCATTTTTTTTGGTCGAAAATAATTCTTCAAAAAATTATCTTTGTGATTGAAAATTTAACTATATTTGGTTAAAAAATGTTTTTTCTCTCATTTGAAAATTCCATTTTGCTTGTAAAAAGTCGGTTAAAAATTTACCTTTCTTATTTGAAAATGCAACTATTTTGTTGAAAATGCGTTTTTTTCGGTAGAAAATAATCCTTTTTTAATAAATAGTATTTGTGGTTGGAAATTCAAATATTTGGTTGAAATTTTTATTAATGCGACAAGCAGACGCAGACTCAGAAAAATATTTGTTCTAAGTTTCAAAACAACGTTCCCATAACCTAGTTTCTTTCATTTAAAAATAACTGCAAAATAATAAAAATCATTCTAAATTTAAAAAACAATTGTCATGGAAACTAACAAAAAAACAGTTTAATTTTCAATAAAATAAATGAATTTTCTATTAAGACGATTAATTTACTACCACTGGGGACGAATTTTCAAAAAAAGACTACAATTTAAAACAAAGTTTTAAAAGTGTCAAAAAGTAAATTTTTGACCAAATCCTGCAACGTTAAGTCAAATAGTTCAATTTCCAATCAAAAATATTTTTTTTCCAGAAAGGAAAAACAAAATTTTAACAAATTTTGTATTTGAAACTCAAACGTACGAATTTTTAACAGAAAAGTTAATTTTCAACCAAAAAGTTGAATTCTCAAAGAAAAATGTAATATTTGATATTTTATCAAAAAAATATTTTAATTTTGAATGAAAAACAGTTGATTGATTATAATTTTCCAACCGAACGGTTGTATTTTTACCAAAAAAGATTTTTCGACAAAAAAGTTCAATTTCAACCAAATAGTTCAATTTTCAAATAGAAAAGATAAATTTTTAACCAAATAGTTGAACTTTTAACTAAAAAAGATAGTTTTACAAGCAAAGTGGAATTTTTAAATGAGAAAAAAATTTTTTCAACCGAATAGTTAAATTTTTAACCACAAAGATAATTTTTTGAAGGATCATTTTCTACCGAAAAAAAACAAATATTAAAAAAATACATGAATTTTCTGACAAATAGTTGAATTTTCTAAAAAAAAGACAAATTTCCAATCAGTTAGTTGAATTTTCAATTGAGAAAGATAAATTTTTAACCAAAGAGTTGCATTTTTAGCTAACAAAAATAGTTTTAAAAGCAAAATGGAATTTTTAAATCTTAACATTTGAATTTTCGAACAGAAAGATAATTTAAAAAAAAATTATTATCTACCGAAAAAAAAACGAATTTTCAAACAGAAGGATAATTTTTTGGAAAATTATTTTCTAACGAGAAGAAAGGAATATCCAAAAAAATACGTCAATTTTCAATCAGATAGTTGCATTTCCAAATAAGAAAGATACTTTTTTAACGTTGAATTTTTAAATAAGAAAGCTAATTTTCCAAGTTGAAAAAAATGAATATTCAAATAGAAAAAAAAACATTTCTTAACCAAACAGTTAAATTTTCAACCAAAAACATAATTTTTTGAAGAAGAATTGTTTGCTACAAAAAAAAATGAATTTTCAATAAAATACATCAATTTTCAACCAAAGAGTTGAACCGTTAAATTTTAAATCAGAGATAAATTTTAAACTTAAATGACGAATCTAAAACAAATTAATTTTTATAAATACACGAATTTTCTACAAAATTGTTCATTTTTGAAGCCAAAAAGACAAATTATATACAAAAAAATAGAATTTCGAACTAGATAGGTAATTTTCAACGAAATAGTTGAATTTTTAACCAAGAAAATGAATTGTTTAACAAAAAGAATTATTTTCTATCGAAAAAAAAAGAATTTTCAACAGAATACATCAATTTTCAACTACATAGTTGAATTTTCAATTTTTAACCAAATAGTTGCATTTTCAACTAAAAAAGATAGTTTTACAAAAAAAATTGATGTTTATATCTTAAGTTGAAAAAATTAGTTTTCAAAAAAAAAAGAAAATAATAAAGAAAAATTTCAATTAATAGTTAAATTTTCAACCACAAAGATAATTTCTTGAAGAAGAATTATTTTATACCAGGAAAAACAAATTTTCAACCAAATAGTTGAATTTTTAGTTAAAAAGGCTAATTTTTCAAGCAATAATGGAATTGTTTAATTTTGAGTTAAAAAACTAATTCTCAAACAAAACAAGAAAATAATTTTAACCAAATAGTTAAATTTTCAATCGAAGAGATAAATTTAAAACTGAAGTGATGAATCTGAATAGCAAGAATAATTGACTACCAAAAAAGATAAATATTTTAAAAAATACCTGAATTTTTCACAAAATTCTTGATTTTTGAAATCGAAAAGACGATTTATCTACAAATTTTCAATTAAAAAAGATAATTTTAAAAGCAAAATGAAAATTTTAAATCTGAAGTTGAAAAAGAATTTATTTTCAAATAAAAAAAAACATTTTTAAACAAAATAGTTCAATTTTCAACGACAACAGAATTGTTGAATTTTGAAGCCAAAAAGACGGATTTTCCACAAAAAATTTCATTTTTTCAATCGAAAAAGAAAATTTTTCCAAAAAATGTAAATTAAATTATTAATGAACAAAAAAATTTAATTGAAAAATAATTTCACCTACCAGCATCTTTACATTCAGGAGTTTGACACACCTTGCTGCTGACCTTGTTCTCCTTGCTGCTGCCATTGCTCTCTTTGCTCTCCTTGTTGACATCATGTTTCGCTGATGCAGCTTCGAGAATTTCTCACTGGTGCAAAATGCAAAAAATAAAAAAAAATGAAAATTCGGAATTTCAACATTTTTTTCTAAATTTTGATTTTTCTTTATCAAGAAATTGTCGACGAAATATGACTTCTTTGTCTGCCTGCTCTTTACATACTGATCTCTGTGTAAAGAGTCTGAGAAAAACATGATAAGTAGGAGAAAAATTTACCATCATCCAAAAGACGTTGTACTAGAATACATTTGTCAACAATGATAGTTGAATTCTTGAGTCACATATTTTTTTTGAAATCTGAAAATCGTTCAAAATACAGTTTTCTTCATTCAGAAAAATAAATTTTCAGTTAAGAAAATAAACTTTTAACCAAAAATATAATAATTTTCAACAAAATTGTAATTTTTTAATCAAACCATTTTGAATTAAAATTAAGAATCTTCAATCAGAAAAATGTAATTTTGACGGAGTAGTTTTCCATTTTCAGATTAAAAAGAATAGAGTTAATGTATAGAATTCCTGAAAATAAAACCAAGAATCCAAAGAAAAGAAAATTTTCACTTGTCAAAAATGAAAAAGAACAAAGGAAATTTTTTTTTTGTTAAGAATTTTTTTTTTTTTTCATTACAATAGGATGTTGAATAGAATTTTGAATTTGATTTTAATCTAATTTAAAATTCCTAAATGTTAACAAATTAAGTGTTAATTCTCAAACCTAAAAAGACGAAATTCTGATCAAACAGTTGAATCTTCAACTAAAAAAAGATAAAGTTTAAACAAAAAATGAAAAAGTAATATTTAAAATTTAACAAAACACGAATTTGTTAAAAAAAAAATTAAGAAAAATGGTGAAATTTCTAACCAAGAAGATTAATTTTTGAAAAAGAAGATTAATTTTCTACCGAAAAAGACGAAATTTTTATCAAATAGTCGAATTTTCAACTAAGAAAGATAAATTTCAAACGAAAAATGAAAGAGTGTCTTTCTGGCAGAATATTAATCTTCATGGTGAAAGAATCATCTTTTTGGTTGAAAATTTAACTATTTGGTTTGAAGTTGAATTAGTTTTTGTAAAAAAATCATTTTTTTCTGGAAATTTAAGTACTCCATTTTGTGGTTGAAAATTTATCCTTTATAAGTTAAATATTTAAAAATTTGGTAGAAGATTCATGTATATTTTTGAAAATTCATCTTCTTTGGTTCAATCCAACTGATTGAAAATTCGTTTTTTGTTGAAGATTATATTTTTAAACTAAAAATTTAACAATTCCATTTTTGATTAGAAGCTTATCTTTTTTAGTTGAAAATGAAACTATTTGATAGAAATTTTTTTTTTTAATCTAAGTGCTCTTTATTAATAATTTAAATCCTTTTTGTTTTAAATTAAAAAAATTATATTTTTCGTTTCAGAATTCATCTTTTTGGGTTGAAAATTCAATTCTTTGGTTGATAGTTTAACTCCTTTGTTAAAAGTTTTTTTAGTTGAAAGTTTATCTCTTTTGTTAAACGTTTAACAATTTTGTTGACAACTTGTTTTTTTTTGTTGAAAATTAACTGTTTCAACTTAAAATTTAATTATTCCATTTTTTGGATAAATTTTGAATTTTTCGTTTAAAATTCAATTGTTTGCTTCGAAAATTTATCTTTACTAGATAGAAGTTCAACTATATAATTTAATTTAATTTAATTTAATTTAATTTAATTTAAATTGAAATGCATGCTTCACTTATGAAAGCCGAAGTAAAGAAAGCAAAGGTTGAAAAATTCCCGCAACAGCTACTTGACGACAAAATGCACGGAAACTTTCACAGACATGTAAAAAATCAGTCCCTGTCGAAGGACCAAACTTTGGCTTTCTTCAGATCATTAGGATTTAATTCAGGTACAGAGGGTTTCATTCTCGCATACTAGGACATACTTGAGTCGCTTTCTGTCCTCAAGACACGCGAGGGTTTTGCCGGCCTGTCATTTACGGTGCAATAGGTACGCCTTGACACCTGAGAGGTATATTCTCAGAACCTTGGTCACAGCGAAACCCACCGAGATCCAAAAACACTCGGCGGAGATGACCGAATTAGAAGTACTGCCTTGAGAATAATCACTAAGTAACTACACTGAAATAAATTGATACTGAGTTTGGAGTTGACTTGAAGTTAATTCTGGTTGAACCAAACTGGATAGAACGATAAATATGCCCTTACTATTAATTGTGTTCAAAAATATCATAAGTTTCCGGTCGACGATATTCTTGTTGTTTTAATTAGTTTTTCTATTAAATTCAACCAGAATTTCTGGCAAGATCAACCAGATTTTTTCTTCTAGACGGTTTTCTGCTAGCTCAACAGTAAATCATTCTCCTTACCATAACCAGATATTCTATTGAGTCTAACGAGATGTCCTGGTGAGCTCAACTAGATATACTGGGGAACATCGATTTTCGACCTGACTGAATTTGATCCAGCTCAAAATTGTAATAAAAAAAATAACCGTGTGTAGTTGAAGTTTGAAAGTTACAATAAAACACGTTCTATGTATCTAAAGACAACTAAAGCGGATTCGGGACGTTTCATTTTTGCCAGACCTAGTTGGGTGCGGCAGAGAGTGTCCACACCTAGTTTTGTATACTTAAAAGCGCTCACACCTACTTCTGGACATTTAGAAATGCCGACTCCTAGGTGCGTGCAGTTAAAACGCCCATTGAACGTTTTCGGGTTGGGTGCCTAACATATATATCATACGAAAAACTGACTGAGACATGGATGCAAGATTAAAGCTACGAGAATCATAACATATTGACTTTCCAATGTAATTACCAGTTACATGAAACATTTTGATCTGACTTCAGATCGCAAACATTGTATGACTGTTTTACATTTTTTTGTTAGTTAACAGTAGAGATGATCTTTCCTTATATTGCGCACTATATAAGACCCTGTGATTGTGCGGCGGGAACCTACTGGAGTTTCAGCGATTTCTTGTGCAGTCAGTAATGAAACCTCGCCGCTTGCCATGTTTATTTTCGCCCGTCTTTTATCGCGAATGATATTATTATATTTATAAATTCCAGCAAGAACATCATGAGTCTCCAATATAGCAAAGACGTCACCATCGGAAGTAGATAACACAATTTGTTCTTGGGTTGGCACACGCTCGTAATGATTATATCCTATTCTTATTCGAAGTGGTTTATTTGCAGGAAAAGTGTATCTTTGAAATTCAAATATCCGGCGTGAATTCACAAAGGGAATAATCCGAATGAACCTTAGCTGTTCAAGTCCACACCCCAATCCGCCTGCAGAAGGAAGTTTTGTAGGAGGGACCATCGTCCTGGCACGGAGAGAAGGTTCGGTAGGAGGAGATCTTGACCTGGCACGGAGAGAAGGCTCGGTAGGAGGAGATCTGGACCTGGCACGGTGAGAAGGCTCGGTAGGAGGAGATCTGGACCTGGCGCGGAGAGAAGGTTCGGTAGGAGGAGATCTGGACCTGGCACGGAGAGAAGGCTCGGTAGGAGGAGATCTGGACCTGGCGCGGAGAGGAGGCTCGGCAGGAGGAGCGTACCTCTCAGGTGGATTATTCCCTCTAGAAGCAGGAGGTCTGTCACGAGGATTTCCAGGAATAGGTTCGCCATTGGGCAAACAATCGAACTGTAAAGTTAACTCTGCAACAAGAAAAGGGAGTTTACAATTTTTGTGAAATACTTTGGTACTCGTATTTCATGAAATTCTCGTTGCAATATTCTGAGGCGAGTTTATATGTCGTAGCCACATAGTGTAATCAGATATTTCATAAAATGGCTAGAGAGTTCACGAAGAAAAAAAGAAAAAAGTTCAACAGAATAGTGAACTTTTCTATCAGATCTAATTTTGTACTTAAGCAGTTACATTTTTAACCAAAAATCAGATAATCTTGAACAAGAACATTAGTTTTCTACAAAAAAAAAGCAATTTCCAATTACAAAAGATTAATTATCTACTAAAAGTGGACCCTTATGAACCTTGTGAATTAGTTTTTGATGAGATCTTGGTATAGAACAACATGACTATCGGTTGTTAGGATCGTGAAGTTGGATTCGTACATTTTGTCGATTCTCGAAATTGGATTAATTTTGATGGTTTGATGGTTTATCCTAAACGGAAGTATAGAGGGGGATGAGGAAGGGGAATATACACGTTCAGGAGGAAAGAGGTGAACAGTAATTGATTATGTGGTAGTGGAGGACGAGGTAAGAGAGAAGATTAAGAAACTAGAGGTAGAGAATTATGTAGATTCGGATCACTTTCCCTCAATAGTGACAGTAGAGGGAGAAATGAGTAATATCCATAAGGCTAAAAAGGAAGCAAAAGTAAAAAGAGCAGGAAGAGGGGATTGGTCAATGCAAGGTAAAGAACAGTTCAAAGAAAAAGTCAGGAATATCAAGATGGGGAAAGGAAATGTAAACGAGGAAATGGAAATAATTATAGGAGAAATAAAAGAAGTATTAGAGTGCACAAGCAAAAAAGAAGTTAGTGAAGGAGGGGATAGAAGTGGATGGGATGAAAATTGTAAACAGAAGAAGAAAGAAGTGAAAAGAGAATTAAGAAAATGGAGAAAAGGGACAAGTAGTGGAGAAGAATATAGGAGAAAAAAGAAGGCGTATACTGAGTTGTGTGATCAAGAAAAACAGGAGGAAAAGAGAAGGTTTGAAGAAGAAGCGGAGAAGGCTAGGACGGAAGAAGATGTTTGGAAGGTGGTAAACAGAGAGAGAGAAGAAGAAGGAAAAGAGTAAACCAGAATATTAAGATGGTAGAATGGAAAAAATATTTTATGGAATTATTAGGAGGTGTAGAGAGGAAAGTTAGGAAAGGAGGAAAAGATAGCAGGGAAACAGATAAGGAGGAGAACATTACAAGGGAAGAAATAGACAAGTCATTAGGGATGATGAAAGATGGAAAGGTACCTGGTATAGATTAGATTCCAAATGAAGTATGGGAATATGGGGGGACAGAATTAAAGGAATGGGCATGGATAATGTCCAATAGAGTATGGAGAGGAGAGGGGTGGCCAGAGTTATGGAAAGAAGGAGTGGTAATACCAATAGTATATGTGACTGTTTTATCGGAGAGGCTAAAAAAAGAAGTTGTGGAGAAAAAGATAGAGCAACCGAATCAGACAGGGTTTAGAAAAAGGATTGGGGTGATGGACAATATACATGTTCTGAACTATTTAGTAAATAAGAGGATTAAAGGGGAGAAAGGGGCAATGGTAGTAATATTCGTGGACTTAAAGGCGGCGTTTGACTCATTAGACCGAGGTGAGATAGAAAAAGTTATGGTGAAAAAGAATATACGAGAGGGATTAATAAAGGGAGTATCGGAAATTTTTAGAGAGACAAAAAGCAAGGTAAAGGTAGAAGAGAAAGGCAAGGATGTCCTCTGAGCCCACTTTTATTTAATATATTAATATCAGACTTGGAGAAGAAATGAAGAGAAAAGGGTGGGGAGGAGTTAGGATAGGGAACGAAAAGATATATACACTGGCATACGCAGACGATATAGTGTTGATGGCAGAGGATGAAGAAGGGATGGCGGGCTTAATTACAGGATTAGAGAAATACTTAGATGGAAAAAAGTTGAATTTAAATGTAGAAAAGACAAAGATAATGAGGTTTAGGAAAGGAGGGGGAAGAAAGAAAGAATGGACGGGGAGATGGAAGGGAATAAAATTAGAAGAAGTGAAAGAGTTTAAGTATTTGGGATATAACTTGCAAGCAAATGGAGATCATAGAGCTCATTTAAGAGAAAGGATAAAAAAAGCAGCAGGGGTAATGAAACAGATATGGGGAATAGGAAAAAGAAGGTTTAAAAAAAATTGGAGAAGGAGAATCTGGTTATTTGATACGCTGGTATGACCGGTATTAGGTTATGGAGCAGAGATATGGGGATGGAAAGAAAGGAAAGAGATTGAGAGTTTACAAGAAAGGTATATAAGGTGGACGCTAGGGGTAGACTGGAGGACACCGGGATATATGGTGAGAGAAGAAGCGCAAAGGGATAAATTAAGTACTAGAGCGGGAAAGAGGGCCTGGAATTTTGAGACGAAGCTGAGGGAGGGAAAGGGAGGGGAGTTAGCGAGAAAGTGTTTGATGGAGGTAGAGGGGAGGAGAGGGAGGGCGATGGAATTAACGAGATGGGAAGAAGAAAGGAGGGAGTTCTTTAAGGATAGAGGTATAGAAGACGAGACTGGAGTCAACTATGAAGAAGTAGAACAAAAGGATAGGGAAAGACAATTAATAGAAAGATAAGGGATGATTGTGGATTCAAAATATAATAAATGGTATAAGATGATAAAAAAGAAAGGAGTACCAAAGTATTTAGAAAAGGGATGGGGAGAGAAAAGATGGACCAGAATAGCAAGATTTAGATTGGGAAACGAGGTAAGGGCAGGTATGTATTGGGATAAGAAAGAGAACAGGAAGTGCAGAATCTGTGAATGGGAAGAGGAAACATGGGAGCATGTATGGGAAGGATGTAGAAGAGGAATGGAAGATAAAGGAAGCTGGCAAAAGAATGTGGTGAAGATTCTAGGGGAGGATGGTTTGGGGGAAGAGTGGATGAA
>CAKNYM010051443.1:259021-293054 GCA_932195095.1 Andricus curvator | reverse complement strand
AGATTTCTGATCATCGGTGCTCTTGCAGGTGGCCAGTTTTCACTATTTAATAGCCTGAAAAGCATCCCTGCGTCTCAATAAAATGCTAAGATATTTGCGGGGAAAATGCAGAAGGCGGCTGTCCTTGGGTCGCTTCGTGTACTCAGGGTACACGAGACTTTTACTAAATATTACCGCAATTTTGCCGGGAGCGGGTGCAATTTTTCAGATCAGCACCCGCTCCCGGCGAAATCCCGCGGTTGTTCTTATGACAAACTTTTAACTTCAGATAGCACACATTATATTATAGTTTTACATTTTCCTTTAACTAACGGTGTAGAGGATTGAGCCGTATATTGCGTACTATAAAACACCCTGAGATTGTGCGGCGGGCACCTACTGGAGTTTCACTGACTTCTTCTTTGGTCAATGGGGTAACCGTGCCGGTTGCCATATTTATTTTCGCCCGTCTTTTTTGGCGATTGTCAATGCGACTATCATATCCATATATTCCAGCAAGGACATTATGGGTCTCCAATATAGCAAAGACGTCACCATCGGATGTTGATAATACAATTTGTTCTTGGGTTGGCATAGGCAAATACGTTGCCATAGACATCATAGATCTTCCTATTTGCATTTGAAGTCCTTTATCTGCCGGAAAAGTGTATTTTCGAAGTTCGAATATCCGGTTGGAATTCTTCAAGGAAATGATCCGAATAAATCTTAGTTGATCAAGTCCACATCCTATTGCGCCAAAAGAAGGAAGCCTTGTAGGAGGAACCATAGTCCTGGCAGGAGGAGACCTGGACCTGGCAGGAAGAGAAGCCATGGCAGGAGGAGAACTGGGCCTGGCACGAAGAGAAGGCATGGCAGGAGGAGACCTTGACCTGGCACGAAAAGTAGGCTCGGCAGGAGGAAGGTACCTGCCATGTGAATTATTTTCTTCAGAAGAATAAGAAGGTCTGCCACGAGGAACACCGGGAATAGGTTCACCATTCGGTAAACAATCAAACTGTGAAGTTAATTCTGCAACAAGAAGAAAGGGATTTTAATTTTTCTAAAGTACGTTGGTATTTCATGAACAGAGTTCCATTATGAGCAGAGTTTAATTATCTGTCTAACTATTCTAGGCATTTTAATTCACACGAATTTTTGGGGTTTTATAGCGCCGGGCAAAAAACCTTATAGGTTTGGTCGAGTATTTTTCTCCTTTGTACGCCACACTTTTTTCCCACTTTACTCGGTACTCTACCCAACTTTATCCCGTACCCTATCCAACTTTACCCCGTACCTTAGCCGAATTTGTCCCGTACAATAACTTCTTTATCGCTCTCTCCATGGGTGGAATTTTTTGGATTTTTGGATTTTTTCAATGCATTTGCATTCTTTTTAATTTGACTTGAATTGTTTTTAAGACTTATAACTCGAATTCTTTTGAATTCTTTGAAATTCAACGAAACATTTGTCACAATATTAATGTAAATTAGTCACTTCTTTTGATTTTTGAAATTGGATCATTTTGATATCAAATGGATGATTGAATTGTGCTGCAGGATTTTCGATATTTTTGGATTCACTGTGAATTGGGTTAGAATGAGAATATCTTCGGTCAAATTGTTATTTGCAGCACGTTTAAAAATTCTTTTTTATTATTTATCTCATATTATATTCACCAATAGAATTAAGGATGATTGAGAAGGCGAAGACCAGGGTATAAACGACGCTCATTTTTTCCAAGTAGAAGAGAGACTAATTAATATATTGATATATATATCCTAGAGTCGTTATCTCAAAGAATATGGACGTGAAACATGTCCTTCTGAGATACTTACATTTTATTAGCCACATTGCAGTCGGAGATAATTTACAAGGTTTTTGCTCGTGTCATTACCAAGGAAAGTTTTAGCAAAAGTCTCATGTTTTCAGAACGTAATCGTTGAAATCTTATTTCTAATTTATACCGACCAAACTTTAAAGATCTTAACAAATTTCAGTGGATCACGTCTGATCATATAAGAATACCCTACATTACCTCTATCTAGAAATAAATTAAGTTTCAACAAAATATTAAAATTTTCGAACAAAGAGATAAATGTTCAATTGTTTAACTAAAATCATGAATCTTCAACTTGAATATTTTAATTTCTAGTTCACAAATAAATTTTTCAACCAAAAAACAACGATTTTTCAACAAAACAATTAAATTATATGCCAATTTGATTAATTTTCAACTCAAATGATAAACCTTCGACCAAAAATGACTTTTTAACAACATTTTTGAATTATCAATTAAGTGAAAAGAGAAATTTGTTTGAATCAAAGAAACCTTTTTTTTAATTTGAGGCAATGACTATATTTTTTCAATTCAAATAAATGTTCTTTGAATCCAAGACTATTTTCGCAGGATGTTTGTCTCGTAATAACAGCTTATCATGATATAAAATTTCAAATTAACTTCTTAATTTATTGGCTTCTAATTCATGTTCAGATAAAATCTTTTATTTGAATAAAAGTAATCAGTATACAGATTACGGAACAATTGAAATGGTAAGAAAGCCGATGTAGCTATTGTAAAATTTATTTGAATTTTATTTTATTTCAATTCATTTTCTCAGGAATTAATTTCAGACATGCGGAAAAAACAGATTTCAAAAAACAATTTTTCGTTTTGTGCACGTGACTACATTTTTAATGATTATTTAAGAAACAGCAAACAGTCATGAAAATTGACAAAACTATTGATGATAATACAGAACGTTACTGCATTCTGTAGAAAATGGATGTTTTTTAGTTAAAACTTCAACTATTTGGTTAAAAGTTTAGCTCATATGTTATACATTTTTTAGTTGGAAGTTTATTTCTTTTGTTGAAAGATTGAAACCACAAGAATCATAATACATTGACTTCTTAATGTAATTACCAGTTACATGAACTATTTTGATCCGGCTTCAGATTGCAAACATTATATTACAGTTTTACATTTTTTTTTCACTCACCGGTGTGAAGGATTGCGCCTTATATTGCACACTATGAAACACCCAGAGATTGTGCAGCAGATACCTACTGGAGTTTCACTGACTTCTTCTGCGGTCAATAATGAAACTGTGCTGCTTGCCATGTTTTTTTTCGCCCGTTTTTTATTGCGAGTTTAAATCACAATTATGGCCACGTCTCACGACTGGTTACGAACCAGTGATAGTTTCGCACCTCCGAGAGCACCTATCACAAGGACAATTCCTTGTACCGAATATTTTGGGTACAGTCGTTGTAGCTCTCTCTTAAGGTCTTGATACCTCTCCTCCTTTTCTTTCTCCTTGGCAGTAACGTTGTATTCGGACGGAGCCGAGAATTTGATCACGAATATAGTTCGTTTCTCGAAGTCTTGGGGAACGATGTCAGGCCTCGAGTGTGCAACGGAGACTGCTATCCAAAAATCGTAGTTCCAGAAAATTTGGCACTTCTCGTTTTGGACAATTGACTGTATCTCCCTTGGAGCGTTCGGCAGGGCAGGGTCGCAGACAATACCGTAAGAGCGACAAAGATGGTAATAAAGCACTCTTAGGGCCGCATTATGTCTGTAGATAGACGTCGTTCCCGCGTGGGTGGGACACCCCGATAGTATGTGTTCTAGGTACTCAGCGTGTGCATGACACGGTCTGCACCTATCGCTGGGAACGTCTGGACACAAAATGCGGTCACGGTATACTCAGGTGGAAATGACACCATCCTGGGATGCGAACATAAAACCCTCTGTACCTGAATTAAGCCCTTATGATCTGAGAAAAGCGAGAGTTTGCTCCTTCGACAAAGACTGTTTTTGTATATTTCTGTGAAAGTTTCCGTGCATTTTCTTATCGAGTAGCTGTTGGTGAAATTTTTCAACCTCTGCTTTCTTCACTTCGGCTTTTAGAAGTGAAGCATCTAGATGGAGTAATGCACTTTCCTCACTTCTAATATTAAAATCCAGGCCAAGGGTCTCGGCCGCTTGCTCCGCGGCTTTGTAAAGGGACGCTCCTTCGCCAATCATCTCGTGGTTCCTAATCATTTTTAGGAGATGATCTCTGCCATTCGCAACGATGTAAGCTGTACTTAGAACAATTCAATTATGAAGACACTCGAGATTGAGAAGTCCGCGTCATCCTTGACGGTGTGACATGTATAATCGCGGAACTGACGAATTGATATTGCAAGCTTTTGTGCATGTGCATGATCTTACGTGTGGTGATATCAAGGTCCGTAAGCTCGTTCTTCGTCCACTGAACCACCCCAAACGAGTAGACCAAATCTGTCGAAGAAGATGCTTGTATCTGCTTCGGAAAGACTCCTTCACTGATGTTACGTCCTGAATGCGGCTTTGAGGCATGCCCAGGGCAGGACGCGCTGATGGGCTGCGCCGTCTTTACAGACACGCCTGTCAATCAGCAGGTTCTCTCGACAGCGTGCTACACCTTTTTTGGAGCCACGTTGTTCGTACATCTCTCGTCACACAGGCTGAATTCGTCGAACAATCCTGTTGTTTAGGACAGCTGTAAAGATCCTATACAGTGTGTTCAAACAAGTTATTGGCCTGTAATTCTCTGTGTTGGACAAGTTGCCTTTTTTCGGTAGGAGTATAGTGCATCCTAACACCAGCCACTGCGGAATGGGCGTCTCCGACTTTAAATATCAGGTGAATATGCGGGCCAAATGTTGGCGTGTAGAAGCAAACTTCTTCCACCAGAAGTTCTTGATACAATCTGGGCCAGCAGCGGAAAAGTTCTTCGTGCCTCGAAGTGCTTTTCGCACCTCTTCGGCAGTGACTGATGGACATTCCTCCTCAGAGTTTATGAGGTTGTCGCAAAACTCCTTGAAGCGGATATTGTCAGTATCTTCTTTCAACTTAAGTGTTTTCGGGATCTTATATACCTCTCTCCAAAAAGTCTCTACGTCATTGGGTTTGGCTGGATTTTTCAGAGAAACAGGGAGATCGCTGAAGAGGAGCAATCGGTCAGCGAGAAACTGTTGATTCTCGCTGATTTGTCTCTCTCTCTTCTGTATTCTCCTCCTGGCGTCACATAAAACCCGAATTTTGTCAACAATATGCTGCTTGATTGTCAGCAGCTTTGACTTGTTCAGTGTGTGATTGAAGATCCTCATTTCTTGGCCGGACTTTCGAACCCTTTCCGTGAGCGGTCTACCAGATGTTATGTAGTGAATCACACATTGAACACGGGACGCATTCTGTCTTGCCCATCCAATCTTCTTGTTCAGTTGATGCAAGCGTCTTTTGGTCTTTTGATCCATCGTCGCTTTTAGCATTCGATTTGAATCAGCCAAAAATCTCGCAGCGCCTTAAACTGACCAACTGATGGTCCAGAGTTGGGACTCTTGCGAGATATCTTCATAAAGGAAGGCATCCATTTCAGCCAGATCTTGGGGTTTAGGAGACACTTGCATGTCAATGTTTCTCCTTGTCCTGAAATCGCGATCATCTCTCAGAAGGTGCCTGCTTTCCGCGGTTGGTCTTAATGTCGCTTCTCATCTTCGTCTGCAGCTTCATCAAGCAGCGGTTGGGGAAGCGCCCCGCGTACATATCCATTTTTGTAGACTGCTTATTAATTATTGTAACCATATTCAGCAGAAACCCTTGGTACAGGAACCCTCTATCCGCAACCAGAAAACGCGTTCGGTGGCTTTGTCATAGGCCCTTCGGTTCTATTCCAAAGGAATCGAAACCGAAACCGAATATATATATATATATATATATATATATATATATAAAATATTAAAGGCTGACTGAGGCATTGATGAATGATTAGAGTCAAGAGAATTGTAACGCATTAACTTTATAATGTAATTACCAGTTACATGAAACATTTTGATTTGATATCAGATCGCAAACATTATATTAAAGTTTTACGTTTTTTTTAAACTAACGGTGTAGAGGATTGAGCCTTATATTGCGCACTTCATAGCACCAATTGATTGTGCGGCGAGAACCTACTGGAGTTTCAGTGATTTCTTCTGTGGTCAATGGGGTAACCGTGCCGCTTACCATGTTTATTTTCGCCCGCCTTTTATTGCGAGTGATATTATTATATGTATACAATCCAGCAAGAAAAGTATGAGTCTCCAATATAGCAAAGACGTCACCATCGGAAGTAGATAACACAATTTGTTCTTGGGTTGGCATAGGCTCATAAAGATTAATTCCTATTCTCGTTTCAAGTTGTTTATTTGCAGGAAAAGTGTATCTTCGAAGTTCAAATATCCTGTGCGAATTCATAACGGAAATGATCCGAATAAATCTTAGTTGATCAAGTGTGCATCCAAGTCCATCAAAAGAAGGAAGCCTTGCAGGAGGAACCATGATCCTGGCAGGAGGAACCATGGTCCTGAGAGGAGGATCCATGATACTGGCAGGAGGAGACCTAGACCTGGCACGGAGAGAAGGCTCGGCAGGCGGAAGATTCCGCTCAGGTGAATTATTTTTGTCTTCATCAGAAGAAGAAGATCTGCCGCGAGGAACTCCTTGAATAGGTTCGCCATTAGGCAAACAATCAAATTGTGAACTTAACTCTGCAACAAGAAAGAGGGGATTACAATTTTTTAAAGTGCTTCAGTATTATATTGAAAAAATGCTCGGTGGCTCAGACAATAGCTCGTTAGACTTCCATGCAGGAGGTCTGGGGTTCGATCCCTGAACCGGTGCCAATGAAAATTTTTCACATTACACCTAACTATCTAATCAGTATTTCATGAACCACTTGTTGCAATATTCTGAGGCGAATTTATATCTCACAGCCACATAATGTAATAAGAAATTTCATAAAATAATAAGAGATTTCACGAACTGCTGGCGGATGCCGTAATAATCAAAAATCAGTGTAATGGATCAGAATTTCACGATTTGTTTCACAAATTGTTTTGAAGTCTCATAAATCAAATTCTTTGGGATTTTTACGAATTTGACAATAATAAATTTAAATTTGAAATGGTTTCATTCCACTCATAAAAGAGTCTAATTTTGATGGTCATGCGAAATCAAAAATTGGTCAGAAAAAAACCACAATGAAGTCAGGAAATTTTGAAAATGAAGTTTTTCGGCGACTCTTATGCATTTTTTTGCGAGATCTTTGAAAAAACGACAATGGGACTTTCGATTGCTAGAATCGTGAAGTTGGGTTCGTACATTTTCTCTTCTTTTGATATTTTTGGATTTCATATGAATCGGGATAAAATGCGATTATTTTCATCAAACTGATATTTTTGGAACGCTGAAAAATATTTTCAAAATTATATATAGTATACTGTTATAGTTACCAATAGAATCGAGGATGATTGAGAAGGAGCAAACCAGAGTATAAAAAAGCCTCATTTTTTTTCAAGTAGAGAAGAGACGTTATCTCAAAGAATATGGACGTCAAGCTTGTCCTTCTGAGATATTTACATTTAATTAGCAGGTTTCAAGCACACACATTTAGTTATTAAATTCTTTATGACTGTTATCAAAATTTATATACACTTCAGTCTGAGATTATTTACGAGGTTTGCGCTCGTGTCATTGCCTAGGAAAGTTGTAGCAAAAATTTTAAATTTTCAGGACGAAATATTTTAAGTCTTATCTTTAATTTAGACCGACAAAACTTTAAAGATCTTT
This sequence comes from Andricus curvator, assembly GCA_932195095.1. Classification (NCBI taxonomy): domain Eukaryota; kingdom Metazoa; phylum Arthropoda; class Insecta; order Hymenoptera; family Cynipidae; genus Andricus; species Andricus curvator. The sequence continues at coordinate 285,433 of CAKNYM010051443.1, read as the reverse complement.
ACAAATTTGAATGTTTTATGCCTGATTATATCGGACTGCCCAGTACTACATGTATCTAGGAAAAAAAATATTTATAAAAAAAACAAAGAGATGAGTGTTGAATTGTTCAACTGAAATGATGACTCTTCAATTGGAATAGTTGAAGTTTTATTAAAAAATAAATGACAACCAAAAAACAACGATTCTTCAACAAAATGGTTACATGTTATACCAAATTGATTAATTTTCAACTTAAATGGTAAACCCTTAACTAAAAAAATGACATTTTAACCAAATTCTTGAATTTTCTATAAAATGAATTAATTTTCAACAAAAAGAGGTCAATTCTAGACGATTTGAAATACTTAAAAAAAATTATTTCGTACATCTTTAACATTGTAGATATTTAACAATTCTTTAAATTTGGATTAATAATTGCCAGTCTTCAGGGTACTCATACTTCAAAATGATATTCAAAATTTTATGACTCTAAACTATAAACATTCAAAATTAATCAAGTAGACGAATTTTCAATTGTCAATATTTTCAAAATAGTTTTTTAAACATTTTTGTACTATTCCACCCAAAATAACTTCAAAATGAAGACATTCATTTCAAAACAAAGAAAAATTTGTCTTGAAACATCAAAAAATTCTTTGAATCAGGAGAAATTTGTTTGAATGAAAGAAAATGTTTTTTTAATATGAGGCAATGACTATTTTTCTTTGGTTCGAATAAATGTTCTATAAATAAAATAATATTTTCTGAGAATGTTTGTCTTTCAATAAAAGCTTATTATTATATAAAATTCCAAATTAACTCCTTAACTTATTTACTTGCTTCTTATTCATGCTTAGATAAAATCTTGTATTTAAATGAATTTAATCAGTATACAGATTACTGAAAATTGAAATTGTGAGATACTCGATATAGGTATTTTAATATTTATTTGAATTTTATCTAATTTAAATTCATTTGCTCAAAAATTGATTTCACAAATGCCGCAAGAACAGATTTCAAAAAACAATTCTTCATTTCACGCACGCCACTACATTTTTAATGATTATTCAAGAACAAGTGAACAATCATAAAAATTGCCTAGAATTAACAATAATACAGGAGACTACTGCATTTCGTAGAAAATTGATATTTTTAGTAGAAAATTCAACCATTTGGTTCAAAATTCAAGTTCTTGGTAAGGAGTTGATCCGCAAAAGTGAATCATTTTGAGTTCAAGTTGATAATCAGAATGATATCTAACGTTTTTGATATCCTGACATTGAATGTGCTTTTTTCTTAGGAAGATAAAGTTACATTTCGATACTGTGAAGATAACGATAACTTGTTCCTTTTAAAGAGCAGCTCGCCCATCCCTGATTATTATACTATTATATTCACCAATAGAAAAAGAACTGAAAAATGTCCTGATTGAGAATTTTGTTCACTTGCGAAATGGATGCCGAGAGCTGTCATGCTTGTGTCGCTCCGTCCAACGGTCCGGAGAAGTGGCCAGTGTGTGCCAGTGTCGTTTTTATGAATGCAAGTTGCTCCCAAGGAGATCTTACCGTGGCCCTCTTCTTGCCGCATTGTGTTTTATTGCCTCTATGTCTTGAAGTAATTTCCCTTTCAGAGGATACTTTAATTTGACAAACAGCCAGAAATCGCAAGGAAGTAAGGACATAACTATATTGGGGTTGTCAAAGATGCATAAGGCCATGTTTCACCAGAAATTGCTGAATAAGCTGTGACGAATGGTCAGGTGCGTTGATACTGTCTGTGTGGATCTTGTATATTTTTTTTTTACTTAACGGTGTAGAGGATTGCACCTTATATTGCGCACTATAAAACACCTAGAGATTGAACGACGGGAACCTACTGGAGTTTCAGTGATCTCTTCTCCCGTCAATACTGTAACTGCGCCGCTTGTCGTGTTTATTTTCGCCCGTCTTCTAATGCAATTGCTATTATTATATGTATAAATTCCAGCAAGAACATTCTGAATCTCTAATATGGCAAAGTCGTCATCATCGGATGTCGATAACACAATTTGTTTTTGGGTTGGCATAGGCCAGGGCTCGCCAGAAGTCAGTCTTTGACTGACAAGACTGACAGTGTCAGTAACGAAGACTAGGTCAAACAGGCCCTCATAAATGTTCGTCGACCTTGTCCTTCGACTCGTCCCTAATCCTTCACGGTAAATTACAGTTTGAAATAAAAAAATAAAATGTATTGTGAATTCAAGTAGAAAAAAATCAGACCCTTCAGTGTGAACAATGAACCGCAACGAGCCGTGACCGTAACGACCGTAACCCTTTTCAGGATTCCTGGAAAACGAAGAAAAAAATTAAAGAAAAACTTTCTGTCAGTCTCGCACTTGTCGTGTCAGTCTGCACCTGCTGAAAGTGGCGAGCCCTGGCATAGGCCCATAACGATTATTTCCTATTTTCATTTCAAGTGGCTTATTTGCAGGAAAAATGTATCTTCGAAGTTCAAATATCCGAATCTATCCGAATGATCCGAATAAATCTTAGTTGATCAAGTCCATAGCCAAGTCTGTCGAATGAAGGAAGCCTTGCAGGAGGAACCATGGTCCTGGCAGGAGGAAACATGGTCCTGGCAGGAGGATCCATGGTGCTGGCAGGAGGAGACCTAGACCTTGCACGAAGAGGAGGCTCATTAGGAGAAGATCTGGAGTTAGCGTGAAGAGAATGCTCGGCAACAGGAAGAGATCTCTCAGGTAAATTATTTCCTTCAGTAAAAGAAGACGGTCTGCCATGAGGAACACCGGGAATAGGTTCGCCATTAGGTAAACAATCAAACTGTGAACTTAACTCTGCAACAAGAAAGAGGGGATTACAATTTTTTAAAGTGCATTGGTATTTCATGAACCCCTTGTTGCAATAATCTGAGGCGACTTTATATGTCGTAGCCACATAGTGTAATTAGACATTCCATAAAAAGGCCAGATAGTTCATGAACTTCTAGCGGATCGTGTAATAAATTTCAATTAATATAATTTAATAAATCTCAAATACGGTCTTAGAATTGGTTTTCTTATATTATGAAAACAAAGTTCACTGCATGTGGACGAGGATTTAAACAAAACATTCGATAACACATTCCAGGGTTAATAATTCTTTTTTCTTAGAGATCTGCCAAATCAAAATTTGATTCTTTATATTCACCAAACAGTTATATATAATTTTTGAAAATTCAAACAAAAAGAGTTTCAGTTGAATTCCAACCCCGAAAATATAGATTTTCTTCTAAATTCACTGTAATGTTATTAAAGTATTAGAATACTTTTCATTTTTTGATTCTTTCTGATGCATTTAAATTATTTTCAATTTAACTTGAATTCTTTTGAAGTCTTTTGAAGTCTAATATTAATGATGATGGAAAATATAAAATTAGTCAGGGGAAAATCAGAGAAAATGAAATTTTTGTAATAAAGTTATTCGGCGACCTTTATGAATTTGTTTTCAGTGAAATCATTGAAAAAACGGGATGTTCGGTTGCTAGGATTGTGAACTTTGGTTCGTACATTTTTTTGAATCTCGAAATTGGATCATTTTGATATTAAACGGAAGATTGAATAGAGCTGCAGTACTTTCGATATTACTGGATTTACTGTGGATTGGGACAGAATGCAAATATTTGTGGTCAAATTGTTATTTTCGGAAGGCTAAACAATATTTTTTAAATTATATATATCATATTATTATATTCACCAATAGAATTAAGGACGATTGTGAAGGCAAAGACCAAAGTGTAAACGACCATCATTTTTTCCAAGCAGAGGGAAGACTGATTCATATAGCAATAAATAATCATATTATATTATACATAGCCGTTATCTTGTAGAATAGAGTCATTAATGTTATCCTTTTGAGATATTTGCATCTCATTAGCCAGTTTCAAGCAAAAAAATTCAGTTACTTAATTCTTTAAAAATGATATAAAAATGTATATACACTGCCGTCGGAGATTATCTACAATTTAATAAATTTTATTGAGGCTCATCTTTTTTTCCGTTAAAATTCTTATTTAAAAACTTCCAACGTGTTTCGACTTGTTACCAAGTCTTCATCCAGGCATTATTATATTGTGACATTACAGATTATATTCAAGGTTGGCGCGAGCAGTACTCAAACCACTGATTATTTTTTAAGACGATCGCACGGTCAGAGATAAAATTATAAATTTTTTTTAATTAGTTAGAAAGATTATTAAATTCCACGTCGATTGGCTCATAGTAGATATTTCTGTACTTTTTGAGAGCAAAGATCTTGAATTTTCAGGAAGTAATCTTTCAGGTTACGAGATGAGAGATGTTCAACCAAAATCATGAATCTTGAAATGGATTAGCTAAATTTCCAGTTTAAAAATAAGTTTTCAAACAAAAGACGATTTTTCAACAGAATAGTTTAATTTGTTACGAGTGAGATTCATTTTCAACTAAAATGATAAATCTTTGACCAAAATTGACTTTTTAACCAAGTTTTTGAATTTTCTACAATGCAGATTGATTTTTAAAGTTCAATCAAAATGATGAATTTTGAAGCCAAAATATTAATTTTCTACCAAAAAACATAGTTTCGACAAAGTAAGTGAATTTCCAACCAGAAAATACAAATTGTTGTTAAAAATGACACAGTTAAGTTTCCAGTTAAAAAAATTAACTTTTGAAGAGAAAAACTAATTTTAAAAAATATGTAAATTTTGAACAAAAAAAAAACAATTTCGTTTTTGTTTACAAGCTCATCTTTCTGTAGGAAATGCATATATTTTGTGGAAAAATTAAAATTGAATCAATACAATTAAAAAAGCTAAATTAATAAAATTTCAAATATTTGGTTAAAGTTTAACTTCTCTGTTATAAATTAATCTTCTACGTTTTGTAGGAAATGTGTGCTTCTTTCTTATAAACCGAACAGAAAGTTTAACTTTTGTGTTGAAAATGAACTTTTTGGTTTTGAATTCATAATTTTATGTGAAAGTTTAGTTGAGAATTCAACTACTTGGTTTAAAATTGAACTGCTTTATTGTGAAAAATTTGTTTTACTTTTGGTTGAAAAATAATTTTTTTACGGTAAAATTTCAGATGTAACCACGTCTCATGACCGTGAGATAGGTGGTTACAGTCTGCGACGAACTCAAAACGATGATCCGGCAAAAGTCTCGTGCACCCTGAGGACACGGAGCGACCCAAGGACGACCGCCTTCTGAATTTTCCCCGAAAGAGTATAAGCATTTTGTTGACACGCAGAGATGCCTTTCAGGCTATTAACCAGTGAAACCTTGGCACATCCAAGAGCGCCGATGATCAAGACGATTAGCTTAACAGAATACTCCTTGGCTGTGATGTTTTTGTCAGCTGGTGCCGAAAATTCTATAACGAACATGGTTCGTTTCTCGAAGTCAAGGAGAACTATGTCAGGCCTCGAGTGCGCAACAGAAACAATTGTCGAGAATATGAAGTTCCAGTATATGCGGCACTTCTCATTTTCGACAATTCACTCTATTTCTCTAGGAGCGTTTAGCGGAGAGGTATTTGAGCTAATGCCGTAAGAGTGACAGAGATGGAAATAAAGGACTCTTAGTGCCGCATTGTGCCTTTGGATGCCCGGGGTGTGCATGACACGCTCTGCAGCTATCATCGGGAATGTCTTGGCTCAAAATGTGGCGACGGTATGCTAGAGTGGAAATGACACCGTCTTGACATGCCAGAATGAAGCTCTCCGTGCGGCAACTCCACGAGTCCCATCCAAACGCTATTGCATAAGAGTGGGAGGGCAAATTGGTTCATGGCAACAAATATTGTTTCCAAGCCGAAAAACGGAATTCTAGATCTTGCTGCTAAAAAGCGTGGATCGCAGCGTGGATACCTTTTAAGAAGACTTGAGGATTCATCTTCATTTCTTGTTACACAAGCTCGCCGAATATTGAAGGACGTCAAAATACTTGGCATAAAAACCAAATATTTTTAAGTTTCTTCCGAAAAGAACTATGTCCTCTTTAAGAGAGTTGAGCAGATTATATCTCCAAAAACTGTCTACAAAAGACATTTTACTTGAAAAGCGATCTCCGTTCATTAGAGTCAAATCGATAAATTCTCTAAATGTTTACGAGCGACATTGAGTTTTGAATATTGTGGCAAAGTTCCACCTTAAAATTTTTTATTTGATTTATTTGCCAAAGGCCTTATATTTGAGAGATATTGGCATTTATACGTGGTAGTATATTTGCATTTTTGAGCAACGTCAACGTTTACCGAGGCTCTTGGTCTGCAAAATCAAATATAATAATCGATCGATCTAGCAATCGTTATTCAATCTATTTACAAGCAGACGAGGCGTCATACTTCTCTACCGGGTTGCCAAAATAATTGAGTACGAATGTTAGAAAGAGAGAAAATTATCTCCTTCTAAAAGGGACTTGAAAGTCCGAGAGTTCAAAATCTTTCAAAAAGTAAAGATTCTTAATTAGCTCGAACATTCCTCGGCCCAGATTATAGTCTCTGAACGTGCTCGCTCAGCACCCTAGCCAGATCGAGGCTTTTTTACCTGATTGACAGGCTATAAAATAATCAGTAGCATCAGGTGTGAAAATTATAATATCGTAGGATTTTACCTTCTTATTAAAATTTTATGTGTGATTTAGAAAAAAAAATTCCATGCATGTATTTAGACTGTCCGATTTGCAGGTGTGAAAGATTAGAACCAAGAGAATTATAGCACATTGACTTTATAATGTAATCACCAGTTACATGAAATATTTTGATCCGACTTCAGATAGCAAACATTATATTATAGTTTTACATTTTCCTTCAACTAACGGTGTAGAGGATTGAGCCTTATATTGTGCACCATGAAGCACCCTGAAATTGTGCGGCGGGCACCTACTGGAGTTTCACTGACTTCTTCTTTGGTCAATGGGGTAACCGTGCCGGTTGCCATATTTATTTTCGCCCGTCTTTTTTGGCGATTGCCAATGCCACTATCGTATCCATATATTCCAGCAAGAACATTATGGGTCTCCAATATAGCAAACACGTCACGATCGGATGTTGATAATACAACTTGTTCTTGCGTTGGCATAGGCTCATAATGATTATATCCTACTTTTATTTCAAGTGGTTTATTTGCAGGAAATTTTTATTTCCGAAGTTCAAATATCCGGTGCGAATTCCACATGGGAATGATCCGAATAAATCTTAGTTGATCAAGTCCACATCCAAGTCCGTCAGGAGAAGGAAGCCTTGTAGGAGGAATCATACTCCTGGCAGAAGGTGACCTAGACCTGGCATGAAGAGAAGGCCCGGCAGGAGGAGACCTCGACCTGGCACGAAGAGGAGGCTCATCAGAAGGAAGAGACCACTCGGGTAAATTATTTCCTTCAGAAGAAGAAGAAGGTCGGCTACGAGGAACACCGGGAATAGGTTCTCCATTAGGTAAACAATCAAACTGTGAACTTAACTCTGCAAAAGAAATAGGGGATTTCAATTTTTTCAAAGTACGTTGGTATTTCATGAATCCATTGTTGCAATATTCTGAGTCGAGTTTAGATGTCGTAGCCACATAGTGTTGTGAAACGTTTCAAAAAATGGTTAGACAGTTCATGAATTAATTTGATAAATCGCAAATACGGTCTCACAGTTGGTTTATTCATATTATAAAAACATTTTTAACTGCTTATCGACGAGGATTTGGAGAAAATAGTTGATAACACATTTCAGGGTGCAAAATTCTTTTCAGTCAGGGAACTGTCAAATGAAAATTTGATTCGTTCAATTCACCCAAAACAACACTACCCTATGACATTTTTAGTAATAAAAGATGAAAATAACACATAATATGGTTATTATCGCTTTTTCTTGTGAACTCATTTTCGGCCATACGGCTGGTTTCTTCGTTCCACGTCACATATATAAATTATATAATCATAGTCACCAATATAATTCAGGATGATTGAAAAGGTGAAGACCAGAGTACAGACGACCCTCATTTTTTCCAAGTAGAAGAGAGACTGATTAATGTGTTTGTATATATCCTACAGCCGTTATCTCAAGGAATATGGACGTCAAGTTTGTCCTTGTGAGATATTTACATCTCATTAGCCAGTTTTAAGCAAAAAGATTTACACCAAAAAAGAATTGGCATTGAATCAAGTCAAGTTATGTACTTGGCTGATTTCACTTGAACGAAGCTAATATTTTCTGAGTATGGAGAACTGATTTTCTTGAATTAAGTAAATTATGGAATCAGTGATACTACTCAGATCTCTTACATATCAATTTGAAGCAAATAAATATTAAATTACTTTATTCCAATATGTCCTCATGTGAAGTCATTGAAAAGATTTCAATCAATATGTTACTTGGTACAACTTATAAACATACTTGAGAGATATAAAATAATTATGAGTTCTTATCAAATACGAATAAAAATGGGTTTCGATTGAATAACTATGAAACCTGATAAAATTTAAAAATTTGCTGCCACTTATAAGTTGGGTTATGTTGCCAAATGATAAATATTTTGCAAGTTTCATTTACTTTGAAGTTTTTCATTGAAACTTTTGACCGCAAGTTTCAAAAAGCATAAATATCTGAAAAGGCACGTAGCTAGTGGTTTCCAAACAAATTATTTTAAATGAAATTAAACGTGAAATAACTAATACTAGACAAATTATTTTGACTTAAATTAATTTTCCCTAAGGAACTTATTACTGTCTAAAGCAATACGCGAGAACAGTACATTTTCGTAACGAATTATTATTTTATTTGGAACAGAATTACTTTTATTTTTACTTCATTTAATTTTTTTGCTGTTTTCGAGAAATTAATTATAATCATTCCTATTATTTCTAGAAAAAAACAGCAACAAAAATCACATATTTCGAAAGAAGATTCTGTGTCTCATTTGACCCCGTATAACAATCTCGCCCCAATCTACCCTATAATACCAAATTTTGTAAATAAATATAATTATGACTTTGGAGCAAGGAATTTCGTAAAGAATTATTAATTTTGTCTTGTAAAATGTAATCTTTGACATCAGCTTTTTCATTCCTCTTCCTCCTTCCTTCTCTTCTTCTCCATCTTACCCAAGACTCCCTTCACCCATGCTACTGCCCTTTTGTCCCCCCTTTCATGCATCAATACCTTCATGCTTATCCCACTCCTTTCCACCTCTATGCCCTCCTCCAACCAGTGCTTCACTCTTGCATCCCCCTTCCCACATAGTTCACACACCCTCTTTTCCCTAGCGAGCCAGAACCTATTAAAACCCTTCATGCACCCACATCTCATCCTCGCTATAAGCTCCTGACTTCCTTTCTCTCCTTTCTCAAACAAATATTGCGCTCTCACCCTTGGCATAATCCACACATAGTTCCCATTAAACCTTGTCTCTCTTATTCTCTCTTCCCCTGCTGTCTTCTCTCTCTCCATGCTGTTTTTCTTAACCAACTGATATACCTTCCTTCCTTCCTCATGCATCGTTCTCAGTTCACCCATCTGCAGTCCATTTGTTCTAAAATACCTTTCTCTTTCAACCTCCATCTTCCCACCCCCTCTCCTGTTCTCCTTCTCCCACCAACACTCCCTAGCCAGCTTACTTCCCCCCTCTTCCAAAAATTTCTCCTCATATTTACACGCCCGACTCCCCGCTAGAATCCCTACACTCGTTCTCCCCGTCTCCCTCCTGAAAATATAATTAGGCGTGTTCCTTGCCTGCCCCAGTGTCCACTTTACATACCTCTCCTGTGTCCTATTTACCTCTCCGTCTTATAAATGTGAGAGAAAGGGAATTATAATTTGGAGAACAGGAAAATTTCGTAAAAAAATTATTACGTGACTTTGAACAGAATTTTTGACATGGAATGGCAATTTTGGAAAATAATTATGAATTAGAAGAAGTTAATTTTGAAAAATCTCTTAAGATTTTTAAAAATCTTGTCGGGTAGAGACCCTTTAAATGCAATTCTCTAGTCAGCTTTTTGTATAAATTTGTCTATATTTTTCTTTCCATATTATCCTTTTAGTCACAAAATGAAGGAAACGATTATCAAAATTCATCACAAAATGACAGTGATGCTCGGATTGATGATCCAAATAAAGAGAACAATGAAAGACAGCACATGGGTAGTCGAATGTACACAGCATTAAATTTGCCTTCTGTTAAAGACACTTTGATTCAATCTTAAGAACGTAAAACGATCTTGAAGTATTATTCAAAACACAATTACCTTACTTCCGAGCACAGAGGTAGAATGGTAGATCTTGCAATTACAAACGCTGTGGACAAGGCAGGTGGGTTGGTTTTCATAATTCTACAATTGGATAAGTTTTTAATTAGTGTGAATCTATATTGTCTAATTTTTTTTAAACTTAAATGTTTTTCCTGGGAAAAGTAACTTTTTCATTATCATGAATAATTTTTTTCAGATGTTAAAGGTTTTTGTAATGAATATTATAAACTTCAAAATATTAAAATTTTTCACATTTTTCCTTAAAAGTATTATATTTTTTTACTTAAAAGAAAGGCCCTTAACAAAGCACAAGTTCAAGACGTTGCATCTAACGTCAAAGAAATTTTTCTAACCAAACATTTTAATATTTACTAAGTTTCTCCGATTAAGAAAAGGGATTCCAAAGATAACCAATCAGTTCCCGTTAGAGGGAAATTTTCTGGGAGATATAAAAATAAACTGCAACAATGCAAACGGTTATTAGGGTCTAAATCGTCTAGAAATCTCATGCAAGACTCATGTTCAACGCAATGCAATGCAATTAAAATGCAGTTAAAGCTAGTTTAGATTGGCTAAAGAACCACAATTAGCCATGGGAAATGGTAGTCATGCACTGAAAGATAACAGCTGAATTACGCAAAGATAAAGCTGATCAACAAAAATCAGCAGAAATTCAAGATATGTGTAAGGAATGGAAAATTCTAGAGCTCCCTGCTGCACATAAATTAATTCGAATCGATTTTAATCTCCTTCGCCTCTGTCGTGAAGCAAACCCAATACAAAATTGGTCTACAACCGTGCCAAAGACTGAATGGCACCAGGTTATGTTGTTCCAAACGGTGTCTCTAGGCAACCAGGTCGCCTTCTAGAGTATTCAGACCTTACCCCCGCACGCGGGGCTCTGCGGGGGTGGACCGATATTTCCCTAGCTACTCGTGGGAATAAAATGGAAAACCAACCAAATCTAAATCGAAGAGTTGAAAATCGCCGTCAAAAAGATGCAGGATTTCTCGAATACCAAGAGAAACATGTTCAAGGGTTCATTTTCATGGGCTAATCGAAGTGGAAAATCTGACAAGTCGATTGAGTAACACCCTATATTTTGCTGAGGATTTTGGATGCATACCAATACAAGTTGGATATGCCGCCTCGAGAAAGGGGCATGAATTTAAGAAAAAGGCTAAGGCGAAGAAGGACACAAGCCAAGCGGGGACTCAGACGGAAGAAGCTGAGTAGACTTCCACTCCCCAGCAAGGGAAGCGAGAGAGGGAGCCCTCCTTGAGCCCCGTTGAGGCAAGTAAGTCAAGGCCGAAGAAGAAAAAAGCGAGCACACACAACGCTGTAGCGAAAGCAACGTCAACGCCAACGAAGGAGCAAGAAACTGCTACAGCACTCGAGGCGGTTCTCATTAAACCGGCCGAGGGTCTGAGTTACGCCGAGGTCTTCAAGGACCTCAAGCAGAAGGTAAAACCGGACACCCTTGGTGATAAAATCAAGGGTGTCAGGGAAACCCGCAGAGAAGAGGTCCTTGTGGAATTAGGATTTGCAGCAGGAGGCAGAAACAAGCTGTCGGCTGCCATTAGGGAGGCCGTTGGTGATCGGGGTAACGTGCGTGAGTTCTTTTCCCGCATCGATGTCGATGTCTTGGACCTCGACACAACCACGGAAGTGCAGAAAGTCGAGGCCGCCGTAAGGCAACACTTTGGCGAGACTGCAGGAGAAAATAGGGTTAGCCTAACGAAAAAGCCCTTCAGGGGAAGCCTGAAAGCCTTCGTTGAGCTGCCCGAGGAATTGGCGTCAAGACTGGTGCGCAGGCGACATCTGAAGGTGGGTTGGGTGTCCTGTCGCCTGTGTACCGAAATATCCCCCTGAGAGCGAGCACATTTGATATCTTGTGCAACGTATGGTTTATAAATTCGAAACCGCGTATGATTCACAGATATCGCACCTATCTTTTCGCGGGTGAAAAATTCCAATGTTCATAAGGGTAATCGAGTTTCCAAAATAGGAAACTTCACTCAGTGGCTCTTCCTGACGTTCTTTGCAGTTTTAAGAGTAAATTCTGTAAAGTTGTTTCAGAAAGCGAATATCAGTTTGTAGGTACACCTTCGTAGTGGACTTTCTACAATAGTGCGAAGGTAATTTTGGGAGTTGTTGCAAGCATTTTTACAAATCGATGCTTTCGTCACCGTCGTTTTCTTTATCTTCAGTGGAGTGTGAACGGCGGAATTTGCTTGCATGGTTTGTAGTAACAAATGCTTTCAGCCAAGGACGCACAGTTGAGAATTCAAGTCCAAGGGAGTTAAGGTACATGGTTTTACAATCTGGAAACGTAGTACGAGTAATTTTTATGTGGTACGAATAAGAAACCTTTTTCCGAGGATTCGAATTTTTCGTGGTTCGCTGTTTGAGATCCTCTATTTTCACTGTCGACAAGACGTATAATTTTTTTCCCCGCCGCAATCCATTTCTTTCCAAAATTGCGTGTAGATGGCTTCTCGGTCTTCTTCGGGTACTTCATTGCAATGTCTTGACATTTCTTAGAAGAGCACCTACCTCCCAGTTTCCTTGGATCTCTCGATACATCGCGGGCAATTTTTTTTGTGGAGTTCGGATTTGCTCGTCTATACCCAATGTATGCCTCCCCTTGCATTCGTTTCGTATTGGCTCTCTTTCTGCTCAGCTCAGTTTCTTTCCTTCCCCTTTTCCGTATTCCAGGATTTGTTCCTTTTTTATTATTCTCCTCGATTTGCAGTTATCGTCTTCAACTGTTTCTGGGACTTCATTGGTGCGCTCGTCAAAAATTTCGTTGTCAGTAGTATTTGAGTGATCATCACTGTCGTCAGAAGGGCTTGTAATCTGGATCTTGGACCTTCTTGGATGGAACATCAGTTTCCCTCTTTGATTCATCGTTAGGAATTTCACTGATCAGTTCATCAGTGTTGCTGAACATCGTGTATTCATGGTTATTCCATGAGAGGAAGAGCACAGATCAGTACCATCTTCAGAGGAGAGTACATTCATGGGATTCTCAATGATGAGCTGCTGTGGCTGACCTGTAGCTCTACCATCACAAAAAACAATCACTGGTGTGGGTAAAGAGCCCACATCTTCGACAGAATCAATTATAGGAATATCATGACTCCGAAGAATCACTTCGCTATCCCCTTCTAGTAGTCCCAGAAGATCATCGAGTGGAATCAAAGCGGAGTTTTCTTCTTTCAAGCCATCAGACAGCATCATCAAAACTGGGGCGTTTGGTAGGTAGGTGCGTTCATTCTCACGATTCTCTCAGTTAACAAAAGAATATGATCTTGAGCTGGGATCGAATCTAGTACCCTGAAAACTGCTGACGTACACTCAAACCATCTGAGCTAGAAAAGCAGGTGTCTGGATGAGTGTGTTTCGGGTAGCTTAGTTTCAAAGTTATTATCCTACTCGCTCATTTGTGAAATCTACGTAAAATGAAGGAAACTGAATCAAACCGAAGAAATAAGTAAGTATGCGCTGAAAAGATGAAACTGACTGTAGTAGTGTTCTGCCTTTTTCCCAAAGAAGAATCCTACCAGACACTTATTTTACAGTTGTGGAAATAGGCAACATTGCTAGGTACCCAGTTAGGTACCTATGATAGGTACTGTTTTAGTTATTTTCATTACCTCATTATTACATTCTTATTCTAATGAGAAGGTATTAGTTTTATGTAAAATTTGAATTTGTCGGTTTTCATCAAATCTCCACGTTTTGAGACCTCCTGAGTCAGAAAAAACCATTTTTACGAAGGTTCTGTCCATCTGTAGTATCGTGTAGGCACGATAACTTTCGGAAGATTGATCAGATTGGAGTGTGCTTTGGCACACTTATTTATGGCCTGCAAAGAAAGATTGAGTTCGCTAACCAGCTATTTTGGATGAAAATTCAAAAAGTGAGCACATTTTGAAAATTGTTGAGACCACTTTTTTTAAAGATTTAAAAATTCTATTCCAAAAAATATACGAAAATGAACATTTTAAGCCGAAAAACGAACGATATGAAAAAAAGTCAAGAAGAAAAAAACGTTGCTTTTCGAACACCGTACAATATTTTCATAACAACTTTTCGAATTTTTTGAAAACTCAAAAATTCCAATTTTGATTGCTTAACAAAATAATGAAAAATTCCATTTTGCTGTCAAACTATGCAAGATATGACAAAAGATGACTCCACCAAAATTATACACCAAAAAAAGATCCACACATTTGTTATAATTCACTTTTTGATATGTCGCGTAGTTTTTGTTTTATTCATAAAAAACAGCATTGAAAATAGAAAAATTTTAGACGAATAACACGAGCTACGAAAAAAATGACAAAAACTAGAAATGCTAGAAATCAAGAGAAACTATATCTAACTCTAGACATTGTCAAAGAGTATTACTCAGGATATTGGAATGGAGTTCGGGTTAGAGAAATGCGCCAAGGTTAATTTGAAAGGAAAACTTAATGGCATCCCCGAAGACCCTGAGCTCGTCGACAGAAGCGCTATACGACACCTCAGCGCCGAGAAACCTATACATACCTGGGCGTGCCACAGAGCCGCATTCAGGACGTACCATCTATAAAGGATACTCTCCAAAGCAGATACAAACGTCTCATCTGGCAGATTTGGTCTTCCGAACTGTCGGCGAGGAACAAAGTATCTGCAATGAACATACTTGCCGTGCCGGTAGTACTCTATTCATTTGGAGTAGTTCCATGGACGACGGACGAGCTCAGATCCCTTGATATCGGGACGTGAAAGGTTTTGCACATGAACAAGAGCATGCACCTTAAGTCTTCTGTTCCGCGACTTTACATCTAACGCCGCCTAGGTGGTCGCGGAATACTGAATCTTGAATGTCTTCACAACAGGATTATTCTGGGTATCAGCACATATAGTTGCAAATGGACAAGGCCCTCTTCTTAAAATGGTCAGGAAACACGAAGAAGCGGGCGAGGGGGCGTTTCTGTACAAAGCAGCGGAGGAGGCTGCTGAAACACTCGGCCTTGACTTAAATATCAGTGGTGAGCAAAATTCATCAAACATTATCCATGTCGAGTACTCTCGATATCTCGAGAAGGCCCTAATAGAGAAAGCACAGGAAAAAAACCTCCGTGAACAGCTCCTCGGCAAGAGGATGCACGGCATCTTTCACAGAAATCTGGAGGATCAGTCAATGTCGTATGAGCTAACGTATGCTTTCCTTAAATCACCCGGATTGAAGTCCGGCACGGAGGGTTTCGTTTTGGCATGTCAAGACGGTGTCTAGTTGACCAACTCATGCGGGTACGATCTACATCCAAAGGCGCAATGCGGCACTAAGAGTGCTTTATTACCATCTCTGTCACTCTTACGGCATTAGCCCAAATACCGCTCCGCTAAACGCTCTTAGGAAAATAGAGTCAATTGTCGAAAATGAGAAGTGTCGTATATACTGGAACTTCATATTCTCGACAATTGTTTCTGTTGCGCACTCGAGGCCCAACATAGTTCTCCTTGACTTTGAGAAACAAACCATGTTCGTTATCGAATTTTCGGCACCTGCTGGCAAAAATGTCATAGACAAGAAGAAAGAAAAGAAAGAGAGGTATAAAGACCTTATAAGGAAGTTGCGACGGCTATACCCGGAATATTCTGTTAAGGTAATCGTCTTGATCATCGGCGCTCTTGGAGGTGCCAAGGTTTCACTGGTTAATCGCCTGAAAAGCATCCCTGCGTGTCAACAAAATGCTGACTGAGACATTGATGAAAGAATAGAGCCAAGAGAATTATAACACATTTATTTTATAATGTAATTACCGATTACATGAAATATTTTGATCCGACTTCAGATCGCAAACATTATATTACAGTTTCAAATTTTTTCAACTAATGGTGTAGAGGATTGAGCCCTATATTGCGCACCTTATAGCACCCTGAAATCGTGCCGCGGGGTCCTACTGGAGTTTCAGTGACTTCTTCTTTGGTCAATGGGGAAACCGTGCCGCTTACCATGTTTATTTTCGCGCGTCTTTTATTTCGAACATTATTATTATAGGTATACATTCCAGCAAGAACATCATCAGTTTGCAATATAGAAAAGACGTCACCCTCGGCTGTTGATAACACAATTTGTTCTTGGGTTGGCATGGGCTCATAAAGATTATTTGCTATTCTCATTTCAAGGGGTTTATTTGCAGGAAAAGTGTATCTTCGAAGTTCAAATATCCGGTGCGAATTCTTCAAGTGAATGATCCGAATAAATCTTAGTTGATCAAGTGTACATCCAAATCCGTCAGGAGAAGGAAGCCTTGTAGGCGGAACCATGATCCTGGCAGGAGGAGAAGCCTTGGCAGGAGGAGACCTCGACCTGGCACGAAGAGGAGGCTCCGCAGGAGGAAGAGACCTCTCAGGTAAATTATTTCCTTCAGAAGATGAAGAAGGGCTGCTACGAGGTATACCGGGAATAGGTTCGCCATTAGGTAGACAATCAAACTGTGAACTTAACTCTGCAAAAGAAAGAGGGGATTTCAATGTTTTTAAAGTACGTTGGTATTTCGTGAACCGATTGTTGCAATATTCTGAGGCGGGTTTAGATGTCGTAGCCACATAATGTTGTGAGACGTTTCATAAAATGGCTAGACAATTCATGAATTTAATTGATAAATCGCAAATACGGTCTCACAATTGGTTTATTTATATTATCAAAACCTTTTTAACTGCGTATGAACGATTTTTTATTTGAAACAGTGTTGACTTTACTACCTTCTTCAATTTCCTTCTAAAAAGTTCAATTACGAACAGAATATAATACTTCCACCCAAGGAGATGAATTTTCGAAAAAAATTACGAATTTTCTACAAAAAAATGTTTTTTTAAACCGAAAATACGAATTTTCGAAAAATAATTTTAAAAAATGAATTTCAATTGAATTTTCACCGCCAAAATACGGATATTCATTTTTCAATTCACATGAATTTTTAGGGTTTTGTAGCGCCGGGCGGAAACATTTATATTTTTGGTCGGGAATCCTTCCCTCTTGTACGTCGTACTTTTTTCCTCCACAGAACTTAATCGCGTCACCTAGCCAACTTTACCCAGTACTCCACCCGCCTTTACCCCGCAACTTAAGCGAATTTACACCTTAAACTAACTGACTTCACTCCGTTCTCCATGGGTGGAATTTTTTGGATTTTTGGATTTTTTCTCAATAATTATTTTTAATTTAGCTTGAATTCTTTTGAAGTCTTATAAAACTAATTCTTAAAAATTTAAACAAACATTTGTCACATTAATAATCTAAATTAGTCACTTTTATTCACTCTTTGAGTTAGAAATTATTCATTCAAGGTGACTTTTCCGGTTTACAAAGGTCACTTTTTCCCTTTTTTCAAATCAATTAGGCTATGCCAGCCCCGACAATAATAAATTTAAATTTGAAATTGTTTCATTTCATTCATAGAAGAGTCTAATATTGGTATTCATAAAAAACAAAAAATTAGTCAGGAAGTTGGGTTCATACATTTTTTCGAATCCCGAAATTGGATCATTTTGATATTAAATGGATGGTTGAATTGAGCTGCAGTACTTTTGATACAGAGAATCCGAATAGCTTCAGTCAATTTGTTATTTACGGAACGCTTAAAAATATCTTTGAAAGTATATATGTGACGTGGAACGAAGAAACCAGCCCTAGGATCGAAAAAACTATTTTCCGGTTCTTATTGATTCTGAATAATGAAGACCTCCCCTATTGAATAAAAAAATCCGCATTGCTTCACGATCAAAAATTGAATTTTCCAAAGCTTGATGTTGGAAGGTTATTTTATTTGCATCGCGCTCGACTCTTGACCCAAAACTGTCATTAGAGAGTGTTCCTGATAGTTTTTCAGGCATTTTTTAATTTTGTTTCATAAGTCGTAATAAAACATGAAAATAGCACATAATATGGTTATTATCGCTTTTTCTCGTGAACTCATTTTCGACCATAAGGCTGGTTTCTTCGTTCCACGTCACATATATAAATTATACAATTATAATCACCAATATAATTCAGGATGATTGAAAAGGTGAAGACCAGAGTACAGACGACCCTCATTTTTTCCAAGTAGAAGAGAGACTGATTAATATGTTTATATATATCCTACAGTTGTTATCTCAATGAATATGGACGTCAAGTTTGTCCTTCTGAGATATTTACATCTCATTAGCCGGTTTTAAGCAAAAACATTTACACTCAAAAAGAATTGTCATTAAATCAAGTCAAGTTATGTACTTGGCCGATTTTACTTGAACGAAGCTAATATTTTCTGAGTATGGAGAACTGATTTTCTTGAATGAAGTAAATTATGGAATCAGTGATACTACTCAGATCTCTTACATATCAATTTGAAGCAAATAAATATTAAATTACTTTGTTCCAATATGTCTTCATGTGAAGTAATTAAAAATATTTCAATCAATATGTTACTCGTTACAACTCATATGTATACTTGAGACAAGAAAATGAATATGTTTAGGAAAGGAAATATTTTTCTGAGCATGATGCATGCATATTTTACTTCAAGTAAATATGCATTTCAAACGAATACATGGTGTGCTCCAAACAATCAAGAAAGCCTATAGTTTCAATTTTATACATTGTATCAATGTACTCATTGAAAATTGATCTTCGGGCAAAAAATTTAGAAGCCAGAAATCTGGCTATATCATTGGAAAGTTATATTTTGCTGAGTCTTTTATACCCTGTGTAAAATTTTAAATGGTATGGAATAATTACATTATACTCCACAAAAAAATCCTAAAAACCGTTAGCGCGCTTACTTGAAATGATAGAATATGCAAATTAGTTGTTTACAACATTTTATAATTGTTAAATGATCGATTTTAAATTTACTGGAAGGAATATTTTTTGTATCAGAAAAACTCATTAAAAAAATGCTCAATATTTGTATGCACTTTTCAATTATTATATGTTGTAAGCAATTGATTTGCATATTTCGTAATTTAAATTCCTTATACCTGCTTTTAACGGTAAGAGATTTCGTAAGCATAAAAATGAATAACATCGAAATAAAAAAAATGCGATCGAAATTTGTAATTTTTAACTTCAAATTTAGAGTTTATGATTTTCTATGCGTGACATTTTTTCGATTAGTTTAATACAGTAGAACCTGATAGGTAAAAAGAGAAGTATATGTCCTTTAAAGCTGAAAATGCCATCAATTAAATTGATTTTAAATGTATTAAAAATGCTTTACTTCTCTTGACATAACCTTAAACTAAAGAGCGGTCTATTGTTCTAGCAATGTGCCGTTAAACTTTTCATTCTTAAAGTTTCACTTTGAAAGTTTCGAAACACGACATTCTTTATCAATGCAATTTTTAGGAAACTTGTAACAATTTCAGAAATTTAAATGGTTACTGGACCATTTAAGATGGTACATCTCAACACTTCAATTTTTTGAACATAGCACAACTCAACGAAATTTTCCACCTGAGGATATTCTCATTATTCATGCAAAAAGAAGAATATCAAACCATAGCTATTATGTTTCTCAAAAACCGAAGGCTTGAACTTGACTACATACAATTGATAAAATATACACTATAGATACTGTTGTTATAAAAAAATTACCTCTGGCTCCAAGTACCTCGAAAACTCCATTGTAGAGACTGAGATGTGCAGTGTTCCAGGGCGATTTGAGTAACGTAGTGTTGTCATCAATACGATTTTCGCGCTTCCAGTGGCCAACATGAGAAATAGCGATGAACAAGTCGCTAAAAAATAAAATATGCGATGTTGCATAATTGGCGACGATATATATATATATATATATATATATATATACGAACATATGCTGGAAGGCGTACCTCATGATGTGCCACATGTAATACTACATTGTCCGGCGCTTATCGCTCCTTATGTCATACAACAACATTGGAGATGAGGTTACATGCATTTTTCATTTACTGATATATATATATATATATATATATATATATATATATATATAACATATGAAAGGCTGACTGAGACATTGATGAAAGGATAGAGCCAAGAGAATTATAACACATTGACTTTATAATGTAATTACCAATTACATGAAATATTTTTATCCGACTTCAGATCGCAAACATTATATTACAGTTTCAAATTTTTTGTAATTTGAATGAAAGCTGATTAGAATCATGTGAGATTAAGCATTTTTCGCAGTTTTTATAATATTTTGGACGTTTGTGGAAAATCACTCTTCACATTACACTCCGCTGTATCGTAATGTACAGCATTATAATACTGTACGCTGTCGGAACAAAACTTGTAAATTCACCCTCGTGAAACAAAATAGTATATGCGCCAATCAGCAAAATATACAATTACTTTTCCCCATCCCCTAGCTGAGTTTACCCCGCACTCTACCCGGCTTTACACGGTAACCAACCCGACTTTAACCGTTTTTTTGCAATACATTTGAATCATTTTGAATACAACTTAGTAAATGAGCAAGGCCGGTTATATTTATATATTCCTACATTACCGACATTGAGAAGATTCTATAGCTGTAGTGGTTCGTGTTCTTGCTGAGCTTCTAAAACATTCTTGATGACGTCACAGAATAATATTGCGCAATTATGAGAGCTGAATTCATATAAACAGCTTCAAGATTATTTCTTATCTTAATTAAGCATTTTGCGTAAATACATTCAAGGTTATATTTTGCTTTGTCCTAGAATTTTCTACTGCGTCATATATTTATGAGAAAAAAAGGATGATTTATTGCTTTCTTGTACATAAATATTTAATTAGAAATGCCTGTATTTATTTATTGAATGCAGGTGTACAAGTGAAATTTGATATGGAGGACTCTGTATGACATCCTGTTTTGTTCATATAAATTTGATTTATTTCCTCCTTATAGATAATACATTTAATTAAAAATGTCTGCCTTCATTTATTTTGTGCGCATTTAACTCGTGAAGAACATTGTGCAGTTTAGAACCTTCTGAAACTTGACGATAAAGAGGCAGATATATTATTAAAAAGGATTTGGCAGCTGGAATGGTTCGTGTCCATGCTAAGTTTCTAGAATATTTTTGATAACGTCATTTAATGATACTATGCAATTGTAAGAAACGAATTTTCACGTGTTTCTAGATGTATCGGTTATAATTTAGAATTTTCCAGAACTTAAAGATAAAGAGGAAGATACAATTAAAATTGAAAAATATTCAAATTCAGTTGATTAATATAGGTAAGAAAGGTATTTAAAGAAATAAAGCATTTCTTATGGTAGGTCATGTACTAGGGAATCGTGGCGCTTTATTCTGGTAACAAGTATCACACGTGGACTGCAAATAAGACATAAAATTCAGAAGTCTTTAAACGTTTCGATTTTAAAATCATTTATGCACTGACCGTCTAAGGCTGAATGCATTTCATTAGACTCTGCTGTTGTTCTGTAGAGATCAGTTTTTTTTTCTCGATGTGTCACATGTAACACTACAGTGTCCAGCGCTTATGGCTCCTTATGTCATACAACAACATTGGAGATGAGGTCACACACATTTTTCATTTACTGATATATGATTATTTTTATAATAATATTTTTTCAGTTTTTATAATAATAATGAAATAATGTTAGAATTCTTTATTCAGAAAAATAACGTTTCAAGTCATAAGAAAATGACAGTAAGGCATGAAGCATGTGTAAGAGAGAGAAGCGTGTGATATAATTGACCTATAAGCTATGGACTAAATTAATTTTCATATTCTAAAAAATCAACTCATAATGAAATGACAGCAAGGTATGCTAGCCCTGACAATAATAAATTAAAATTCAAAATTATTTTATTCCATTTATAGAAGAGTCTAATATTGATGGCGATGGAAAATACAAAATTAATCATGGGAAAATGGGGGAAAAGTGAGGAAATTTTGAAGATAAAGTTATTCGGCAACGCTTACAAGTTTCTCAAACTCAAATGATAAATCATTAATGAAGAAGATGCATTTTCAGTTAAAAAATGAATTTTCTACCAAAAGGCAACGATTTTTCAGCAGAATTGTTTAATTTTTTTACCCAGGAGATTAATTTTAAACTAAAATGATTCATCTTCAGCCAAAAAATGATCTTTCAATCAAAGGTTTGAATTGCCTACAAAGTATATTAATTTTCAACCAGCAGACTAAAAAATATATTTTTTACTTTTAAATAATAAACAATTTGAATTGAAGTCAGACAAAATTATTTTTTCACTAATTAATTTAATCCTTAACCGAAAAGACGAATTTTCAATAGAAGATTGGAAATCTAAATTCAATTTTTACCAAAAAAAAAACGAAGGTTCAACAAAATTAATTAATTTTCAACTGAGGGAGGCAAAATAAATGAATTAGGAACCCAAGAAAAAAACGAATTTTGAATAATATAATTACATTTTTCACCAATATAATTACCTTTTTCACCAAATAAATGAATTAACAAGAAAAAAGATTAATTCTATATAAAAAAGACGAACTTTCAACTATATACACGAATTTTCAACAAAATAGTTCAGATTTTAATCAAAAAGATGAATTTTGAAGCAAAAATCTTAATTTTCTACACAAAAAACATAGTTTTAATAATGTACTTGAGTTTTCAACAAAGAACCCTAATTGTTACAAAAAATGAAGTGGTTACATTTTTAGTAAAAAAATTAATTTTGAAGAGGAAAACTAATTTTTAACGAACTAGTAAACTTTGGAAACAAAAAAATTAAATTTCAACAAAATACATGAATTTTCAACTATAAGAAACACAATTTTTCACCAAAAATGAAATGGCTTCTTTATTTATTTTTTCAGTTAAAATGAAGAATTTTCAAAGAAGTAGGTAAATCCAAGAAAAAAGATTAATTTTTTACTAAATAATAAGAATTTTCAACAAAATATTGATTTTCAACCAAATAGTTGAATTTTGAACAAAATAGTTCCGTTTTCTACCATAAATTTTCAAAAAATACCTAAATTTTGATTCAGAAATACAAGTTTTCATAAAAAATGAAATAGTTAATTTTGCAGTAAAAAAATTAATTTTTAACCGAAAAAACGAATTTTAAATAAAGAAGAATTTACGAGATTTTCCTTGAAAATTAAGAAATTTCAAATTCTGAACCTTCATAAACAGCATGTTTTTTCCAATTATTTAATTATGCTTTATAAAACGCATTAAACAATAATTGCACTTGCTTGTTTGAATGTGATTGTAATGGCTTTATATTTTCCCCACATTTGTGCACAGACTTTGTAAAATTACAGGTCAAAGCATCCAAAACTGTAATTAGGTTATTGTGAATTCTCTTTAGTTAAAGCTCATTCGCCTTTAACAAGCACATTCTTATTACGTGTGTATTGAAGCATACGTATTTTCATTGTCTTGTTTTTGTAATTAAAAAAAGTGCGCATCCTATAAGAAGAAAAACAATTTTCTTATCAAACATTTTATTGCAACTTGTGTCGTTTTTCCACAAACTTAATTTGTTTATTTTCAATCTTATTTTTTACGATTTAAACTTAAAAAACACATACTAGCTGAATAATCAACATGTAATCGAATTTTAACTCTTCAAAGTTGTGAAACTTCGAATTGTGAATCCTTAAATTTCAAGAATTTAAAAATTATAAGCTTGCAATAAAAATTTGTGTATATGTGACGATTTTCATTTTAAAAAATTTTTAAACAGGAAAATTATAAATAAAAGAATTTTGATCAATATCTTCAAAATGGTTTAGTATCGAAAATGGAAAACATCAGAAAGATTCAGAACTTCAGAATCACTGAGAAAAATATTTATTTTGAATTGAACAAATCGTTTCTTTGACACAATTTTTTTCATTTTACCCAAAATAACTTCAAAATGAAGAAAGTCATTTTATATCAACGAAAAATTTTTATTGAAACAGAAACAACATTTCTTTGAGTCAAGAGAAATTTCTTTGATTCAAATAAATGTTCTTTGAATTAAAGCATATTTTTTCAGAATCTATGTCTATTGATAATAGCTTATTGCGACACAAAATAAAAAATGAACTTCTTAATTCAATTATTTGCATTTAATTCGTGCTTGGATAAAATCTCAAATTTAAATAAAAGTAATCTTTGAACAGAATACTGAAAATTTAAATTGCAAAAAAGCCAATGTAGTTATTCGAATATTTATTTATTTACCTGTACACATGCCGCGAGAAGAGATTTCAAAAAATTATTTTTCATTCAGCGCACGCCACTATATTTTTGGTTTCGTTTGGTGGAAAATTAATCATCTTTATTCAAAATTCATAATTTTTTGTTGAAAATTCAACTGATTGGTTCTGAATTCATACTTGCAATGGAAAATTTAGATGAGAATTCAAATACTTGGTTTAAAGTTAAACTACTTTATTGTTAAAAAATTGTTATATTTTTGGTTAAACAATCATTTTCTAATCTGGAAATTTAAGTGTTCCATTTTCATTATTACAGTTTTACATTTTTTTAACTAACGGTGTAGAGGATCGAACCTTATATTGCGCACGTTAAAGCACCCCATAATTGTGCGGCGGAAGCCTACTGGAGTTTCAGTGACTTCTTCTTTGGTCAATGGGGAAACCATGCCGCTTACCATGTTTATTTTCGCGCGTCTTTTATTGCGAGTGATATGATTATAAGTATACATTCCAGCAAGAACATCATGAGTCTCCAATATGGCAAAGACGTCACCATCGGATGTTGATAACACAATTTGTTCTTGGGTTGGCATAGGCCCATACTGATGATGGCCTATTTTCATTTCAAGTGGTTTATTTGCAGGAAAAGTGTATCTTCGAAGTTCAAATATCCGGTCTCGATTCGCGCAGGGAATAAGCCGGATAAATCTTAGTTGATCAAGTCCACATCCAAATCCGTCAAAAGAAGGAAGCCTTCTAGGAGGAACCATGATCATGGCAGGAGGAACCATGGTCCTGGCAGGAGGAACCATGGTCCTGGCAGGAGGATCCATGGTACTGACAGGAGGAGACCTAGACCTGGCACGAAGAGAAGGCTCGGCAGGAGGAAGATACCGCTCAGCAGAATTATTTTTTTCTTTTTCTTCAGAAAAAAAACTGCCGCGAGGAAGTCCAGGAATAGGTTCGCCATTAGGCAAACAATCAAATTGTGAACTTAACTCTGCAACAAGAAAGAGGGGATTACAATTTTTTAAAGTGCTTTAGTATTATGTGAAAAGAAGCCTCGGTGGCTCAGACGATAGCGATGATAGTGATGAATTATCTGCTGAAAATGGAACAGTTGAATTTTCAGTTGAGAACATTAATTTTCAATAGAAAAATGAATTTCCTACAAAATAGTCACATTTATAAAAACAAATTAATTTTTAAGAAAGTAGTTTAACTTTGACCCAAGTAGCAGCATTTTCAAGTAAAAATGAAATCACTATATTTTCAGTGTAAGAAATTAATTTTTAACGGAAAGAAGAATTCTGAACATATTAGTAAAGCTTTTAATCAACGAGATGAACTTTTTTCCCTACAGAACTTCATCGCGTCTCCTAGCCGACTTTACCCCGTGCTAAATCCAACTTTACCCCGTACCTGTTCCCTATGGTTGGAGGGGAAGTGAGTTAAATAATGTCCTAATAGGCTACGAGAATTCTCAAAAATTCACCTTGTATTTTTAATGTAACTCTTATAAATCGAATTCTTTTAAATTTAAACAAACATTAGTCATATTATTAATATAAATTATTTACTTTTTAAGTTAGAAATTATTCACTCTGGGTAACTTTTTCGATTTACAAAGGTCACTTTTCCCCGTTTTTCAAATAAGTTAGGCTATGCCAGCTCTGAAAATAATAAATTTAAATTTGAAATTGTTTTACTCCATTTATAGAAGAGTCGAATAGTTATCGGAATAGGAATCGGATTGTTTTGATATTAAATGGAACATTGAATTGAGCAGCAGCACTTTTGATATTTTTGGATTTACTGTGAATTGGATAGAATGCGAATATCTTTGGTCAAATTTTTATTTGCGGAACGCTTAAAAATTTATTTAAAATTATATATAGTATACTATTATATTCACCAATAAAATTGAGGATGATTGAGAGGGTGCAGACCAAAGTATAAACGATCCTCATTTTTTCCAAGCAGAAGAAAGACTG
>CAKNYM010051443.1:232631-258621 GCA_932195095.1 Andricus curvator | reverse complement strand
TCTTATTGTTCTATAAAATCATATACACACACACACACATATATATATATATATATATATATATATCCTATAGTCTTTATCTCAAAGAATACGGACGTTAAGCTTGCCTTTCTGAGATATTTACATTGCATTAGCGCTTGTGTCATTACCTAGGAAAGTTGTAGCAAAAATCTGAAATTTTCAGGACGTAATAGTTCAAATCTTATCTTCTAATAAGAAATATAAAACTTAAAAAATCTTGACAATTTCCAGACTATTTAGCCAAACTTTCGAATTTTCTATAAAGTGGATTAATTGTTAACATAAGGTTTTTTTTTAAAATTTTATACATTTAAAATATAAATCTTTCAAATTGAATGAATTTGAATTTCATATATTTAAAATTGAAGAATTTTCAATTGTAACTCTTCAAAATTGTACAACTTTGAATTGTGAGTCTTTAAACTTCAAGACGTTCAAATTTTGAAAATTTTAAATTCTATGATTTTGATGATTTAGAGGACAAACTTTTTAAATTTTGAAGATTGATCATTGTAAATCTTCAAGTTACTCTCACTTAAAAATTATATTCAAATTTTCATTTAAACTATAAACATTCAAAATTCAACAAGTGGACGAATTTTCAGTTGTCAATATCTTCAAAATGGACCAGTATCGAAAATGGAAAACAGCAGAAAGATTTAGAATGTCAGAATCACTCAAAAAAATATTAATTTTGAGTTAAAAGAACCGTTTTTTTAAACCTCTTTGTTTCATTCCACCCGAAATAACTTCAAAACGAAGAAAGTCATTCTAAATCAAAGAAAAATTTGCATTGAAAAAAAAGCATTTCTTTGAATCAAGGCAAAGTTCTGTGGTTGGAAGAAACTTTTGTTTTTGAACATGAGGCAATGAACGTTTTTCTTTGATTCAAATAAATGTAAGAAAGCCGATTTATACAATCTTGAAAATTGCCAAAAGTCAATAATAATGATAAAGGACGGAACTGCATTTAGTCGAAAATTCATCTTTTTCAGTTGATATTTAAATTATTTGGTTAAAAAAATAAGACCTTAGTGAAAACGTGAAAATTAGTTGTTTTTTTATTAACAATTATTGTTCAACTGAAAACTAAACTATTCTATTTTTCCCTGAAGATGTGTTTTTTTTGGGTTGAAAATACAACTACTCAGTTAAAAATTTGTCTTTTTTTTATTAAATCTAAGTATTTTCCATTACAAATTCAAATCCTTCTTGTTTTTTCTTTAAAATATCAACTATTACATTTTTCGTTTGAAAATGCATCTGTTTGAGATGAAAATTCAATTGTTTGGTTGAAAGTGTAACTTCTATGTTAAAAAATTTTTACATGGAAGTTTATCTTTTTATTAAACATTGAAATATTTTGTTGAAAATCCGTTCTTTTGGTTCAAAATTATTTTTGTAACAGAAAATTTAATTATTCCATTTTTGGTTGATTATTGATTTTTTAAATGAAAAATTCAAGACCAAAGAACTGATCGCAAATAGTATATAGGCCCAGTAGATCTTCCATATAGCGCAAAAGTGCGGAAAAGAGTTCATAGATCATCTCACCAGAAGAGAGAGCACTGAAAGCGAAAAAAAAAGGAGGAAGATGCTTACAGAGAAGCTGAAGCTAAATTGGCTTTGTATCGTGAAAGTGAGGGTTTGCATAAGGAACATGATGTTGATATTGAAACTGATTTCCTGAAACGCACAGCTATTGTAGCTGCTCGCTATGAAATTGGCCATCGTGCTGCAGCAGCTGTAATCACTGCTGTTGGAGAAGATCATGGGCTCATGACTCCCGGAGACACTTCCAAAGTTGTAGACAATAATACAGTCAGAAGATAAATGAAGAAAGTAACGGAGAATTTGCAGAAAGAGGATCAGGTTTTGATTCTCTGTGGATTGTATTTCGATTGTCGAAAAGATCTTACTTTGGTTCAAAACAAAGTAAACGATAAATATCATCAAAGTACGATCCGTGGAGAGCAGATTTCGATGTTGCAACAGACAGAAATCGCACATCTTGAGCATACATCTTCTGCATCAGGCTGTGGTAAAGATATTTGCGAAAGTATGATGAATTTCGGAAAACGCAGTTGTGAGTACTGAAAACCTGAGAGCTGTAGGATCGGATGGTACTGCTGTAAATACAGGGAATCTTTCTGGAGTGATTCGCTGTATTGAAATTTACTTAAAGAGACCGTGCAATGGTGCATCTGCTTGCTAAATGCACACGAGCTACCATTGCGGCACTTACTTCAAGATATAGACGGACATACAACCGGTCCTTACTCATATTCTGGTCCTATCGGTCAAGCTATTCAAACCTGTGAGCATCGACATATCGTTAAATTTGCTACGATTGATGCTCCTATCCCTCAAGTCGATGTGGAAGTTTTGAGTACGGACCAGAAGTATATGTTCGAAATGTATATCTTCGAATCTTGCTAGATGGATCACAAATGCCAACAGAAAAATGCGAGAATATGTTTCAAATCGTAATCATGCTATCAAGGATGCAGTCAAGCATGTGTGAAAGATGATTTCTCTTTCAGGATATCTTCAGGAGGATGTCATACTTATCATTGACAGAGTTATTCAGACCAATGCATTTTACGGGTTTTCAAAGAATAGTAGAGACACGAGAAAAAGCAAAATAAAGAGAGACAAACAGAGAAGCCGAAAAGCTGAAGATCAAGAACCAAAAAGCAATGAGTGGAAGAAGAAGGTCTCGGAAAAAATCGAAAGCAGAACTCTTGGGAATCAGAGAAACCATCACAGCAGCAACAATTCGGTCTCACATTTCAAGCGAAGACTTACGAATTTTTATAAATGGTCATCGTGTACCAGAAATCGACTTTCAAAAATTTTCTGGTCACACACAGTGTGGAAACGTCGTCAAACTCGTGACGGAAGCTTCTGCAAAGAGTTATGGAGAACGAACTAGGGACAGTCTAATTAGAGTTCGAATTCATTCCCGAAAACAAATGTCATGCTTTGAGTGTAAGGGTGAATACAAACCTTCGCAATAAAATCGATATAATCGAATTGTCCAGTTTGGTAGGGTGGTTGGGTAACTAAATGATTTAAATATTAACTAGAAAAAATAAATTTTCGACCAAATGCAGTTCCGTCCTTCATAATTATTATTTACATTTGGCAATTTCACGATTGTTCACTGGTTCTCGAATAATCATCGAAAATATTGTAGCGTGCGCAAGACGAAAAATCGTTTTTGCAAATCTGTTCTTGCGGCATACATAAAATCAATTTTTGAGAAAATGAATTTAAATAAAATAAAATTCAATTAAATATTAAAGTAGCTACATCGGCTTTCTTAACATTTTAATTTTCAGTAATCTGTATACAGATTACTTTGATTTAAATACAAGATATTATGCCAGCAGGAATTAGAAGCAAATAAATAAATTAAGAAGTTTATTTTGGGATTTTGTATCGTAATATGCTGTTATTAAATGAAAAATATTCTGGAAAAATATTCTTCATTTGAATCAAACAAAAACATTCATTGCCTCATGTTCAAAAACAAAAGTTTCTTTCAACCAAAGAACTTTTCGTTGATTCAAAGAAATGCTTTTTTCGTTTATATACAAATTTTTCCTTGATATCCTTTCTTCGTTTTGAACTTATTTTGGGTGGAAGGAAACAAAAAGCTTTGAAAAAATGGTTTTTTTAACTCAAAATTACAATTGACAATTGAAAATTCGTCTACTATTTGAAATTTTAATGTTTCTGGTAAAAATTTATATTTTAAATGTAGAAAATTAAAAAAAAGTTTAACAGTTCAAAATCGAAGAGAGGTTAAAAAGCCTGGAATTTTTCAAGATTTTTTAAGTTTTGTTGGTCTAAATTGAAGATAAGATTAAAAATATTACATCCTGAAAATTTGAGATTTTTGCTACAACTTTCCTAGGTAATGACACAAGCTCAAACCTTATAAATAATCTCCGACTTTAATGTGTAATAATGTATATCAATTTTGATATCAGTCTTAATGAATTTTGTAATTAAATTTCTTGCTTCAAACCGGCTAATCCAATGTAAATATCTCAGAAAGGCATGCTTAACGTCCATATTATTTGAGATAACGACTATAGGATATATATATTAATATATTATTCAGTCTTTCTTCGGCTTGGAAAAAATGAGGATCGTTTATACTTTGGCCTGCACCTTCTCAATCATCCTCAATTTTATTGGTGATAATAATAGTATACTTTATATAATTTTTAAATATATTTTTAAGCGTTTCGCAAATAAAAATTTGACCAATCATATTTGGATTCTATCCAATTTAGAGTAAATCCAAAAATATCAAAAGTGCTGCTGCTCAATGCAATCTTCCATTTAATATCAAAACAATCCAATTCCGAGAATCGAAAAAATGTACGAACGGAACTTCGCGATTCTAGCAACCGACAGTCCCGCAGAAAAAGTCCATTTTCAAAATTGCCTGACTTTTTCCTGGTTTTCTCCTGACTATTTTTTCATTTTCCATAACCATCAATATTCGAGTCGTCTATAAATGGAGTAAAACAATCTCAAATTTAAATTTATTATTTTCAGAGCTGACATAGCCTAACAATTCAAAACAATTCAAGTTTAATTAAAAATTCAAGGTGAGTTTTTGAGAAGTTTTGTAGCCTATTAGGACATTATTCAAGTCACTTCTCCTCCAACCATAGGGAACAGGGTAAAGTCAGTTAGCGTGTAGGGGAAAAAGTACAAAGTACCAATACAAGGAGACCCGCAAAAACTATAAGTTTCTGCCCGGCGCTGAAAATGTAAAAAAAAAACTGAAGATGTATTTATTTCATTTTTAGTTGAAAATGCTGCTACTTGGGTCACAGTTATACTCCTTTTGAAAATTTAATTTGTTGTTTTTATAAATGTAACTAATTTGTAGGAAATTAATTTTTTTATTGAAAATTAATGTTCTCAACTGACAATGTAACTCTTACATTTTCAGCAGATAATTCATCACTATGATCGCCATCGTCTGAGCCACCGATGCTTCTTTTCATGTAATAATATAGCACTTTAAAAAAAAGGAATCCCCTCTCTCTTGTTGCAGAGTTAAGTTCACAGTTTGATTGTTTGCCTAATGGCGAACCTATTCCTGGAGTTCCTCGCGGCACATCTTCTTCTTCTGCCAGGTCTAGGTCTCCTCCTGCCAGGATCATGGTTCCTCCTACAAGGCTTCCTTCTTCTGACGGATTTGGATGGGGACTTGATCAACTAAGATTTATTCGGCTTACTCCCTACGTGAATCAAGACCGGATATTTGAACTTCGAAGATACACTTTTCCTGCAAATAAACCACTTGAAACGAGAATAGGAATTAATCTTTATGAGCCTATGCCAGCCCAAGAACAAATTGTGTTATCAACATCCGAGGGTGACGTCTTTGCTATATTGGAAACTGATGATGTTCTTGCTGGAATATATACATATAATAATATCGTTCGCAATAAAAGACGGGCGAAAATAAACATGGTAAGCGGCACAGTTACCCCATTGACCAAAGAAGAAATCACTGAAACTCCAGTAGGTCCCCTCCGCACGATTTCAGGGTGCTATAAGTTGCGCAATATGAGGCTCAATCCTCTACACCGTTAGTTAAAAAAATGTGAAACTGTAATATAATGTTTGCGATTTGAAGTCGGATCAAAATATTTCATGTAACTGGTAATGACATTAGAGAGTCAATATGTTATAATTCTTTTGGCTCTAATCTTTCATCGATGTCTCAGTAGGAATAAAGTAGGAATATCGGATATCGATCGATGTCACAAAGTAGGAATAAAGGATAATTACAGCATTTGAGTACTGAAATTGTATTCTTTTTATCCATTTTCGGCTCGTCATTGCCAACTTCACTTTACCAATATTGGATGATTTTTTTTCTTTTTTTTACGAGGGAAGGTGGAAAATGTGCTAACACACACCAAAAAGGGTCCGCACTTCTCTGTAGTGTCGGGATATTGATATCATCACTACAATGATCTTAATATATATAAATATACACAAAGATCTTAATTCGATCATTATAGTGATGCTACCAACTACTGACTAAATACCGCCACCCTTTCTCCTTGGCATGATTCTTCCCGGAACCGCTTTCGCATTACTTCAGGGGGTGCCGTTCTTTGCCCGTGCCTCGGCCTTTGTCCTTTGTGCCAGCTTGGCCTTCTCCTGGTAAACTGGGCTTCTTGTCGGACCTGCCCAGCTACGATGTTAGCTTGCACGTTCAAGAGGCTTCTTCAACGAGGCTGCCTCTCTGAACGCCAAGCAACTCCTTGTCCCCGGGCGATGGTCTGTCCGGGGCTTATCTTCCTTTGCGGCGCAAAGGTAGCACTGCGGTGTGCTTTCCCATACTGCAGCTTTATTTCCCTCGTTGCCGCATCGCCAGCATGATTTGGTACCATCTGGACCCTCGCAGTTCGCTGCCATGTGGCCGAAGCCTAGGCAGCGGTTGCACCTTATTGCCTCCGCCTTCTTGTGCACACGGCACGATACCCACCCCACCTTAAGGTGTCCAATGCGTACCAAACTTACAGCCAAATC
Organism: Andricus curvator; assembly: GCA_932195095.1. Lineage (NCBI taxonomy): Eukaryota > Metazoa > Arthropoda > Insecta > Hymenoptera > Cynipidae > Andricus > Andricus curvator. Next base: position 252,024 of record CAKNYM010051443.1, on the reverse strand, counting down.
TTCTGCCAGCTCCACGAATGCCTTCAGATTGCTTCTGAAGGGTCTCTTCGTGAGGCTGACCCTGATGACTCCAACCGGATTGCCGAAATGTTTTCGAACGGCTTCCTCTACTTCTTCTGCATCTGTCGTCGTATCGAGGTCCAGAATCTCGACCTCGGTGCGAGGGACAAGCTCACATACGCTAACCCCGTCACCAACCGCCTCCTTGATGGCAGCCGATAGCTCAGCTCTGCCCTTTGATGTAGGTCCCAGTTCTACCAGAACCTCGCCGTGTCTCGTTTGCCTGACCCCCTTGATTTGAACGCCAAGGGCGTCAGGTTTCACCTTCTTCTTAAGGTCCTTGAGGACCGTCGCGTAGCTAAGTCCCTCGGTCGGTTTGATAAGGACCGCCTTGGTTCTAGCTCGCATCTGCCTCTTCTTTTGCTTCTCTTTCCGTTTTGGTGCAGACTCTGGCTTCTTTTCCACCTTTTTCGGTGTCGAGGTCGTTGGCGCTGGAGCGTTACGTGTCCTCTGCTTTATGATTTTCGGCTTGGAAGGACTCATTTCTACTGGACTCAGGGTGGTCTCCCTCTCTCGCTTCCTATCACGGGGAGTGGGAGCTGCCACGGCTTCATCAGTCTAAGTTTAGCTTGTGTCTGTCTTCTTCTTCTTTGCCTTCTCCTGTCGGGTCATGGCTCTCGTTCGGGCAGTTCGTCCAACATTCTCGATCAAATTCCTATGAAGCCCTTCGGTCGTCATAGAGTGATCGCGCAGTTCGTTCATAAGTCGCTCCGCTCGTTGCAGCCCTTCCCTAATTGGAAGCCACATATATGTGGACTTTAGCACCACGAAGAGGAATATATTCCTCTTCGTGCTGCTAAAGTCCACCATTTCTTTTATAGTGCCTCGTAACTCTTCAAAGGGGCCATACGTCTCTGAGAGTTTGGCATCCATTTCTGCGATGTTCACCTTGTTCATCGATACTTCCACATCCTCGATCACGTCCAAAGGACCACCCAACTCCTCGCAGACGCTCCTGTCAAAGTACGATTTGTACCCCCAAAAATCCATGGAACCTGCATCGGCCATCGGGATTGCACCCGAATATTGGATGATGAAGCACTGAATAGTTGGTTCTTCGAGAAAATCGTGCCAAAATCATTATTTTGGCTTTTTCTCTATGTTTGCATTCTCATCAGAGCATGTATTAGATTTTAGTAAAATTTGACCCACCCACCAACTCCCGTTCTTGTCAAATGTCCACGTTTTGAGACCCACTGAACCCGAAAAACAGGTTTTTACGAATGTGTCTGTCTGTATGTCTGTATGTCGTAAGTTCGTTAGCCAGCTAAGCACTTTTCTTCGTGATTCAAAAAACAATTTATTTCCACGACTTTTTTCGATGAAGAGAAAATTATCATAGTTATAGCATTTTCGAAATTCGAAAAATCGAAGGAAATTGAAAATTTTGAAAACCCTTCAAGTCATCATAACAACATTTTGAATTTTCTATAAAAATCTAAAATTAAAATTTTGATCGCACAAAAAATAATGAAAAATAAAAAATTTCATTTTTGAGTCAACCTATGCAAGATACGAAAAAAGAAAAGACAAAGATTGTGCACTCAAAAAATATCTACTTTCCTATCAATTACTTTTTGATAGGACGCGTATTTTTTGTTTTATTCGTAAAAAACATCAAAAATGAAGAAAATTAAAATTTTGAACAAAAGACATAAGCTAAGAAAAACATAAATGCACAAAAGTTGTTTACCCAAAAAAGATCGACAATTTTTTTTGTGACAATTTTTAGATAGAACGAGTAGATTTTCTTTCATTCTCAAAAATAAGTTTAAAAATTAAAAAATCAAATTTTTAAAAACCAAAAAAGATCTACGAATTTTTTTTTTTTAAATTTCATTACTACGTTACTACATTACTACGTTTCGATAGCGGTCCGCTATCGAAACGTAGCGTTATAAATACTAACCTTCATTCGAAATTTTCATTAATTACTTCCGGGACGTAAAAAAACTTGGAGCACGCCTTCCATATAACTTTATTAAGTTTACGATTCCTTTAAAAATTCAAATGTTTGTTTTAAATTTCATGTATTTTGTTAAAAATCATTATTTTTGTGTGGAAAATTAATCTTTTTGGCTGAAAATTAGTTTTTTTTTTAACGAAGATTCATCATTTGAACGGAAAATTGATTTTTTGAACTTAATAATTCAACTGCTCCATTTTTGTTGAAAATTTTTCTTTTTTGATCGAATTTCAATCTTCGTAAATGAAGATTCAACCTTTTGATGAAAAAGTTATTTAAATTGGTTCAAAATTGATTTCTTTACTGAAAATTCAAATATTCTATTTTAAGTCGAAAATGTATCTTTTAGGTGAAAATTTAACTATTTCGTTGAAGATTCGCTTTATTTTTGTAAAAAATCAATCTGGTTTGGAAATTCGACTGTTTACTCAACAATTCATTTTTTTTTATTTGTTGTTGTTGAAGATTCATCTTTTTGGGTATTTCTTTTTGGGTTGGAACTTCAACTTTTTCGTTAAAACTTTATCTTCTGGAGTTTAAAGCTCAACTCTTTCGCAGGAAATTTTTCTTTTTGGCTTGAAAAGTCAAAGTTAAAAATTTGTTCCTTTAGATTGACTGAAAAATCTTTCTCAGGTGATAATTTCCCTTCTTGTTACATGTATTTTACTTATGTATCACGTCACTGAAAGTGTTTAAAACAAATCTGAAAGAAAGCATATTGTCGAATCTACATTGTTGATCTCCTACGTGTAAGGTGCTTTTTGTACCTAAATATGAAATGGAAGCTGAGAAGTATTCAGTGATCCTAAATTTTAACGAAATTCAATTCATATTGACTCTTGGGTACCTTTATTACTCTTATTATGTCAAATTAAAATAAATCCCATCTTCTGCAGCTCCAGTGATGCCAATGTGGGCGCCTTTTGCTACTGCGCTTGCGTTCGGGCCGCGCTCTGGTTGGCTGCAGTTGGCACAATGATGATTCATTTTCATTACAAGAATTGTTTTAATTCCAATTTCGAATTGCGCGCCAACTGCGGCGTACCCGTGCGCGGCCCGAACGCAAGCGCAGTAGCAAAAGGCGCCAGCATTGGCAGCACTGTTCAGCTCTACTTTCCTTCCTCTACTTTCCTACCTTAAAAGTGAGCTGCAACGACTGTACCCAAAATATTCAGTACAAGTGATTGTCTTTGTCATAGGTGCTCTCGGAGGTGCAAAACTATCACTGGTTCGTAACCTTAAAGCCATACCCGCGTGCCAAAAATATGCCAAGGCATTTGCGGGATGGATGCATAAAGCTGTCATCCTTGGGTCGCTTCGTGTCCTCAAGACACACGAGGGTTTCGCAGGCCTGTCGTTGTGATTTTATCGTGCCTTGTGACCACCCATCTCACGGTTGTGAGACGGGGCCATAAGTGTGATTTACCGCGGTTCTGCTGGGAGGCACTGTCATTTTTTAGATGGCAGTTGCTCTCAGTGGAACCCTGCGGTGGTTGTTTAACCCTTTTTTTAAATATGTATAGAACCAAAAAAGACGAATTTTCATCAAATAATTAAATAATTAGGAACAATAATATATTATATATAGGTAAAATATGAAAGGCTGACTTGGATACTGATGAAAGATTAGAGCTAAGAGAATCATAAAACATTGACTTTATAATGTAATTACCCGTTACATGAAATATTTTGATTCGACTTCAGATCGCAAACATTATATTAGAGTTTTACATTTTTTTTTTAACTAACAGTGTACAGGATTGAGCCTTATATTGTGGACCCTGAAACACGCTGTGATTGTGCGGCGGGAACCTACTGGAGTTTCAGTGACTTCTTCTTTGGTCAATGGGGTGACCGTGCCGCTTACCATGTTTATTTTCGCCCGTCTTTTATTGCGAACGACATTATTATATGTATACATTCCAGCAAGAACATCGTGAGTCTCCAATATAGCAAAGACGTCACCATCGGATGTTGATAACACAATTTGTTCTTTGGTGGGAATAGGCTCATAAATATTATTTGCTATTCTCAGTTCAAGTGGTTTATTTGCAGGAAAATTGTATCTTCGGAATTCAAATATCCTGTGGGGATTCGTAAAGGGAACCATCCGAATAAATTTTAGTTCATCAAGTGTACATCCAAATCCGTCAAAAGAAGGAAGCCTTGTAGGAGGAACAGTGATCCTGGCAGGAGGAGACCTAGACCTGGCAGGAAGAGAAGGCACGTCAGGAGGAGACCTTGACCTGGCACGAAGAGAAGACTCAGCAACAGGAAGAGATCTCTCAGGTAAATTATTTCCTTCAGAAGAATAAGAAGGTTTGCCACGAGGAACACCGGGAATAGGTTCACCATTAGGTAAACAATCAAACTGTGAACTTAACTCTGCAACAAGAATGAGGGGATTACAATTTGTCAAATTGCTTCAGTATTTCATGAAAAGAAGCTTTCAACCAACGAGATAAACTGTTGAACAGAATGATGAATTTTCTACAGAAAAATGTTTTTTCGAAAAATAGTTGAATTTTCAAGTAAAAAGAATTTTAATTGACTTTACCCCGTACCAAATACAACTTTACCCCGTACCCTATGGGTGGAGGAGAAGTGACTTAAATAATGTCCTAGTAGGCTATGAAAATTCTCAAAAATTCACCTTCAATTTTTATAATTTTTTTATTTAACTTACATTGTTTAGAAGTCTTATAAATCGAATTCTTCTGAATTCTTTCACATTTGAAAAAACATTAATCATATTATTATTGTGAATTAGTCACTTTACTTTACTCGGTTTACAAAGGTCACTTTTTCTCGTTTTTCAAATAAGGTGGGCTAGAATGCGAATATTTTTCGTTAAATTATTATTTGAGGCACGCTGAAAATTATATTTTAAATTATATACAGTATACTATTATATTCACCAATAAAATTGAGGATGACCGAGAAGGTGTAAACCACAGTATAAACGATCATCATTTTTTCAAAGCACAGGAAAAACTGATTAATATATAATTATATATATGTCCCATAGTCGTTATCTCAAAGAATATCGACGTCAATATTGCCCTTCTGAGATATTTACATTTCATTAGCCGGTTTCAAGCAAAAAATTTAATTACAAAATTCTTTAAGAGTGATATCAAAATTTATATACTTTACAGTCGGAGATTATTTACAACCTTTGCGCTTGTGTCATTACCTTGGAAAGTTCTAGCAAAAATCTTAAATGTTCAGCACGTAATATTGTTAATCATATCTTCAATTTAAACTAATAAAACTTTTGAAATCTTTACAAATTCGAGTGAATGACTAAAATGAAGAATTTTCAAATGGAATAGTTAAATTTTCAGTTGAAACAAAATTTTCAACCAGAAATTATCAACCATTTCCAATTCAACCCGATTATTTTCAACTTACATGATAAACCTTAACCAAAAAATGACTTTTTAACCAAATTTTTAAATTTTCTATAAAGTGGATTAATTTGTAACAAAAAGAAGTGAATTGTCGACTCGAATTGTAACTCTTCAAGATTGTGAAAATATGAATTGCGCGTCTTCACAGTTCAAGACGTTTAAATTCTGAAAATTCACAATTAAAAATTCTGTGACTTTGATGGTTTACATAACAAATTTTTTAATTCTGAAGATTAATATGTTATGGGCCAATAGGCCCATAATTGAGAACCATTAAGAAGCGCTGAGTCACGTTAATTTCCCCGCTTGAATTTGTGGGCACAAACCGAAGCGGGAAATCCTTCCGACCTAATTGCTTCTTAATGGTGTCATTCGACGAGCTTGCTTTCTCTTTTATGTATCATAAGGGCTCACTTAATTCCTTTCGCAAACGTTTTGGCACGTAGGCCATTGTCAGGCGGCTAGACAATAATTTGTAAATAGATTTATTCTCTTATAATATCTGCTATTGAATTTATCGAGTTTATTCTTATAATTTGTAAATAGGTTTGCTATTAATTTATTGTGAATAGATTTTTACTATTAATTTCCAAAGGCTAGCCTATTTTAATTCTTATTTTTAGCGATAATTTTCTTCTGATTGATTGTAGAATTAATTTAGGAATTTAAGTTATTTAATGTCGCGTATTTGATTATTTTTGAATTGTAATATTAATATTAAATATTCGGCAAAATAGTATTAAAATGGCGCGAGACGCTCGAGATCGAAGGAAGGCAGCAGAGAGTACGGTGTCCCCACCGCTTCGTTGCGACTCCGTTGCGAGAGTCAGGGGCCAATCAGAGCCCGGCAGCCGCTCCCTTCCTTGATGGGGGCGTTCCCATTCTCGTAAATAAATACCGGCGCCCTGAGTAGAATCGTCACTCACGTCTCAGCAACAGCTCGTGCTCAGACTAGAAACCTTTTCATATTTGGCGATAGCTACTCAGGGCCTCCTCTGCTCTGTATAAACTATAATCAAATAAATTCGAAATCAACATCAAATTAATCTCGCTTCGTTCACTTTCCTCTCACTATCCCTCTCTCTCTCTCTCTTCAGTGGCTCTGGGTTTGCCCTTCCGGGTCTTCGGAGTCACTCTCTATATCTCTCTCTTTCTCTATTTTTCAGTGACTCTGGGTTTGCCCTTCCGGGTCTTCGGAGTCACACTCTATCTCTCTCTCTTTTTCTGTGACCTTGGGTTTGCCTTCCCGGGTCTTCGAGGTCACATTCTGCCTCTCTCTATTTTTCTGTGGCTCTGGGTTTGCCCCCGGGTCTTCGGACTCACTCTCTCTCTCTCTTTTCTGTGGCCTTGGGTTTGCCTCCGGGTCGTCAAGGTCACATTCTGTCTCTCGCTGTTTTTCTGTGGCTCTGGGTTTGCCCCCGGGTCTGCGGAGTCACACTCTATATCTCTCTCTTTTTCTGTGACCTTGGGTTTGCCTCCGGGTTTCAGAGGTCACATTCTATCTCTCTCTCTTTTCCGTGGCTCTGGGTTTGCCCCGGGTTTTCGGAGTCACACTCTGTCTCTCTCTCTCTCTCTCTTTTTCTGTGGCCCTGGGTTTGCCTTCGGGTCTTCGAGGTCACATTCTGTCTTTTCCTTCTGTGGCTGTGGGTTTGCTTCCGGGTCTCGAAGTCACACTCTGTCTCTCTTTCTCCTCGCTGATCGTAGGTTTGCCTTATAGGTCTCGCGATCCCTCTCTATCTCTATTTCGGTTGCGGACCCACCACGGGAAGTGGCCCTCCGTCTTCTGACGCGAGTTGGGCCATCCCTGGCAGTGGCCCACCGTCGGGCAAGAACTGTGCCGGCCTGCGGGCCGCCGTTCATGGACGGGCTTCAAGCCTATCGGTAACTTCACTCCTCACAAGGTGCCGTGAGGATCTTCCAGTTGCAGCCAAGCAGTCGACCAATGACACGCTCGCAACACGCGTCCAATCTCTTTTGATTACCCCTTCCACCAAAAATCATACCTAACAACGGGGGTAACATCAAATAATTGTAAATCTTCAAGATAATCCCACTTCAAAACGATATTCAAAACGTAATAAGTTTATACTATAAACATTCAAAATTAAACAAGCAGACGATTTTTAAATTTTCAATATCTTCAAAATGGATCAGTATCGAAAATGGAAAACATCAGAAAGCTTTAGAATTTCAGGATCACTCAGAAAAGTAATAATATTAAAACAAAATAATATTTGGTCGGAAATTGATCACTTTTAGTTGATATTTTCAATATTTGGTTTAAAATTTAATAACTTCGTGAAAACATGAAAATTAGTTGCTTTTGTATTAACAATTATTTTTTAACTGAAAACTGAACTATTTCATTTTTCTTCAAAGATTTATCTTTTTTAGTTGAAAATACAACTATTAAGATAAAAATTCCTATTTTTTTAATAAATATAATAGTTTTTTATTACAAATTATAATCCTTTTTGTTCAAAATATCAACTATTACATTTTTCTTTCGAGAATTCATCTGTTTGGGTTGAAAATTCAATTGTTTATTTATAAGTTTAACTCCTCTATTAAAAATTTTTCAGTTGGAAGTGTATTTCTTTGATAAAATTTCAATGACTTTGTTCAAAATTCTTTTTTTCTTGTTGAAAATTAATTTTTTTAACTGAAAATTTAATTGTGATTAATTAATCATTTTTTTACGGAAAATTAGAAAGTCAAGAGTGAATAAATACATAAATCCAAGTCTTATTTATTATAAGATTGAATTTGATTGAAAATTCAACTCTTTGTTGAAAATTAAACTATTTCGTAGAAAATTTACTTTTGTTTGCAACTCATATTTTGGTATTGAAATGTCAACTCTTTAGGATGAAAATTCAACTACTTTTTGAAAATTTGTCTTCAAAAATAATAATTTCTTTTTGTTGAAAATTGATCTTTTTTAATTGAAAGTCCAATAATAATTTAAGTGAAGTGTTTTTTCTTTCATGACTGAAAAATCTTTATTTGTTTAAAGTTCGTCTTTTCGGTTTCGAACATAATTTTTTTTAAATGAAATTTCATTTTTTTTTAATATCCACTATTAGCCTTTTCTGTTGAGAATTCATCTTTTTATGTTGACAATTTAATTATTCTGCTGAAAATTTAACTATTTCGCTGAAAATTCAAGTATTTTGTTAAAAAATCATCTTTCATGTTAGAAAAGTCATTTCTCTTTGTTGAAAATAAATTTAAAAATTTTAATTTATATCTGAAGATAAAGACAGTTTGGCATTGTTCTTACGAACATTCAAGAATACTAACCCGAGCTCGGAGAATATAAACTGCATAATGGCTGATGAAGACTTGTCCGGAAGATCTGTTATCAGAGAAATCTTCCCCAGTGCCTCCCTAATCATATGCATTTTTCACGTTCAAAAAACTTTCCATTGAGAAGTGACGTGCCCAGAAATGAAAATAACCCAGTCGCAATGGAACATTCGCTTAAAATTCTTCCAAAAGATGGTATATGCTAAATCCAACGAATTTGAAGATATTACCAAAAAAATTGGGAGGACGTTAGAGGTGAGTGGAATGTTAACGAAAGTTTTGTCCAATCCCAATTTCTTATCAATACAAATAATTTTCTAGAATGTGCCTCTAAATAAAAATCAGTAATATCCAAAAGCAGCACGTTTCGAAGTTTTTTAGAAGCCTTTCTTATCAGCATCAATTCCCTTGCAGAGAACGGAAGCCATTAGGCTATATATTCTTCACAAAAACCATATACCAGGACTGAAAGCTACAGAGACTGATTGCTCCTGTTTATTCTGCATCTAAATGTGTTTATCCTGCAAACATATTTTTGGTGTGAAAAAGTTTTTGGATCTCCCGCAGTTTGACCAAAATTTAGTTCTTGAACGGTGAACTCTGGGATATTTAAAGAAAACTCATCCAGCGTTTAAAAACTTCAATGTTGGAAACAATAATCATGCGCTCATGGTGACAACACAGCGTTATGTATGTCCTTCAAGCTATGTACAGAAACGAAAAAAGACAAACATAAAATTTGATGAGATATGTACAACAGTGAATAACTGAATTTTTCATCATTCTCCGTGTCAATATTTTGTAATATTTTCAAAAAGCAAACTTATTTTTGCCAAAATAAGTGGAATCTTAAGAGTAAAATTGAAACAGTTGATATCTGCATTCAAACATTTGAATCTCAACTTCATTTAGATTACTGATTCATCACATTATTTTAGGCTGGTATTAACTGTGTAGGTCCCGATGAGTATGATGAAGAAATTAATAATTTTACCCTGGTAAGCGAAAGAAAAAAGGTATATAAGTCATTTTTTTTACACGTGACACAAAATTATGCTTTGCTTTTTTTTTAACTCTTACATTCTTCCTAGGTTGCCAGTAGCATTTCTCGAACACTTTCTGTATCAACTATGAAAATGCCTTTTGCAACTAAGAATCGAGGCAGGCCCAAAGGTAGAGATTTAACAATCATGGGATTACCAAAGAACAAAAGTATACTAACTCTATACTATAAAAAGCACTTTACACTGAAACAAGATTTAATTTTAAAACTCTTTGTAAAAGACGCATCGACTGTGGAGACAGCTGTTAAAAAAATTAATTGTGAAGTAAAAATTGGAATTGAGAGCCGGAAAAGTACCACATTCCATTCTAGAGGAACAAATTGGCATCAAGGTGATGAGATGTTTTTTGAAGCACGATGCTTACGACTTTAATATTCCTTTTTCCTGAATAAAATCAAAATTACAGTTGAAGACTATCTAAAGATACATTTCTTCTCGGAAGAATCTTTAAGTTTTTTTCCGAATTGTCTGCAGGAATTGATCCTGGCCTCAAAGCACCCTACAATGAGTTTTAAAGTCCACTGTACATTTAAAAAAGCTTAGTTGGTGTTTGCGATTTTGATTCGTTGTAGATAACAATTACAATTGTAGATGTATTCTTTATCATTGACGCAGCTTATTCTGTTCCTAAAAATATTATCTACCACAAATACAATTTTTGGGAGGTTCATTGAAACATAACTGGAAATAACTTCCACAAATAGAATTATATAAAAATTTTCTCAGGATTAAAAGAATGATAAAGTAAATGTGCAAGGAAAGATAAAATCGGAAACAGCAAATAATTTAGTTTTAATAAACAATTGGAAATTCAAGTGTACAAAAATGTACAATTATATTCTCCTTTCAAATTATAAACTTCACTTTGAGGTAATGCCTCGTGCACGTCTCTAAGAAATAAGAAATATACTAAATCGCATGCCGTACAATGCCCGGCACAGTACATCTATACTATTTACTTAATAATGTAATTACCAGTTACATGAAATATATTGATCCGGCTTCAGATCGCGAACATTATATTACAGTTGTACATTTTCAGAAATTAACGGTGTAGAGGATTGAGCCTTATATTGCGCACTATATAGCACCCTGAGATTGAGCGGCGGGCACCTACTGGAGTTTCAGTGACCTCTTCTTTGGTCAATGGGGTAACCGTGCCGCTTAGCATGTTTATTTTCGCCCGTCTTTTTTGGCGATAGAAAATGCGACTATCATATCTATATATTCCAGTAAGAGCATCATGGGTCTCCAATATAGCAAAGACGTCACCATCGAATGTTGATAATACAATATGTTCTTGGGTTGGCATAGGCGTATACATACATCTTCCTATTTGTATTTCAAGTCCTTTATTTGCTGGAAAAGTATATCTTCGAAGTTCGAATATCCGGTGCGAATTCTTCAAGGGAATGATCCGAATAAATCTTTGTTGATCAGGTCCACATCCCAATCCGTCTGAAGAAGGAAGCCTTGTAGGAGGAATCATACTTCTGTCCAAAGGAGACCTAGACCTGGCACGAAGATGAGACTCAGCAGGAGGAAGACACCTCTTAGGTGAATTATTTCCTCCAGAAGAAGAAGAAGATCTTCCACGTGTAACTCCAGGAATAGGTTCGCCATTAGGTAAACAATCGAACTGTGTACTTAATTCTGCAACAAGAAATATATATATATATATGAATATAATAAAAAAAGTGTAAAACAACCACGGTATGGTCCCACTGGGAGCAACTGCCATCCAACAATGACATTGGCTCCCAGTAGAATTGTGTTAAATCACACTTAAGGCATTTCATTTTGGTTTGGTCAAAAGAAGGAAGATTTGAAGGAGAAACCATGATCCTGGCAGGAGGAGACCTAGACCTGGCACGGAGAGAAGTCTCGGCCGAAGGAAGATTCCTATCAGGTGAATTATCTTCTTCTTGAGAAGAAGAAGAATATCTGCCGCGAGGAACTCCTTGAATAGGTTCGCTATTAGCCAACAATCAATCTCTGAACTTAACTCTTCAACAAGAAAGAGGGGATCACAATTTTTTAAAGTGCTTTAGTGTTACATGAAAAGAAGCCTCGCTGGCTCAGACGATAGCTCATCAGACCTTCATTTAGGAGGTCTGTGGTTTGATCCCTGAGCCAGTGCCCACGGAAATTTTTCTCTATACTTCTACCATGGCTTCGGTGGTTCGGAACCCACCTTAAACTGTAGGTCCCCTAGGAGGAGGCTGGTTACACACACATAAACTCACATAACACACCAGGACAGTGCTTCGAATCTGTGCTTCTAACTGATGACCTCAGAGTAATCGCTCCGTCTATCCTGGTCTGGCCGTATTCTCCTTCTGAGGCCTTCTAGGACGTCATTTACTGTGCGATAGGTACGCCTGGCACCTAAACGGTATATTCTGAAAACGTTGGTAAAAAAGAAACCTACCGAGATTCAAAAACACTAGGCGAAGATGACCGGATATCTCGCATCCACATAATGTAATAAGAAATAATGTAGTGAAAACTTTCTCACTACCGCCACCAACAGAAGCGCTTAAAAATATATTTTAAATTATATATAGTATACTATTATATTCACCAATGAAATTGAGGATGATTGAGAAGGTGCAAACGAGAGTATAAACGATCCTCATTTTTTCAAAAGACAGGAAAGACTGATTAATATAAAATTATATATGTGTATATATATCCTATAGTTGTTATCTCAAAGAATATGGACGTTAAGCTTGCCTTTTTGAGATATTTACATTGCATTAGCCGGTTTGAAGCGAAACATTTAATTACAAAATTCTTTAAGACTGATATCAAGATTCATATGTATACATTACAGTTGGAGATTATTTACAAGGTTTGCGCTCGTGTCATTACTTATGAAAGTCGTGGCAAAAACCTTAAATTTTCAGGACGTAATCTTTTAAATCTTATCTTCAATTTTGACACACCAACGATTTTGCAACTAGACGGTCAAATTGTATACCAAATTCATTATTTTTGACCTAACATGATAAACCCTTAAACAAAAATTACTTTTCAACCAAACTTTTGAATTTACTATACAGTGGATTAATTTTTAACAAAAATAGCTGAATTCTGACCGAAATGAACTATATAAAAAAAATTCAATTCCTATTTCTATTTACATAGAAAAAAATTTAATTTGGAATATTAATAACTGTAAATCTTCACGGTAGTCTCACTTCAAAATGATATTCAAAATTTCATAACTTTAAAATATGAACATTCAAAATTAAACAAGTAGACGAATTTTCAATTGTCAATATGTCAAAAATGGATCAGTATTGAAAATGGAAAACATCAAAAAGATTAAGAATTTCAGAATCACTTAGAAAAATATTAATTTTGAGTTAAAGGAACCGTTTTTTTTTAATTATGTTTCATTCTACCAAAATAACTTCAAAATGAAGAAAATCATTTGAAACCAAAGAAAAATTTGTATTATAACATAAAAAAGTTTAAATTAAAGTTGTAAGAACGTCGATGTAGCTATTTTGATAATTATTTGAATTATATTTTATTTACTGTGGCGCATGCATCGACATGTTTCATGATTATTCGAGAACCAGTGAACAATCATGAAAATCACCAAAAATCAATCATTATAAAGGACAATCACATATCAACAATGATTTTTCAACTGAAAACTAAACTATTCCATTCTTCCTTGAAAATTTACCTTTTTTAGCTGAAAATACAACTATTGAGTTAAAAAGTAATTAAGTATTAAGAGGCATAAAGAACTTTTCCGCCCCGGCACCAGATGTTATCAAGACCTTCTGGTGGAAGAAGTTTCCTTCAACCCACCAGCATCTGGCACGCATTTTCGCCTCATATATAAAGTCGGAACAGTCTATTCCGGAGTGGTTCGTGGAAGGGCGCACAGTACTCCTTCCAAAGATGAGCAACTTAGCTGACTTGAAGAATAACAGACCAATCACTTGTCTGAACACACTGTATAAGATCTTAACAGCTGTCCTTCTTACGGCATTAGCCCTAATACAGCTTCGGTAAACGCTCCTAGGGCAAAAAAGTCAATTGTCGACAATGAGAAGTGCCGCATATACTGGAACCTCATATTTTCGACAATTGTTTCTATTGCGTACTCAAGGCCTGACATAGTTCTCCTTGACTTCGAGAAGCGAAACATGTTCGTTATCGAATTTTCCGCACCAGCTGACCAAAACATCATAGCTAAGGAGAATAAAAAGAAAGAGAGATATAAGGACCTTGTAAGGGAGTTGCGACTGTTCTACCCGGTTTATTTACAGGAAATGTATATTCCCGAAGTTCAAATATCCGGTTCGAATTCGACAAGGGAATGATCCGAATAAATCTTAGCTGATCGAGTCCACATCCAAGTCCTTCGGGAGAAGGAAGCCTTGTGGGAAGAACCATGGTTCTGGCAGGAGGAGACCTAGACCTATCATGAAAAGAGGGCTTGGCAGGAGGAGACCTCGACCTAGCACGGAGAGGAGGCTCAGCAGGAGGATGAGACCACTCAGGTAAATTATTTCCTTCCGAAGAAGAAGATGGTCTGCCCCGAGGAATACCGGGAATAGGTTCGCCATTAGGCAAACAATCAAACTGTGAACTTAGTTCTATAACAAGAAAGAGGGGATTTCAATTTTTCTAAAGTACGTTGGAAAATACGGTCTCGTAATTGGTTTATTCATATTATAGAAACATTTCAATTGAATTTTCACCCACAAAATACGGATTTTCATTTTTCAATTCACATAAATTTTTAGGGTTTTGTAGCACCGGGCAAAAACCTTTATAGTTTTGGTCGAGAATCCTTCCCTTTTGTACTGACTTCACCCGGTTCTCCATGGGTGAAATTTTTTTGATTTCTTCTCAATGCATTTGAATTATTCTTAATTTAACTTGAATTGTTTTCAAGTCTTATAAGTCGAATGTTTTTGAATTCTTTAGAATTTAAACAAACATTTGTCACATTATTAATGTGAATGAGTCACTTTTTGAGTTAGAAATTATTCACTCTCGGTAACTTTTCGGTTTACAAAGGTCACTTTTTCCATTTTTTCAAAATAAATTAGGCTATGCCAGCCCTGACAATAATAAACCTAAATTTGAAATTGTTTTATTTGATTCATAAAACAGTCTACTATTGATGGCCATGGAAAAGGAAAGATTAGTCGGACGTGAATTTTCAGGACGTAATCTTTTAAATCTTATCTTCAATTTAGGCCGACCAAACTTCAAAGATCATTACAAATTCCAGTAGATTGCGCATGAATGTTCTATTGTTTAAGTAAAATATTGTAGATCCCAGGGAATTTCCACAGTTGTTTTATGATAAAATCTCAATATAAATATATGACACATGAAAGACTGACTCAGACATTGGTGAAATATTCAAGCCACAAGAATCATAACACACTGACTTTTTAATGTAATTACCAATTGCATGAAGTATTTTGATCCAAATTCAGATCGCAAATATATTACAGTTTTAAATATAATATTTTTTTTACTTAACGGTGTAAAGAATCGCGCCTTATATTGCGCACTATAAAACACCCAGAGATTGTGCGACGGGAACCTACTGGAGTTTCAGTGATTTCTTCTCCAGTCAATAATGAAACTGTGCCACTTTCCATGTTTATTTTCGCCCGTCTTTCATTGCGATTGTTATGATTATATGTATAAATTCCAGCAAGAACATTATGAGTCTCTAATATGGCAAAGACGTCACCATCGCAAGTTGATAACACAATTTGTTCTTGGGTTGGCACACGCTCATAATAATTATATCCTATTCTTATTTGAAGGGGTCTATTTGCAGGAAAAGTGTATCTTCGAAGTTCAAATATCCCGTGCGTGTTCATAAAGGGAATCATCCGAATAAATCTTAGTTGATCAAGTCCACAGCCAAGTCCGTCAAAAGAAGGAAGCCTTGCAGGAGGAACCATGGTCCTGGCAGGAGGAACCATGGTCCTGGCAGGAGGAACCATGGTCCTGGCAGGAGAATCCATGGTGCTGGCAGGAGGAGACCTAGACCTGACACGAAGAGGAGGCTCGGCACCAGGAAGAGTCCAATCTCGTAGATCATTTAATTCAGAAGAATAAGAAGGTCTGCCACGAGGAACACCGGGAATAGGTTCACCATTAGGTAAACAATCAAACTGTGAACCTAACTCTGCAACAAGAAATTGGCAATTACAATTTTTTAGAGTACTTTGGTGTTTCACGAACCTCTTGTTGCAATAATCCGAGGCTTGAAAATATTTTCTCAATTATATATATCATATTATTATATTCGCCAATAGAATTGAGGATGATCGAGAAGGCAAAGACTAGAGTATAAATGACCCTCATTGTTTCCAAGCAAAGGTGAGACTGATTAATATAGTAATATATATATATGCATCGTATAGTTGTTATCTTGTAGAATATAGACGTTAATCTTATTCTTTTGAGATATTTGCACTTCATTAGCTCCATTATTTTAAAATGATATAAAAATGTGTATTTACTACCATCGGAGATTATCTACAATTTAATAACATTTATTGAGGCCTATTTTTTTATGTCGAAATTTTTGTATAAAATTTTCCAATATGTTTCGACTTGTCATTAACTCTTCATCCAGGCATTATTATATTGTAAAATTACAGGTTATCTTCAAGGTTGGCGCGAGCGGCACTAAAACCACTGGTGATTTTTAAAGACGATAGAACAGTCGGAAATAAAGTTATAATTTTTTTTTAATTAGTTCGGGATCGTGCCTAAATTACGTAAGACGTTTTTCTTTTGTTTATGTCTTTGTGTCCTTTTCAACTTCACATCAATTTTATTCTCGTCTTTATTTAAACAAAAGAAAAACGTCTTTCGTAATTTAGGCACGATCCCTTAGAAAGCTTATTGAATTCCATATCGACTGGCCCATAGTAGATATATTTCTGTCGTTTTTAAAAAAATATATCACGTGAGATGTTTTAAAAAAAATGTAAGCAGAGTTTGATTCTAAATAATAAACCTTAGAATTCCACTAAAAAATATGAATTTTTCACAAAATAGTTGAATCCTAAAAAAAAATACGAATTTTCAACAAAACTTCAAAAATGCAAATTAATTTTCTAGCGAAAAAGAAACGAAATTTCAACAAAATAGATGAGGATGGGATGGGATGGGATGGGATGGGATGGGATGGGATGGGATGGGATGGGATGGGATGGGTCTGTGATCGCCATTGGTATTAAAACATACGTATTTTCATTGTCTTGTTTTTGTAATTGAAAAAAGTGCGCATCCTATAAGAAAGAAATACAATTTTGTTATTAAACATTTTATTGCAACGTGTGTCTTCCTTCCATAAATTCGATTTGTTCATTTGCAATGTTCTTTTCATGATTCAAACCAAAAATGCGCATCCTAGCGTAAAGTAGTGTTTCTTAGCAAATTTTTAGATACAATTGAGGCGACAAATTTTGTTAAATAAAAAGTTATTGAAGCTTGTGTCTTTTTTTCTAAAATATTAATTTCTTTATTTCCAGTATATTTTGCAAACCAGAGTTTATAACAAATTTATAGATATTTTTTAGTTGAACAATTTTTTTCCTTGCATTTTTTTTCGTCTAACGTGTCGTTTTTTTCAAAAATTTAATTTGTTTTAACTTATATTTTACGAAAAAAATAAAAACTACGTTAGCCAGCTATTTTTTATAAAAATTCAAAAAGTTAAAGAATTTCGAAAATTTTGGAGACCATTTTTTTCTAGATTTAAAAATTATATGTACGTCGAATAATAGTACTCAAAAAGTCGAACAATTTCTTTTCAGGACCTTTTTCGATGAAAATAAAATTATCAGAGTGATAGCATTTTCAAAATAAATAAAAAAACAAAGAAAAATGAAAATTTTAAGCTGAACAGCGCACGAAATGAAAAAAAGGAAAACAAAAAGGAAAACGTTGCTTTTTGAAAGCCCTACAAGATTATCATAACAACTTTTCGAATTTTCTGGAAAAATCGAAAATTCAAATTTTGATCTCACAAAAAATAGTGAAGAATCATAATTTTCATTTTTCGGTAAAACTATGCAAGATACGAAAAAAGATAAAAGACAAAAATTGTGCACCCAAAACAGATCTACGAATTTTGTGTTGATTACTTTTTGATAGGACGCGTATTTTTTATTTTATACCATACCAGCCATACCACGCTGAAAAAACCAGTTCTCGTCAGATCACTGAAGTTAAGCAGCGTTGGGCGCGGTTAGTACTTGGATGGGTGACCATTCGAGAAAACCGAGTGCTGTTGGCACATCGTGGGTGTGGTGAGCCCACACTTGTAGTTATTTTACTACAAGCTATCAACCTAGAAACACTACCCGAATCGGGTAGTGTCACGCCTACCCTGAAAGGGAAATGGCTTAATGGTATACATTCATGAAAAACAACATGAAAAATAAAAAACTAAAAAAATTTTTGGACAAACACAGAAGCTAAAGAAAAAATAAATCGACAAAATAAATTTGTTCACCGAAAGAAGATCTACCTTCGATAGTATGCGTCGTATTTGTTTTAATCGTCAAAAATAACATGATCAATAAAAAAATTAAATTTTTAGGAAAACGACACAAGCTAAAAAAAAATATGAATAGACAAAAAATTTTCATTAAAAAAAGATCTACAAATTTTTTAGCGATTAGTTTTTGATATGACGCGTGGTCTTTGTATTTCGTATACGTGATGAGAATGTGTTCGTTAAAGCCGAATGAGCTTTAACAAAAGAGAATTCACAATCACCAAATTAAAGTCGTCGATGCTTTGATCTTCAATTTTAAAAGGTCGGTGCACATATGTGGGTGAAGTACAAAGACCGAGCTTGCAGCGCTAGGTAAGAAAATTATTCAATTCTTGGAATTTCTTGATTTCTTATAATTCCTTGAATTCGTGGAATTTCTTGAATTCTTGAAATTCTTAGAGTCCTTGAAACCTTCGAATCCTCAAAATTATTTGATTCCTTGTAATTCCCTGAAATTGTGGAATTCCATGGATTTTTGTTATTTCCTGAATTTCTGAAATTCGTTGAATTCTTGGAATTCCCTCAATTCCCTTAATTTTCGAAACTCCCTTAATTGTCTGAATTCTTCCAATATCAATGAATATACTGTGATATTTTGAAGATTTGGAATTCCTGACTGTCGTAGGAATTCCTTTCAGTCCTTGAATTCTCGGAATTCCTTGTGTTCCTTTGTATTCACTGAATAACCTGAATTCTTCTGAACTCCATGAATTTATGGTACTACATTTGCGAAATTTGTTTATTTTGCAGAATTCCTTGAATTTATAGAATTCCTTAAATTGATAGAGTTTCCTGAATTGGTAGAATTCCTTGAATTCGTAAAATTATTGGAATTCGTAGAATTCCTTGAATTGGTATAATTCCCTGAATTGGTAGAATTCCTCGAATTTGTAGAATTCTTTGGATTTTCAGAATTTCTTGAATTTTTAGAATATCTTGAGTTTGCGAAATTTCTTTATTTCGCAGAATTCCATGAATTCGTAGAATTCCTTGAATTTATAGAATTCCT
>CAKNYM010051443.1:201914-225740 GCA_932195095.1 Andricus curvator | reverse complement strand
TTCCTTGATTCAAAACGAATCGATTGACCTACAATATTAATACATTTGATTAAAGAGTAGGGAAGTTATGGTAATTTACATATTTTTAAAATTGATTTTTTATAGTAAAAATTTTCTCATCCTCATAATTTAAAGTTGATGCAAGAACAGGAAAGATGTGTTGATTCGAGTTCAAATCGATGGACCTATAATCTTAATACATTTTATTAAAGAGTAAGGAAGGCTAATGCATAATATTTGAAAACACGTTTTTTTCTAGTAAAACTTTTTTCACTAACATAATTGAAAGTTGCTTCAAGAACGAAAAAGATTCCTTGATTCGAGACAAATCAATTGACCTAGAATATTAATACATTTTATTAAAGAGTAGGGGAGTTATAGTAATTTATATATTTTTGAAATCGATTTTTTATAGTAAAAATTTTCTCATTCTCATAATTTAAAGTTGATGTGAGAGTAGAAAAGTTGTGTTGATTCAAGAAGAATCGATTGACCTATAATATTAATACATTCTATTGAAGAGTAAGGAAGCTATGTTAATGCAAAATATTTGAAAATACGGTTTTTTATCGTAAAACTTTTTTCTTCAACATAATTCAAAGTTGATGAAAGAATATAAAATATTCCTTGGTTCGACACGAATCGACTGACCTACAATATTAATACATTTTATTAAAGTGTAGGGAAGTTATGGTAATTTATATATTTTTAAAATCAGTTTTTTATAGCAAAACTTTCTTCATTAACATAATTCAAAGTTGATGCAAGAATATAAAAGATTCCTTGGTTCGAGACGAACCGATTGACCTAGAATATTAATACATTTTATTAAATAGTAGGGAAGTTATGGTAAAGCATTAAAATTGGAAATACGGTTTTTTATAGTAAAACGTTTTTCCTCAACATAATTCAAAGTTGATGCAAAAATATAAAAGATTCCTTGGTTTGAGACGAATCGATTGACCTGCAATATTAATACATTCTATTAAAGTGTAGGGAAGTTATGGTAATTTATATATTTTTAAAATTGATTCTTATAGTAAAACTTTTTACATTAACATAATTCAAAGTTGATACAAGAACAGAAAAGATGTGTTGATTCGAGACGAATCGATTGACCTATAATATCAATACATTTCATTAAAGAGTAGGGAAGTTATGGTAATTTATATATTTTTAAAATCGATTCTTACAGTAAAAATGTTCTCATTAACATAATTCAAAGTTGATGCAAGAACAGAAAAGTTGTGTTGATTCGAGTCCAATCGATTGACCTACAATATCAATACATTTTGTCAAAGAGTAGAGAAGTTATGGTAATTTATATATTTTTTCAATCGATTTTCATAGTAAAACCTTTTTCTTCGACTTAATTTAAAGTTGATGCAAGAATAGAAAAGATGTGTTGATTCGAGTCGAATCGATTGACCTATAATATTAATACATTTTATTGAATAGTAAGGAAGCTATGATAATGCATAATATTTGAAAAAACGGTTTTTTATAGTAAAACTTTTTTCTTCGACATAATTCAAAGTTGATGCAAGAATATAAAAGATTCCTTGGTTCGAGACGAATCGATTGACCTAGAATATTAATACATTTTATTAAATAGTAGCGAAGTTATGGTAAAGCATTAAAATTGGAAATACGGTTTTTTATAGTAAAACGTTTTTCCTCAACATAATTCAAAGTTGATGCAAAAATATAAAAGATTCCTTGGTTTGAGACGAATCGATTGACCTGCAATATTAATACATTCTATTAAAGTGTAGGGAAGTTATGGTAATTTATATATTTTTAAAATTGATTCTTATAGTAAAACTTTTTACATTAACATAATTCAAAGTTGATACAAGAACAGAAAAGATGTGTTGATTCGAGACGAATCGATTGACCTATAATATCAATACATTTCATTAAAGAGTAGGGAAGTTATGGTAATTTATATATTTTTAAAATCGATTCTTACAGTAAAAATGTTCTCATTAACATAATTCAAAGTTGATGCAAGAACAGAAAAGTTGTGTTGATTCGAGTCGAATCGATTGACCTATAATATCAACACATTTTATTGAAGAGTAAGGAAACTATAGTAATGCATAATATTTGTAAATACGGGTTTTTTATAGTAAAATTGTTTTCATAAACATAATTCAAAGTTGATGCAAGAATGTAAAAGTTGTGTTGATTCGAGAAGAATCGATTGACTTATAATATTAATACATTTTATGAAAAATTAGGGAAGTTATGGTAATTTATATATTTTTAAAATCGATTCTCATAGTAAAACTTTTTTGATTAACATAATTCAAAGTTGATGCAAGAACAGAAAAGATGTGTTGATTTGAGTCCAATCGATTGGCCTATAATATCAATACATTTTATTAGTAGGGAAGTTATGGTAATTTATATGTTTTGAAAATCCGTTTTTATAGTAAAATTTTCTTCATTAACATAATTCTAATTTGATGCAAGAACAAAAAAGATGTGTTGATTCGAGTAGAATCGATTGACCTATAATATTAATACATTTTATTGAAGAGTAAGGAAGCTATGGTAATGCATAATATTTGGGAATACGGTTTTTTATGGTAAAACGTTTTTCTTCAACATAATTCAAAGTTGATGCAAGAATATAAAAGATTCCTTGGTTCGAGACAAATCGATTGATCTATAATAATAATGCATTTTATCAAAGAGTAGGGAATTTATGGTAATTTGTATACTTTGAAAATCAGTTTCTATAGTAAAACTTGCTTCATTAACATAATTAAAATTTGACGCAAGAACAGAAAACATGTGTTGATTCGAGATGATTCGATTGACCTATAGTATTAATACATTTTAATGAACAGTAAGGAAGCTATGGTAATGCATAATATTTGAAAATACGGTTTTTTATAGTAAAGCTTTTTCCTTCAACATAATTCAAAGTTGATGGAAGAATATAAAAGATTCCTTGGTTTGAGACGAATCGATTGACCTATAATATCAATACATTTTATTAAAGAGTAGGGAAGTTATGGTAATTTATATATTTTGAAAATCGGTTTTTTATAGCAAAACTTTTTTCTTCGACTTAATTCAAAGTTGATGCAAGAATAGAAAAGATGCGTTGATTTGAGTCGAATCGATTGACCTATAATATCAATACATTTTATTAAAGAGTAGGGAAGTTATGGTAATTTATATATTTTGAAAATCGGTTTTTTATAGCAAAACTTTTTTCATTAACATAATTCAAAGTTCACGCAAGAACAGAAAAGATGTGTTGATTCGAGAAGAATCGATTGATTTATAATATTAATATACTTTATTGAAGATTAAGGAAGTTATGCTCATTTATAATATTTGAATCGTCTCTTTAAAACAGAAAAACTTTTTCCATCAACATGATTTAAAGTTGATGCAGGAATAGAAAAGACTTTTCGATCCTAAATATTCAAATAGAGTAATTCTGACAATTTTTGTAAAAGAAATCATAAAGTTGGGAAAGGGATAGGGTGTGACAGAACTTTTCTCTCCCCTTTTCCAGCTCGAAAAATTATCATTTCGAATACAAAATTTGATTTTGTATTTTTAAATTGAGCAAAACGTAGACTTTGGTTTGTCTATTATTGAAAAAAATAACTAATGCTTTCTTTATGAGGAAGCCAATACATTTGCTAAAGGGAAGTAAAGTCCTCGTGAAATGAGCACCATATCATTATAAATACAAACAAAGTGGAAACACTCGAGTCCAAAGAAAATAATTTTTTTAGAAAATGTTTTGTTTTTTAAATTACAATAGAAGCATTTGATGGTGGTTGTCCAAATTTGCTCGTTGGATTCTTCTTCTTATTTTCAGGAATGCTATACATTACAATACTTGGGTTGATTAAAAACGATATCTTTTAAAAAAACAGCAAAGATGTCATCTAACTATATCTGGGAATATTGAAAGAATATATGTCAATATTTAGTGGGTGTACCAGGAATATCGGACTGGTCGACCCCTCGTAAATACCGAATTTCGAGATTTCGTGGTAAGTACCTGACGATCCGGGCAGATAGTGAGTAGCACGCAGATCATGTAGGAGGATCGCGATCCTGGTCGGATAGGTCCAGTTGCGTTTTGTTCTTTCGGTGATGAGAGCAAGCATCAAGGATCGAGGATCAGATAAAAAATAACTGATAATCTCCAGATCCATAGCGAGAGAGGAACACCCTCCAGAATCTAGTATGTCATCGAGGAACTGCTGGTCGAGGCAGGTTGATATTACCTGTTGTCAGATCCAGGTAAAACAGAGCCCGGACTCTGACAAATGGATTTTCGTTGGAAGAGAGGTGTGACCATTCACCATAGAAAGAGGGGTCCAGAAAAGAAAATAGAAAAAGTAGACTCTGGAGGAATAGAGAAATAGAAAAATAGATAGGGGCGGTCACGATCCTAAAACAGTTAGCCTTCTTGAAGAAGCAAACATTGGTAATATAAAGGATGACAG
This sequence comes from Andricus curvator, assembly GCA_932195095.1. NCBI lineage: Eukaryota > Metazoa > Arthropoda > Insecta > Hymenoptera > Cynipidae > Andricus > Andricus curvator. The sequence continues at coordinate 221,253 of CAKNYM010051443.1, read as the reverse complement.
CAATAATTTACAGAGATCATTTTTTTTCTCTCAACTGCTATTTAACGGTGATTTAGATGATTGGGTTTTCAAAGAATTTCGTTGTTTCCTTTCGGAAAATTGATTCATTAATGTTAGGTAACCGTTGGTTGAACGGGGATTTCAGTTTGATTGCCAATTGCCAACGTGACTGTATGGGCAACTGTAAGCTTTGGTGATAAATCAAGAATAGTTTAGAGGTATAAAATTTACCTTGTAGCTTGAAGCTAGTTCTTAAACCAGGGGAAATTGGGTGATTTTTCACAAAATAGGGGAATAATAGGGGCATTAATTATTTTAAATAAAATTAATGTTCATAACATATTGAATCCTATATTAAAAAGCGCATGGCGCCATTTTCGATTATTTCTCGAAATAACTCGAAACAATTTAAAAATATTGTTGTCCGGAAACTCGTTTTTGTGTTTGGATGAAGCTATCGCTCCTTTTTTCCCGTTTAGAATGAAAAGTCTGCAAACTTCAGGCTTATGACAAATTTAAGGTTATTTAAATAATATATTCAATAATGATAATCAATGGAATAAAGTTGTTCTGTACTTCAATATACAAATTGTAATGTGTAGATTTTTGAAGATATCAAAAGTGAAGAAGTTGCTTAAGATTTTAAAAAGGTTTTAAGATAATAACAAAAATCATTGGAAAATTTAAACTGATTCTTTACTAAAAAAAAAATTAATTTTAAGAAAAAATTGACAAAGATTTCAAAACATCAAAAATTATTTCTAAAATTTTCGAAAAATAATATTGGTCATTTTAAAACATTTAGAAGTTTTAAAAAGATGCAAAATTAATTTTAAATTTTAAAACATTTCAAAAAATTTAGAAGAAAACGTACATTTTTGAATATTTGGAAATAAAAATTTAAAAACTTCTTAGGCTTTTTGAAAGGTTTCGCGATATATAAAAATATTCCTTAAAAATCGTGGGATAATTTGAACTGATTTTTTATCTTGAAAAATTAATGTTAAGAGAATATTTAAACACATTTGAAAAGATTTCAAAAGATGTCTAAAATTTTCCTAACAAAATCTGGAAGTTTTTAAGACATTTTTTACAAAATTTTTTAGAATGTTAAGAAAAATTTTAGAAAAATTCGAATAATTTTAACAGATATTTAAAACGTTTAAAAGTTTTGGAAATGATTGAAAAAAAAAATTTGTAATTTGAAGATATTTCCAAAAACTTAAAACGAAAAGTAAATTTTCCAAGATTTCAAAAAGAGATTCCTGGAAAATTGTTTATGACTTTTTATTTTTAAAAATCAATTTGTAAAGAGAATTTAAAAAGGTATAGAAACATTTAAAAAGATTTCTACAAATGTCGAAAATATCTGAAAGGTTTGAGAACATTCTTTTTAATTTTCGAATATTTTTCAAAATTTTCAAGTTTGAATCAGTTTAAAAGATGTTTATCTTCAAAATTTCTAAAACTCTTAAATATCTTTTAAACAGCGTCGAATTTTTTCTAAAATTTTGCAAAATCCTGAAAAATAACAAAATTATACTTTTTCGACATATCTGAAATCGTCAAAAAAATCAATTTTCTCAAGAATGTAAACTGATTTTTTATTTTGAACATTTTTAAGAGATTTATAAAAAATGCGAGTAAGTTTATGACATTTCGAAATTTTAAAAATATTCAGAATTATTTTAAAAGTTGAAAATATTTCAAAATTTTTTTAAAATGTACATTTTTGAATATTTCAGAACAAATTTGCAGCTTCTTAAGGATTTTGAAAGAATTCACGATAATAAAAAATTTTTCTTAAAATTCACGGACAATTTGAACTGATTCTTTGTTTTGAATAAATAATTTTAAGAGAATATTTAAAAACATTTTAAAATATGACAAAAAATTTTAAAAGATTACTAAAAATTTCTAAATTCGTCATAACAGATTCTGGAAGACTTTAGGGCAATTTTTCTAATTTTTCAGAATTTAAAAAAAAATTTTGGAAAAATTCGAATTACTTTAAAAGATAAGCTAATTTGAAAATATTTCAAACAATTTGAAAAAACTGATTTTTTATTTTGAAAATAAATTTAAAGAGAAAATTGACAAAGATTTCAAATTATTTTAAATTATTTTATAAAGTTTCGAAAAAGAATGGAAAAGATTTTAAAGCAAAATCTTTCCATTAGTAAGATTGCAAAATTTTATACAAAATTTGAGAAAAAATTTAGAAGGTTTCACGATAATAAAAATTTGAACTGTTTTTTTTATTTCGATAGAACTATTTTATGATAATATTTTTAAAAAATTTTAACGTTCCAAAAGATTTCCAAAATTATCAAAACAGAATCTAGAAAATTTGAAGGCAATTTTTTAATTTTTCATAATTTAAAGAAAAATGTTGGAAGAATTTAAAAATATATTTAAAAGGTTCAAATGTTTTGAAAATGGTAAAAAACGATTTTTAGTTTGAAAATATTTCCAAAGATTTTAAACAAAATGTAAATTTTTGAAGATTTCGCAAAAAATTTCGGAGCTTTTTAAGAAGTTTGAGAGGTTTCAAGAAAATAAAAAAAATTCTTGAGATTCTTGGGAAAATTTTTAATTACTTTTTATTTTGAAAAATTAATTTTTAAAGAAAATTGGAAAAAGTTTCAAAATATTTCAAAATATTATTATAATTTCAAAATAGTTCTACAAGTTTCGAAAATATCTGGAAGATTTAAGGGCAATTTTTTCCATTTTTAAAGATTTTTCAAAATTTTAGGAATATTTCGAATCAGTTTAAAAGATATTTATCTTCCAAACTTGTAAAAGTCTAAATATGTGTCAAACTAACTCGAATTTTTCCTAAAATTTTTCAAAAACCTGAAAAATAACAAAATTATACTTTTTTGACATATCTGGAAGCTACAAACATTTTTTTGAACTTTCTTAAGAAATCTTAGGAAACTTATATATTTATATTTACCTTTAAAAACAAATGAACAAATAAACTTAAAAAAGAAATGTTCGGAAGACATTTTTATTTTGTATTTTTAATTATTTATCCCCCAAAAATAATAATTTGGATGATTTTTTTTTCTTTCATTGTCAAAAATTCATCCCTTTGCGTGACAATGTCACTATTTCGTTGAAAATTAATCTTTTTTGGTAGAAAATTCGTATTTTTCATTAAAAATTCATATTTTCGTGTTAAAAAATTGAACTATTTTGTAGAACATTTGTCTCTTAAAAAAGAGAAAAAAAACTTATCTTTTTTTGGTTTAAAATGCAACTGGTAGAAATTAATTTTTTTGTTGGGGATTCAGCTATTTTGTTGAAAATTTGTCTGTTTCACATGAATTCAACTGTTTTTTCACTTAAAATTAAAATTTTTTTTGTTGAAATATCATTTATGTTATCTCAATAATATATTCATAATTTTATAATAATAATAATAATCAATAGAACAAAGGTCTTCAACACTTTGAAATACAAACTTTAATGTTCACCGTTTAAGAGAATATTATATTCCCATAAAATTATGAAAGGACCAATTTTTGAAAATTCTAATGAGTTTGTTACATTCGTTTTATTATGAGAAATTAGTTTTTCATAATTATGGAAATAGCTTAAATCTTGAAAATGAAATATTTGAACATATTAGCGATTAATTTTTTTCAATTTATGAAGATTTTTGAAATCTAGGCAATTTTAGCTCAACAAATTTTGATAAGAATTTTCAGAGGCCGCGGAGATTTTTTAAAATTTTGAGTAGATATCTAAAAATATACTTCTTTTCTACTCATTAAATTTGAAAATAATGTGAGAAGTTTCTTTTGTAACTTTTGAAATGAAATGGCTTTTAACTTATTTTAATATTTTAACTTTTCGAAAATTCCAGTTACTGGATGAACTATTTCAGATTTCCCAAAAGGAAGAATAAATTAAACATTCAAACAATTCAAAAATTCATTAATTTTAATTAAATAAAATTAAACATCTCTTTCGAGATTTCTAAAATCATGCATGCGCGCGCGTAGCGCGCTTTTGCTACTTGTCCTATATTAAAAAGCGCATGGCGCCATTTTCGATTATTTCTCGAAATAACTCGATACAATTTGACACTATTGTTGTCCGCAAACTCGTATTTATGATTGGTTGGAGCTGTCGTTCCTTTTTCTCGTTTAAAATAAAAAGTCTGCAAACTTCAGGCTTATGAGAAATGTAAGGTTATTTAAATAATATATTCAATAATAATAATCAATGGAACAAACTTGTTCCATACTTCAATATACAACCTGTAATGTGTAGATTTTTAAAGATTTCAAGAGTAAAGAAACTTCTTAAGAATTTTAAAAGGTTTTAAGGTAATAAAAAAATCCTTGGAAAATTTAAACTGATTCTTTATTTTTAAAAATAATTAATTTCAAGAGAAAATTGTCAAAGATTTCAAAACATTTAAAATTATTTCTTAAAATTTCGAAAAATAATATTGATCATTTTCAAGCGAACTTTTTCAATTAGCAAGATTACAAAATTTTCTAAAAAAATTATGTCAAGTTGAGGAGACATTTTGAAGTTTTAAAAAGATGCAAAAGTAATTTTAAACTTGAAAACATTTCAAAGAAGTTAGAAGAAAACGTAAATTTTTGAATATTTGGAAATACAAATTTTGAAACTTCTTAGGCTTTTTGAAAGGTTTCACGATAATTAAAAATATTTCTTAAAATTCGTGGGATAATTTCAACTGATTTTTGATGTTGAAAAATTAATGTTAAAAAAATATTTAAAAACATTTTAAAAGATTTAAAAAGATGTCCAAAATTTTCATAACAGAATCCGGAAGTTTTGAAGACATTTTTTTTTTTAATTTTTCAGAATGTTAAGAAAAATTTTAGAAAAATTTGACGATATTTCCAAAAACTTAAAACGAAAAGTAAATTTTCGAAAATTTCAAAAAGAGATTCCTGGAAAAATTTTTGATGACTTTTTATTTTGAAAAATCAATTTTTAAAGAGAATTTAAAAAGGTACAAAAACATTTTAAAAGATTTCTACAAATTTCGAAAAAATCTTAAAGATTTAAGATAATTTTTTTTAAATTTTCGACTATTTTTCAAAATTTTAGGAATAGTTCGAATCAGTTTAAAAGATATTCATCTTCAAAACTACTAAAAGTCCTAAATATCTTTTAAACAGACTTGAATTTTTTCTAAAATTTTGCAAAATCCTGAAAAATAGAAAAATTATACTTTTTCGACATATCTGAAATCGACAAAAAAAACTTTCTCAAGAATGTAAACTGATTTTTTATCTTTAACATTTTTAAGAGAAAATTGACAGAGATTTCAAAAGATTTTAAATAGTTTTCTAAAATTTCGAAGGAGAATGGGAAAGATTTTCAAGCAAAATCTTTCAGTTGGCGAGTTTACAAAGATATATAAAAAAGGCGAGTAAGTTTATGACATTTCGAAATTTTAAAAAGATTCAGAATTAATTTAAAAGTGGAAAATATTTCAAAAGTTTCAAAAAATGTACATTTTTGAATATTTGGAAAAAAATTGTGTAGCTTCTTAAGGATTTTGAAAGGATTCACGATAATAACAAAAATTTTGTAACATTCATGGAAAAATTTGAACTGATTCTTTGTTTTGAATAAATAATTTTAAGAGTATATTTAAAAACATTTTAAAAGATGATCAAATATTTTAAAAGATTACAAAAGATTTCTAAATTCGTCACACCAGATTCTGGAAGACTTTCAGACATTTTTTTAATTTTTGAGAATTTTAAGAAAATTTTTGGAAAAATTCGAATTCTTTTAAAAGATAAGATAATTTGAAAACATTTCGAAAAATTTAAAACAAAATGTAAATTTTAAAGATTTTGAAAAAAATTTAAAAGCTTTTTAAGAAGTTTCACAGGCTTCAAGAAAATAAAAAAGTTTTGTTAAATTCCTGGGAAAATTTAAACTGATTTTTTTATTTTGAAAATAAATATTAAGAGAAAATTGACAAAGGCTTCAAAAGATTTTAAATTATTTTCTAAAATTTCGAAAAAGAATGGGAAAGATTTTCAAGCAAAATCTTTCCATCAGCAAGATTGCAAAATTTTATACAAAATTTAAAACAAAATTTCAAAAGGTTTCACGATAATAAAAAATATTTCTCACAATTCATGGGATAATTTAAACTGATTTTTTATTTTGAAAGATTAATTTCAAGATAATATTTAAAAAAATTTTAACGCTTCAAAAGATTTCCAAAATTGTCAAAACAGAATTTTGGAAGAATTCGAAGAATTTTAAAAGATATTTAAAAGGTTTAAAAGTTTTGAAAATGGTTAAAAAATGATTTTAAGTTTGAAAAGATTTACCAAATTTTTTAACAAAATGTAAATTTTTTAAGATTTCAAAACGTTTCAATATAATAAAAAAATTTTAATTCCTGTGGAATTTTCAACTGATTCCTAATTTTTGAAAAATTTTGAGAGAAAATTAACAAAGATTTCAAAATATTTTAAATTATTTCTTAAAATTTCGAAAAAGTATAAAGACGAATTTAAAGGCAAATTTCTGAATTAACAAGATTACAAAGATTTACAGAAAATCTGATCAAGTTTAACAAACATTTAAAAGTTTCAAAAAGATTCAATATTTATTTAAAACTTCAAAACATTTTAAAAAAGTTAGAAAAAATGCACATTTTTGAATATTTTGAAATAAACATTTCTTAAAATTCCTGGCAAAATTTAAACTCAATTTTCATTTTGAAAAATAAATTTTAAGAGAAAATTGACAAATATTTAAAAAATTTTAAATCAGTTCCTAAAATCTCGAAACAGAATGTGGACGATTTTAAAGAAAAAAGGTTCATTTAGCAAGATTACAAAGTTTTATACAAAATTCGAGTAAGTTTAAGAAATATTTAGGAGTTTTAAAAAGATTCAAAATTAATTTAGAACTCAAAAAGATTGTTTAAAACTTGAAAAATGTACATTTTTGAATATTTGTAAATAAAATTATTGAAGCTTCTTAAGCATTTTGAAGAGTTTCACGATAATAAAACATATTTCTTAAAATTCATTGAATAATTTAAACTGGTTTTTTTTTTGGAAAAATTTATTTCAAAACAATATTCAAGAAGACATAAAAACATTTCAAAAAATTTCCAAAGTTGTCAAAACAGAACCTGGAAGACTTGAAGGCATCTTTTTTATTTTTCAGAATTTTAAGAACGTTTTTTTGGAAAAATTCAAATAATTTCAAAATATATTTAGAAAATTTGAATGTTTTAGACAGGATTAAAAAATAATTGGAAATTTGAAAAGATAATAAATTAAAAAAAAAAAAAATTTTAATTTTGGAAGATTTAAAAAAAAATTCTGAGCTTTTTAAGAAGTTTCAAAGGCTTCACAAAAATGAAAAACCTTTCTTGAGATTCCTGAGAAAATGTGTAATGACTTTTTATTTTGAAAAATGAATTTTTAAGGAAAATTTGAAAAGTTTTCATAACATTTCAAAAGATTGCTACAAATCTCGAATATCGACGTATCTGAAATCTTCAAAAATCTTTTTGAATTTTCTCAAGAATCCTACAAAAATTATATTTCTATAACCATAAAAACAAATGAAAAAATTATACCTAAAAAAGAAATATTTATTCAAAATTTTTATTTTGTATTCAAAATCATTTAATTTGTTTTGGTTGAGAATTCCATTATTTTGTTGAAGATTCGTCTCGGTTAAAAATTAAACTAATTGAAAATTAATCTTTTTTCGTCGAGGATTCGAAAATTTTCTACAATTTCGAACAAGAATGGGAAAGATTTTAAAGCAAAATCATTCAGCTAGCAAATTACAAAGATTCGTAAAAAATTCGATCAAGTTCAAGAGACATTTAGAAATTTTTAAAATATTAAAAATTAATATAAAATTTGAAAACATTTAAAAAAAGTTTTAAAAAAACTTACATTTCTGAATATTTGGATATAGAAATTTGAAAGCTTCTTAAAGATTTTGAAAGGTTTTACCATGGTAAAAAAATGTCTTGAAATTCCTGGGAAAATTCAAACTGATTTTTTATTTTGAAAAATTAATTTCAAGATAATATTAAAAAAGAATTTAACATTTCAAAAGATTTCCAAAATTGTCAAAACAGAATCTGGAAGATTTGAAGGCAAGTTTTTTAATTTTTCAGAATTTCAAGAAAAATTTTGGAAGAATTCGAAGAATTTTAAATGATATTCAGAGTTTCAAAAGATTTTCAAAAATTTGAAACAAAATGTAAATTTTTAAGATTTTAAAACAAATTTCAAAGCTTTTTAAGAATTTTAAAAGGCTTCAAGAAAATAAAAAAACTTTTTTAAATTCCTGGAAAAATTTAAACTGATTCTTTATTTTTAAAATAAATTTTAAGACAAAATTGAAAAACATTTTAAATTACTTTCTAAAATTTCGAAAAAGAATTGGAAAGATTTTCAAGGAAAATCTTTCCATTAGCAAGATTGCAAAATTTTATACAAAATTAAAAAAAAATTTTTTAAAGATTTCATGATGATAACAAATATTTCTCATAATTAATGGAATAATTTAAAAATTTATTCAACATTTCAGAAGATTTCCAAAATATTGTCAAAATAAGATCCAAAAGATTTGAAGGCAAGTTTTTTAATTTTTCAGAATTTGAAGACAAATTTTGAAAGAATTCGAAGAATTTTAGAAGATATCTAGGAGGTTTAAGAATTTTTAAAATGGTTAAAAAATGATTTTAAGTTTAAAAAGATTTACAAAAATTTTGAACAAAATTCACATTTTTGCAGATTTCGAAAAAAATTTTGAAGCTTTTTAAGAAGTTTAAAAGGCTTCAAGAATATAAAAAAAAACTTTCTTAAAATTCCTGGGAAAATTTAAACTGAATTTTTATTTTTAAAATAAATTTTAAGAGAAAATTGACGAAGATTTCCAAATTCTTAAAATTATTTTCGAAAATTTCAAAAAATCTTTCCATTAGCAAGATTAAATTTTTTTTTTAAATGTCAAAAGGTTTCACAATAATACACAATATTTCTCATAATTCATGGGATAATTTAAACTGATTTTTTTATTGTGAAAAATTAATTTTAAGATAATGTTTAAACAAAATTTTAACATTTCAAAACATTTCCAAAATTGTCAAAACAAAATCTGGAAGATTTGAAGGCAAGTTTTTAAATTTTTCAGAATTTCAAGAAAAATTTTGGAAGAATTTTAAAAGATATTTAGAAGGTTTGAAAGTGGTTGAAAAATGATTTTCAATTTTGAATGTTTTCCAAAAATTGTAAACAAAATATAAATGGAAAATTTCCAAACAGTTTTTAATCTTTTTAAGAAGTTTGAGATTTTTAAAGAAAATAAAAAAATTTCTTGAGATTGCTGGGAAAAATTTGTATTACTGTTTATTTTGAAAAATTAATTTTAAAAGAAAATTTGAAAAAGTTTTGAAATATTCCCAAATATTATTATAATTTCAAAATATTTCGAAAACATCTGGAAGATTTAAGGGCAATTTTTTTAATTTTGAATGATTTTTCAAAATTTTAGGAATATATCGAGACAATTTTTTCTAAAATTTTGCAAAATCCTGAAAAAGAAAAAAATTATACTTTTTCGACATATCTGAAATCGTAAAAAAAATCAATTTTCTCAAGAATGTAAACTAATTTTTTATTTTGAACATTTTTAAGAGATTTATAAAAAATGCGAGTAAGTTTATGACATTTCGAAATTTTAAAAAGATTCAGAATTATTTTAAAAGTTGAAAATATTTCAAAATTTAAAAAAAAGTACATTTTTGAATATTGGAAAAAAAATAGTTAGCTTCTTAAGGATTTTGAAAGGATTCACGATACTGAAAAATGTTTCTTAAAATTCACGGGAAAATTTGAAGTGATTCTTTGTTTTGAATAAATAATTTTAAGAGAATATTTAAAAGCATTTTAAAAGATGACAAAATATTTTAAAAGATCACTAAAGATTTCTAAATTCGTCATAACAGATTCTCGAAGACTTTAAGGCAATTTTTCTAATTTTTCAGAATTTTAAGAAAATTTTTGGAAAAATTCGAATTACTTTAAAAGATAAGCTAATTTGAAAATATTTCAAACAATTTAAAAAAAAATGTAAATTTTGGAAGATTCCGAAAAAAATGTCGAAGCTTTTTAAGAAGTTTAAAAGGCTTGAAGAAAATAAAAAAACTTTCTTTAAATACATGGGAAAATTTAAACTGATTTTTTATTTTGAAAATAAATAAAGAAAAAATTCACAAAGATTTCAAATGATTTAAATTATAAGATTTGTAAATATTATTTGTAAATTGTAAGATTGCAAAATTTTATACAAAATTTGAAAAAAAATTTAAAAGGTTTCACGATAATAAAAAATATATCTCACAATTCATGGGATAATTTAAACTAATTTTTTATTTTGATAGATTAATTTTAAGATAATATTTTTGAAAAATTTTAACGTTTCAAAAGATTTCCAAAATTAGCAAAACATAATCTGGAAGATTTGAAGGCAAGTTTTTTAATTTTTCAGAATTTCAAGAAAAATTTTGGAAGAATTCGAAGAATTTTAAAAGATATATAAAAGGTTCAAATGTTTTGAAAATGATAAAAAACGATTTTTAGTTTGAAAATATTTCGAAAGATTTTAAACAAAATGTAAATTTTTGAAGATTTTGCAAAAAATTTCGAAGCTTTTTAAGAAGATTGAGAGGTTTCAAGAAAATAAAAAAATTTCTTGAGATTCTTGGGAAAATTTTTAATCACTTTTTATTTTGAAAAATTAATTTTTAAAGAAAATTTGAAAAAGTTTCAAAATATTTCAAATTATTATTATAATTTCAAAATATTTCTACAAGTTTCGAAAATATCAGGAAGATTTAAGGGTATTTTTTTTAATTTTGAAAGATCTTTCAAAATTTTAGGAATTGTTCGAGTCAGTTTAAGAGATATTTATCTTTCAAACTTCTAAAAGTCCTAAATATCTTTCAAACTGACTCGAATTTTTCCTAAAATTTTTCAAAATCCTGAAAAATAAAAAAATATACTTTTTCGACATATCCGAAAGCTTCAAAAAAATCTTTAATTTTTCTCGGGAATCATAGAAAAATTATATATTTATTTAACTTTAAAAACAAAGGAACAAATAAACTTAAAAAAAAAGTTCGATATTTTTATTTTGTATTTTAAATTATTTATCCCGCAAAAATAATAATTTTGGTGAATTTTTTTTCTTTCATGACTGAAAAACCTTTTTTAAGATAATATTTGAACAATTTAGTTGCAAATTCGTATTTTTGGATTGAAAATTAATCTGTTTTTGTTTAGGATTAGGATTCCACTATTTTGTTGAAAATTCGTTTTTTTAATTAAAAATTCATTATTTTAGTTGAAAATTCGTCTCTTTGGTTCCCAATGACACTATTTCGTTGCAAATTCTTTTTTTTTTTTTTTGTAGAAAATTCATCTATTACATTAAAAATTTATATTTTCATGATAAAAAATTGAACTGTTTTGTAGAAAATTTGTCTCTTTTTTTCAAAAAACTTAATCTTTTTTGGTTTAAAATTCAACTGGTAAAAATTAATTTTTTTGTTCATTTTTTATGAACATTTTTTGTTTCATTTTCTAAAATTTCGAAAAAGAATGGGAAAGATTTTTAAGCAAAATCTTTCCATTAGCAAGATTAAAAAATTGTATAAAAAATTTGAAAAAAATTTCAAAAGAATTCACGAAAATAAAAAATATTTTTCATAATTCATGGGATAATTTAAACTGATTTTATATTTTTAAAAATTAATTTTGAGATAATATTACAAAAAAATTAACATTTCAAAAGATTTCTAAAATTGTCAAAATAGAATCTGGAAGATTTGAAGGCAAGTTTTTTAATTTTTCCGAATTTCGAGAAAATTTTTGGAAAAATTCGAATAATTTTGAAAGATATTTAAAAGGTTTAAACGTTTTTGAAAATAGTTAAAAAAATTATTTGAAATTGGAAAATAGTGCAAAAAATTTAAAACAAAATGTAAAGTTTGGAAGATTTTGAAAAAAATTTCGAAGCTTTTTAAAAAGTTTAAAGGGCTTCAAGAAAATAAAAAAACTTTCTTAAACTTCCTGGGAAAATTTGAACTGATTTTTTATTAAATAAATTCTAAGAGAAAATTGACAAAGATTTCAAAACATTTTAAATCATTTTCTATAAGTTCGAAAAAGAATGGGAATTTTCAAACAAAATATTTCCATTAGCAAAATTGCAACATTTTATAAATATTTACAAAAAAAATTTCAAAATGTTTCACGATAATAAAAAATATTTCTCATAATTCATTGGATAATTTAAACTTATTTTTTATTTTGATTAGCAAGATTACAAAGTTTTATAAAAAAATTTGATCAAGTTTAAGAGACATTTAAAAGTATTAAAAAGAGACAAAATTAATTGAAAACTGAACAAGATTTTTAAAAAGTGAAAAAAATGTACATTTTTGAATAATAAATAAAAATGAAAATTCGAATAATTTAAAAATATATTTAGAAGGTGTAAAAGTTTTGGAAACAGTTAAAAAAATAATTTGAAAATATTTCAAAAAATTAAAAACAAAATGTAAATTTTTGAAGATTTCAAACAAAAATTCGAAGCTTTTTAAGAAGTTTGAATGGATTCAAAAAAATAAAAAAAAGCTTTTTAAAAATTCCTGGGAAAATTCAAACGGATTTTTTATTTTGAAAATAAATTTTAAGAGAAAATTGACAAAGATTTCAAAAGATTTAAAATTATTTTCTGAAATTTCGAAAAAGAATGGGAACGATTTTCAAAAAAAAAAATCTTTCCTTTAGCAAAATTTCCAAATTTTATACAAAATTTGAAAAAAAAATGTAAAAGATTTCACGATAATAAAAAATATTTCTCATAAATCATGGACTAATTTAAATTGATTATTTATTTTGAAAAATTAATTTTAAGATAATGTTAAAAAAAAATTTATTTTCAAAAGATTTCTAAAATTGTCAAAATACGTTCTGGAATATTTTAAGGCAGTTTTTGTAATCTTTCAGAATTTTAAGAAATTTTTCGAAAAAATTCGAATAATTTTAAAAGATATTCAGAAGGTTCAAAAGTTTCGGAAATAGTTGAAAAAATAATTAAAAATTTGCAAATATTTCAAAAAATTTTAAACAAACTGTAAATTTTTAAGATTTCGAAAGAAACGTCAAAGCTTTTCAAGAAGTTGGAAAGGCTTCAAGAACATAAAAAAACTTTTTTTAACATTCTTGGGAAAATATTTAAAATTATTTTCTAAAATTTCGAAAAACAATGGGAAAGATTAAAAAACAAAATCTTTCCATTAGCAAGATTGCAAAATTTTATACAGAATTTGAAAAAAAATACTAAAAGATTTCACGATGATAAAAAAAATATTTCTTATATTAAAAAAATTAGTTAATTTTATAACATTGATATGTCATATTGAAATTATTAATTCATTTTAATATTTTTTATTCCTCAAATAAAACCTTATCATGGGATAATTTAAACTGATTTTTTATTTTGACAAATTAATTTTAAGATAATATTTTTTTTTAAATTTTAACATTTCAAAAGATTTCCCAAATATTGTCAAAACAGAATCTGGAGGATTTGAAGGCAAATTTTTTGATTTTTCAGAATTTCAACAAAAATTTGGGAAGTATTCGAAGAATTTTTAAAGATATCTAAAAGTTTCAAAAGTTTTGAAAATGGTTAAAAAATGGTTTTAAGTTTGAAAAGATTTCCAAAAATTGTAAACAAAATGTAAATTTTTAAGATTTTGAAAAAAATGTCAAAGCTTTTTAATAAGTTTAAAAGGCTTCAAGAAAATAAAAAAAACTTTTTTAAATTCCTGGAAAAATTTAAACTGATTCTTTATTTTGAAAATAAATTTTAAGAGAAAATTGACCAAGATTCTAGATTATTTTCTAAAATTTCGAAAAAGAATGGGAAAGATTGCAAAATTTGATACAAAATTTTTCAACATTTTCAAAAGGTTTCACGATAATAAAAAATGTTTCTTATAATTCATGGGATAATTTAAACTGATTTTTTATTTTTAAAAATTAATTTTAAGATAATATTGAACAAAAATGTAATATTTCGAAAGATTTCCTAAATTGTCAAAACAGAATATGGAAGATTTGAAGGCAAGTTTTTTAATTTTTCAGAATTTCAAGAAAAATTTTGGAAGAATTCGAAGAATTTTAAAAGATATTTAGAAGGTTACAACGTTTTTAAAATGGTTAAAAAGTGAGTTTAAGTTTGAAAAGATTTCCAAGAATGTAAACAAAATGTAAATTTTTAAAATTTTGAAAAAAATTGCAAAGCTTTTTAAGAAGTTTAAAAGGTTTCAAGAAAATAAACAAAATTTTTTTTAATTCATGGGAAAATTTAAACTGATTATTTTGAGAATAACTTTTAAGAGAAAATTGACAAAGATTTCAAATTATTTTCTGAAATCTCGAAAAAGAATGGGAAAGATTTTCAAGCGAAATTTCTTCATTAGAAAAATTGCAAAATTTTATAAAAATTTTTTTCAACATTTCAAAAGATTTCACGATAATAAAAAATATATTTTTATAATTCATGTGATAATTTAAACTTTTTTTATTTTGAAAAATTGATTTCAAGATAATATTTAAAAAAATGTAACATTTCAAAAGATTTCAAAAATTGTCAAAACAGAATCTAGAAGATTTGAAGTTAAATTTGAGGCTAAAAAATGAATTTAAGTTTGAAAAGATTTGCAAAAATTTTTAACAAAATGTAAATTTTTGAAGATTACGTCAAAAATTTGGAAGCTTTTTAAGAACTTTCAGAAGTTTAAAGAAAATAAAAAAATTTCTTGAGATTCCTGGGAAAATTTTTAATTACTTTTTATTTTGAAAAATTAATTCTTAAAGAAACTTTGAAAAAGTTTCAAAATATTTCAAAATATTATTATAATTTCAAAATATTTCTACAAATTTCGAAAATATCTGGAAGATTTCAGGGCAACTTTTTTAATTTTGAAAAAAATTTCAAAATTTTAGGAATATTTGGAGTCAGTTTAAGAAATATTTATCTTCCAAACTTCCAAACGTCTGAATATCTTTCAAACTTACTCGAACTATTCCTAACATTTTTCAAAATTCTGATAAATAAAAAATTATACTTTTTCGACATATCTGGAAGCTTCAACAAATTTTTTGAACTTTCTCAAGAAATCTTAAAAAAAAATTATATATTTATTTAACTTTAAAAACAAAAAGAACAAAGAAACTTAAAAAAGAAATGTTTGGTAGAGATTTTTATTTTGTATTTTAAATTATTTATCCCCCAAAAATAATAATTTGAACTATTTTTTGGAAAATTTGTGTTTCTCGGTTAAAAATGGAACTGATTGAAAATTATATTTGTAAATCAAAATTTTGAAGCTTCTTAAGGATTTTGAAAAGTTTCACGACAGCAAAAAATTGCTTAAAATTCCTGCAAAAATTTATACTAATTTTTTCTTTTGAAAAATGGAATTTTAAGAGAAAATTAACAAAGATTTCTAAAGAATGCACAAATTGTCAAAACAAAATCTGGAAGATTTGCAGGAATTTTTTTTTATTTTTCGAAATTTTTGTTTTTTGTTTGAAAGGATTCAAGAAAAAAAAAAACTTTTCTTGAGATTTCTATTAAAGTTTTTCATGTCTTATTATTTTGAAAAATTCATTTTAAAAGAAAATTTAAACAGGTTTCAAAACATTTCAAAATATTTCTACAAATGTCGAAAAAAATCTTAAAGAATTAACGGCAATTTTTTTTTATTTTCGAAATTTTGAGAAATTTTTTAGAAAAATTTTAATAATTTTAAAAGATATTCTGAAGGTTTGAATGTTTTGGGAGTGATTGAAAAATAATTTGAAATTTGAAAAGATTTACAACAATTCAAAACGAAATGTAAATTTTGGAAGATTTCGAAAAAATTATCGAAGTGAAAGATTATGAAGTTTGAAAGGATTCAAGAAAACAAAAAACTTTTCTGGAGATTCCTATGAAAGTTTTTAATGACTTTTTATTTGAAACAATTATTTTTAAAAAAATGTATAAAGGTTTCAAAAGATTTCAAAAAATGTCTACAAATCTCGAAAAAAAATCTGAAAGATTTAAGGGCAATTTTTTTCAATTTCAAAGATTTTTCAAAATTTTAGGAATAATTCGAGTCAGTTTAAGACGATTTTAAAGCCAAATTTTTCTATTAGCAAGATTACAAAGTTTTATCAAAAATTCAATCAAGCTTAAAAGATATTTAGAAGTTTTAAAAATATTTAAAATTAGTTTAATCTTGAAAACAGTTCAAAGAAGTTTTGAAAAAAACGTACATTTTTGAATATTTGGAAACAAAAGTTCTGAAGCTTCTTAATGATTTTAAAAGATTTCACGATAATAAAAAACTTTCTTAAAATTCCTGGGAAAATTTTAACTGATTTTTTATTTTTAAAAATGAATTTGAAGAGAAAAGAATGTGGACGATTGTAAAGGAAAAGTTGTTAATTAGCAAGATTACAAAATTTTATAAAAAGATTTGATCAAGTTTAAAAGACATATAGAAGTTTCAAAAAGAGTGAAAATTAATTTAAAACTTGAAGAGATTCTTAAAAAGTTAAAAAAAATTTACATTTTTGAATATTTGTAAACAAAAATGTTGCAGCTTCTGAAGCATTTAGAAAGGTTTCACGATAATAAGAAATATTTTTGAAAATTCACGGGATAATTTAAACTTATTTTTTATTTTGAAAAATTAATTTTAGGAGATATTTCAAAAATATAAGTTTTAAAAAAAACTTACATATTTGAATATTTGGAAATAAAAATTTTGACAGTTTATAATATTACCGAATTTGAAAATTCCCGACACTGTACAATTTCCGAAATGGAAAATTCCCGAATAATAAGATTTACGAATAATAAAATTTCCGAATAATGAAATTTCCGAAGAGGAAAATTCCCCAATAATAAAATTTGTAAATTTTGAAATTTCTAAATAATAAAATTCCTGAATAATAAGATTTCCGAATAATAAAATTTCTGAAAAGGAAAATTCCCAATAATAAAATTGTTGAATTTTAATATTCCCAAATTGGAAAATTCCTCAATAATAACATTTCTGAATTTAAAAATTCACAAATAATAAAATTCTCGAATTTGAAAATTCCCGACACTGTACAATTCCCGAATTGGAAAGTTCCCGAATTCGGAAATTCCCGAATAATAACATTTCCGAATAATAAGATTTTCCAATATGAAAATTAAGCAATAATGAAGTATCTGAATTTTAAAATACCGAATAATAAAATTCCCGAATTGAAAAATTCCCCAATAAAAAATTTCGGAATTTAAAAATTCCCGAATAATAAGATTTCGCACACTTTATGATATAACCGATTTTGAAAATTCCTGACAATTTACAATTACCGAATTGGAAAATTTCCGAAAAATAATATTTCCGAATAGTAAAATTGCCGCATTGGAAAATTCCCCAATAATAAAATTTCTGAATTTTTAAATTCCCGAATAATAAAATTCCCGAATAATGAGATTTCTGACAGTTTATAATATTATCAAATTGGAAAATTCCCGACCCTGTACAATTTCCGAATTGGAAAATTCCCGAATAATAAGAATTCTGAATAATAAAATTTCCGAAGAGGAAAATTCCCCAATAATAAAATTTCTAAATTTAAAAATTCCCAAATAATGAAATTCCCGAATTGGAAAGTTCCTGAATAATAAGATTTCCGAATAATAAAATTTATAAAAAGGAAAATTCCCAATAATAAAATTTTTGAATTTTAAAATTCTTGAATTGGAAAATTCCTCAATAATAACATTTCTGAATTTTAAAATTCCCAAATAATAAAATTTTCTAATTTTAAAATTCCCGACACTGTACAATTTCCGAATTGGAAAGTTCCTGAATTCGGAAATTCCCGAATAATAACATTTCCCAATAGGAAAATTACAAAATAACAAAACATCTGAATTTTAAAATTACCGAATAATAAAATTCCCCAATGATAAAATTTCTCAATTTTGAAATTCCCGAATAATAAAATTTCCGAAGAGGAAAATTCCCCAATAATAAAATTTCTAAATTTTAAAATTCCCAAATAATAAATTTCCCGAATTGGCAAATTCCTCAATAATAACATTTCTGAATTTCAAAATTCCCGAATAAGAAAATTCTCGAATTTGAAAATTCCCGAATGATAAAAATTACCGACATTGTATAATTTCCGAATTGGAAAGTTCCCGAATTCGGAAATTCCCGAATAATAAGATTTCCGAATTTCCCAATAGGAAAATTACCCAATAATAAAATATCTGAATTTTAAAATTACTGAATAATGAAATTCCCGAATTGAACAATTCTCCAATAATACAATTTCTAAATTTTTAAATTCCCAAATAATAAGATTTCTGACACTTTATGATATTACCGATTTTGCAAATTCCCGACAATTTACAATTTCCGAATTTGAAAATTTCCGAAAAATAATATTTCCGAATAATAAAATTCCCGCATGGGAAAATTTCCCAACAATAAAATTTCTAAATTTTAAAAGTCCCAAATAATAAAATTCCTGAATAATAAGAATTCCAAAAAATAAAATTTCTGAAAAGAAAAATTCCCAATAATCAAATTTTTGAATTTTAAAATTCACAAATTGGAAAATTCCTCAAAAATAACACTTCTGAATTTAAAAATTACCGAATAATAAAATTCCTGAATTGAAAAATTCCCCAATAATAAAATTTTTTAATTTTAAAATTCCCGAATAATAAGATTTCCGACAATGTACAATTTCTGAAAAATAATATTTCCGAATAATGAAATTCCTGAATTGAAAAATTCCCCAATAATAAAATTTCTAAATTTTAAAAGTCCCAAATAATAAAATTCCTGAATAATAAGAATCCCAAAAAATAAAATTTCTGAAAAGGAAAATTCCCAATAATCAAATTTTTTTATTTTAAAATTCCCAAATTGGAAAATTCCTCAAAAATAACATTTCTGAATTTAAAAATTACCGAATAATGAAATTCCTGAATTGAAAAATTCCCCAATAATAAAATTTCTGAATTTTAAAATTCCCGAATAATAAGATTTCCGACAATCTACAATTTCTGAAAAATAATATTTCCGAATAATGAAATTCCTGAATTGAAAAATTCCCCAATAATACAATTTCTGAATTCTAAAATTCCCGAAGAATAAAATTCCCGAAGAATAAAATTCCCGAAGAATAAAATTCCCGAA